>OU342837.1:9420798-9801949 GCA_910591585.2 Nysson spinosus | reverse complement strand
GATTTCACTATTTCCGAAACGAGAATTCGTATTTTCTGTATAAATTAACGTGAAAATTCGAATAGCATCGAGAATTTCATCAAACAGAATGTGGGAGGCCATGGTTTCGACGAAAAGGTAAGTTTTCTCTCGGAAATCGACAGATTTCGCAGTTTAGACGATAGTCTACCCTTTTTTCCCGATTTCACTATTTCCGAAACGGGAAATCGTATTTTCTGTATAAATAAACGTGAAAATTCGATTAGCATCGAGAATTTCATCAAACAGAATGTGGAAGGCCATGGTTTCGACGAAAAGGTAAGTTTTCTCTCTGAAATCGACAGATTTCGCATTTCAGGCGATAGTTTCGCACTTTTTCCAGGTTTCACTATTTCCGAAACGAGAAATCGTATTTTCTGTACAAATTGAGGTGAAAATTCGAATAGCATCGAGAATTTCATCGAAAAGAATGTGGAAGGCCATGGTTTCGACGAAAAGGTAAGTTTTCTCTCTGAAATCGACAGATTTCGCATTTCAGGCGATAGTTTCGCACTTTTTCCAGGTTTCACTATTTCCGAAACGAGAAATCGTATTTTCTGTACAAATTGAGGTGAAAATTCGAATAGCATCGAGAATTTCATCGAAAAGAATGTGGAAGGCCATGGTTTCGACGAAAAGGTAAGTTTTCTCTCTGAAATCGACAGATTTCGCATTTCAGGCGATAGTTTCGCACTTTTTCCAGATTTCACTATTTCCGAAACGAGAAATCGTATTTTCTGTACAAATTGAGGTGAAAATTCGAATAGCATCCAGAATTTCATCGAAAAGAATGTGGAAGGCCATGGTTTCGACGAAATGTAAGTTTTCTCTCTGAAATCGACAGATTTCGCATTTCAGGCGATAGTTTCGCCTTTTTTCCAGATTTCACTATTTCCGAAACGAGAAATCGTATTTTCTGTATAAATTAACGTGAAAATTCGAATAGCATCGAGAATTTCATCAAACAGGATGTGGGAGGCCATGGTTTCGACGAAAAGGTAAGTTTTCTCTCGGAAATCGACAGATTTCGCAGTTTAGGCGATAGTCTAGCCTTTTTTCCAGATTTCACTATTTCCGAAACGAGAAATCGTATTTTCTGTATAAATTAACGTGAAAATTCGAATAGCATCGAGAATATCATCAAACAGAATGTGGGAGGTCATGGTTTCGATGAAAAGGTAAGGTTTCTCTCGGAAATCGACAGATTTCGCAGTTTAGGCGATAGTTTCGCCTTTTTTCCAGATTTCACTATTTCCGAAACGAGAAATCGTATTTTCTGTATAAATTAACGTGAAAATTCGAATAGCATCGAGAATATCATCAAACAGAATGTGGGAGGTCATGGTTTCGATGAAAAGGTAAGGTTTCTCTCGGAAATCGACAGATTTCGCAGTTTAGGCGATAGTTTCGCCTTTTTTCCAGATTTCACTATTTCCGAAACGAGAATTCGTATTTTCTGTATAAATTAACGTGAAAATTCGAATAGCATCGAGAATTTCATCAAACAGAATGTGGGAGGCCATGGTTTCGACGAAAAGGTAAGTTTTCTCTCGGAAATCGACAGATTTCGCAGTTTAGACGATAGTCTACCCTTTTTTCCCGATTTCACTATTTCCGAAACGGGAAATCGTATTTTCTGTATAAATAAACGTGAAAATTCGATTAGCATCGAGAATTTCATCAAACAGAATGTGGAAGGCCATAGTTTCGACGAAAAGGTAAGTTATCTCTAGGTATTCGACAGATTTTGCAGTTTAGGCGATAGTTTACCCTTTTTTCCCGATTTCACTATTTCTGAAACGGGAAATCGTATTTTCTGTATACAGAAACGTGAAAATTCGATTAAGATAGAGAATTTCATCAAACCCAATGTAGAACGTATAGTTTCAACGAAAAGGTAAGGTTTCTCTCGGTATCCGACAGATTTCTTACTTTAGGAGATATTTTACCCGTTTCACGCAATTTCACTAGTTCGGAATCGAGAAATCATATTTCGTGTATTCCGAATAGTGAAACCAAGTTTCGCATCGGTAGTTTCATCGCTCACAATCTCGAACACTTGGTTTCATCGAAAACGTAGGGTTTCTAAGGTATACCATCAGATTTCTTACTTTAGGCGTTATTTTACCCGTTTCACGCAATTTCACTATTTTGGAAAACAGAAATCATATTTCGTGCATTCCAAAAAGTGAAACCGGGTTTCGTATCGATGGTTTCATCGCTCACAATCTCGAACACTTGGTTTCATCGATAACGTAGGGATTCTAAGGTATCCCATCAGATTTCGTACTTTAGGCGATATTTTACCCGTTTCACGCAATTTCACTATTTCGGGTATTCCGAAAAGTGAAACCAAGTTTCGCATCGATAGTTTCATCGCTCACAATCTCGAACACTTGGTTTCATCGAAAACGTAGGGTTTCTAAGGTATCCCATCAGATTTCTTACTTTAGGCGATATTTTACCCGTTTCACGCATTTCACTATTTCGGAAACGAGAAATCATATTTCGTGTATTCCGAAAAGTGAAACCAATGTAACGTCCTGGACGTTTTGGTGATCAATCAAAATCGATATATCAATTGATAACGAAAATCTGCCAAAACACAAATTTCAAAAGGAATTTTTATTCTATCAAAATATTTTTACAAGTATGTCTTACGTAGCCTAAAGAATCATAAATATCGATAGCATAGGTAAATGCAATAAATTTAGCATGTAGTATGTAATATATAACAATGTATTACATATATAATACATAACAACATATAACAATATAATATATAACAATATATTACATATATAACAATGTAAATGGAATCATTTGCAAACTGATGAGCAGAATTAACTATAGACCCTTCAAGTACACTAATTCTTGAAACTTTCACGAAGATCAACAAAAACACTGTTCTTGAAGAGTCAGAATTAATATAATCAGTAAATAGCCTACGTAACCAAACATGGGAATAAACCAAGAAAGATATAAGTTTTGCAAATGGTATCATTATAAAGAATGCGAAGTGGCAAGTCGTCCCACGGTGTACCCCGTCGATGAGCCTGTAAGGGTCACACACGACGATAAGTCACGTACCGCGACTACGGAATGTGGCCTGACCGGATATCCCACGGTGGACTTCGAAAAAGTCACGTACAGTGATAAATCACGTATGGCGATATATGACGCACGATGATAACGGTTCCCGCGGTCCATCCAGCTGACGCTGCAAAGATAAGTCACGTACGAGATAATGGGCTGCGCGGTCTTCCCAGCTGACGCTGCAAAAATAAGTCACGTACGAGACAACAGCTCGCGCGGTCTTCCCAGCTCACGCTGCAAAGATAAGGCACGTACGCTCGGAGTACCGAGGCCGATCTCACACATTCCGCTGACGCTGCAACGATAAGATAAGCGGCCGCGCTTTGGATTCTCGGAACGGAGAACGCCCGGCGTGCGACCGCTGAGTTAGCAATTAAGACACGCCTATAACTAGGCGGGAGTAGGAGCCAACAGGCAGTTGTATCAGCTACGTCGACCGGTGCACTTCGGATGTTAACGCGTGACAAGTGACAGTGAATCCGTACATAGGAGTCTGCCGCTAACGACAACTTCGATCAACAGTTAACGTAAGTCTTAATTAAAACTGGTCAGCGCTTAGGAAGCTGGAGTATTAATTGAAGCAAATCCGGATCGGAAGTTTCGTGTCTGCGGGTCGCTCCGCTCTGTTTCATAAACCGTTGTCCTCCGAATTGACAGGCCGAGGTCGTGTTAGTTAGAGGGTCAATTTAATCCGTAATAATAACTGTCCAACGTCATTTAGTCGTTGGTTTATATCCGGAGAAGCACTGCGTCGTTCGGAACTGTTCACTCCGTCTCTTTGACGTAAAACCTTTGTATTCATTTATTGAGAAACTATTACTCTGTTTTATTACTCTGTTTATTGATTGTACACGATTTGCATTTATATTCTAATAATTAATTACCTCTCATATTATTACTGAACTCTAACATTGCATTCATCTCCTGATTATCTTTTATTGTTATTTCCGACACACCAATCAAGTATTCCTTCTTGTATCCACCTTACTTACTATTAATTGCCTTTTATTTACATCCTGTCCGTACCCATCTGAATTCAATCCCACTTACCTTGTATCCGCAATCTCGATTCTAATTATTGAATTCGTGTAACGCATATTAGTCTAGAAATTAACGAGGTGCATTCTTATTTTGATTAGAACCTGGTAGAATCTGCGCAACGAAAGCGCCTATAAGAGGTTGTTTTCGCGCTCGAGAAGAAGCGCCCCTTTCGAGGCAGACTTCTATAAAATAGAGAAGCGCCCCTTTCCAGGCAGACTTCTACAAAATAGAGAAGCGCCCCTTACAACGAGGCGACTTCCAACAGCTAAGGAAGCGCCCCTTACAACGAGGCAGACTTCCACGATTTGAAGAACGCCTTTGCGACTGGGACGTTCACCCCTCTTCAAGGTAAGACTTCTTCGCGAGAGCCTACTGCGGTTTATTAGAATCTAACCTGAAGAGAGGAAATACGAATTACCAAAAATGCACTTCTTTAATTTAGATGCCCAATGGTAAAAGATCAAGACGAAATTTACTTACCTTCTAAATCTATTTACTTAACCTAAAATCTAATTAAGGAAACATACATACACATATCTCAGCTAACCTTAAATCTAAACCGGATAAATTATACTTATTACTTCATTAACATAATATTTACCTACCTTACCTTCCGTTAACCTCTACAGTTATTTTGGAATTTGTCTTATTTTATTCTAAATTAATCTTCCTTTGCGGAGATTAATAGTTCTGACCCTTACGCGATCAAGGTATTCCCGAGCGTCTAGTTCGTGTAGGCGAGCAAGCTCAAAATACCCAACCATATATGCACGTACCTTTCAACGTGAGGTTAATACCCGAGGACAGTTAACTTTCCGGGAAGTTACGTTTCGCCGTTTTCTTACGAGTCCAAACCCTCCAGGCCAGGACATAACAACACCAATTATTCGAGATTGTGAGCGACGAAACTATCGATGCGAAACTTGGTTTCACTTTTCGGAATACACGAAATATGATTTCTCGTTTCCGAAATAGTGAAATTGCGTGAAACGGGTAAAATATCTCCTAAAGTAAGAAATCTGATGGGATACCTTAGAAACCCTACGTTTTCGATGAAACCAAGTGTTCGAGATTGTGAGCAATGAAACTATCGATGCGAAACTTGGTTTCACTTGTTGCGTATGCATAAGTTCATACGATTTAGTTAAGAACGCTCGGCGACAGAAAGGCGCCTCGGAAGAGTTTTATTTAACTTCCCAGGATACTTTCAGTGAATTCAAAATGCGTTTCCCACAGGCCACGTCGGTCCCACTTGACTTCAATTACCCAAACATCCTCTAGAGAGTCTAGCCTCTCCGGACCCTAAATGCATCTCCCACCGTTCACGTAAACAACCTAGACCTCCGACGAAGGAAGCCTATTCCTCCCACTCGCCCTATAGTTTCCTCCCATTTTTCCTCCCGTTGTCCCCAAAATCAAGCCCTATGAAAAGGGACCCATTTTCCATCCAAGCCAGTGTAAAAGCATCTTACGACATCACAACGTTACTCTGTCCGAATAAGTCCACGCGTCTTAGGAGTGCGCCGCTCGAATTCACTGAAAGTATCTAAGCTCAACTAAAGTGTCGTTCACCATTGTGATCTTGCGATAAACCAGCAATCGAAGCGGAGTGACCTTTCAACGAGTCAACGAAAAATATACGTCGTCGCTACTTAGGTAAGCGTTACACTCACACACTAAACACATTTGTAAAAGAGTCATTCAAGCCGATCTGCTAAGTTGGCAGGAGCCGGGCCCGGCGCCGCCAACCGTACAGGCCTGGTCCCGGGCAGCGCGTCGTAGAGGCGATCCTGCCCTCCTTCCAGCTCTGACTGGGCAGGAGGGGTCGGCTCACCTTCCGTCTAACACAGGTGCTCACCGGACATGGATGTTTCGGTGAGTACCTGTACAAAATCGGAAGAGGGCCGTCCCCGCAGTGGTGACACTGCTGGGTGGAGAGGGACTCGACGCAGCACACCTTAGAGGAGTGCCCAGTCTAGGCACGTGCGCGCCGAGTCCTTCGAATTAACATTGGTGGGGACCTCCCGCAGTCCGCCGTCATCAGAGCGATGGTGGACAGCGAGAGGTCATGGGAAGCCGTGGCCTCCTTCTGCGAGCAAGTCATGTCGCAGAAGAAGGCCGCGGAAAGGGTCCGCAAAGTTGCGAACTCGGAGGGTAGGGGGTGTCGTAGAACCCGTCCTCCGCCACCCGACGCGGGGGTAACAAGTAGCCGCCGGAACCACCAGGCTGTCTGGGTTGGGGCCCAGGCAACCAAAAACGGTGGTTCAGAGGTGGGGGGTGCAGTGTAGTGGTCGCATTGCACTCCCAATTTCCCCCAGCACGCCATGGGTGGCCACCGCGGGGCTTTAGTCGGTAAGAATCCGACATTACCCCGGTCTCCCCCCAAGGAGGCAGATCTATACTGTCGTTAATTTGAATGTAAAGCTGAAACTGGTATGTAAATATCCCATCACTTACCGATGTGAGCAATCCGAAATATCGAATCAATCGATTAGCTACTGATTCTTTGCACTCAGTACTTACACAAGTACTGCACAAGTTTTAATAAACATTAAAATGTACATTATACACTGAAATATATATAACAATGTTTAATTTCCTTATTAATATACGCTCTCAGTTGTCGGATGATAACAAGGACTGGCAGGAAGTAAGTTTGGCAGTCTGAGAGCTAAGCCTGATCGCGAACATATTATTATATTTTCAAAGTAATAATCATTGAAGTAGTGCGCACGATAGGATACTTATCATAAATATATTATAGATTGATTAGTCAGAGTATAAAATCTTTTCTACTCAGATTTCACTCAGATTGATAATAATAAATATGCTTCCCATCACAGTTTTGCAAATATTCGTTAAAGGGGAATCCAAACTGAAAGAGAATATTGGCGATCATAAAAAATAATCCATAATTAATTTCTAAACGGGAATATTTTGTATGAAAATATGTGTATAGTGAAAAACACGTACAAGTTCGGGAAACTCAAAATTTTATTTATAATATACTTATATAAACGTGTGACGATTAATACGTGCAATTTACATGTTTTGATTGAATCGTTATAATAAAGTTACAACGCTTCCAGTTAAAAATTAAAATATAATATTTCACGGAAGATTAGATTTATCAAATTCTAGTGAAATTAATAACAGTAATCATATACTACGTAAGTGAGTACTATTAATAATGAGATCAAATTAATATTATATTATTAATTATCATACAGGTGGGACTTTCAACTGGGCTCAATAGCTGCAAGTCCAAGTTTGAATCATTGTCATATCCATTAAAATTAACGAAACTTTGATGTGATGCTGATTGTTAAAAGATATTTGTGATGTTTTAACCTGATACTGACGGTTGAACATTATTTGTTACAACTCCAAGATTAAAAGACAACCAATCAGTAACATTGTTCGGCACATAATTATAGAGAATGAGTCAATAAGAACTATCATATAAAATAACTCGTTATCTGCTGGTTATATCAAAAGCGTTTCAAAAATATTATGTTACATTTCAAGGGACACATCAGACGTACAGTGAGTTAGAAAAGTCTCCATACAGTACGATTTTCAAACTTTGAAGTTGTATAATTTTGAAGGAATAGTAAAAAAATGACGTTTTTTTGTATTATTTATATTTATCTATGTCTAGTCATTAATAGTACAAATTGTAGTTACGATTTTATTAATAGATTTTTGTATATATTATGCTTCTTCGCATATCAAGATGACTATGTTTTTTCTAGGACAATGCATTTTTCTTTTAACGCTGCTTTGTAGCCGATGCAACGATGAATTCAACCTCTAAATCAGGCAAAATGTTGAGCATAATTGTGTAACTTATTTCTAAATCCATGTATTGGTCGAAATGGACTCGTTAATTGGCCACCACGCTTACTAGATTTAAATCCATTAGATTCCTTCTTATAGAGGAAATTAAAAGCTACCATATACCAAAGGGGTACTTTGTAAGCTATTAGGTCTTCTCATATGAAATGGCACATATTCCAGAAGGCTCGGTTTAATCTTTCTCTGATCTTTACAGTTAATAGTATATCAACAAATTTTTGTTGTGTTATCATCGTTGAAGTTCTGACTATATTTTTTGCTTATTTTAAAATTTGTTGGATCCCATTCTTTATCATGTAATGACGGTAAATGTGAAACGTGTATTTGGCTCAAAATTCCGCAAAACCGCCACACGTCCTTGCGTCAGCCTACTACGCCCGTAGTAAGTCACTATTTTGTGCCACTCAGTTGCAGCTTCTCTTCATTTATTAATTTCAATTTGGTGATAATGCAACAATTGCAATCTGCAATATAAATTTTGCATTTGGCAAGAATGTTGTAAAACGGAGAATAATTTAGCCATTTCCAGGGCATCAGCCAAAGCCGGCTCTCCATCAGAAGAAGTTGATGGAGACCTTATGGTGGAATTATACAGAAATAATACCTTATAATTATTTAACAAATGGACGGTTTGTGACGCCAGATGAATTAATTGCTGCCAAGAAATTAACGTAATACATAAAAAAACTATGAACACTGGAGCTAAGCCTTACGATCTGCAAAGGACTCATACTCCTCGTGGCAACGCGCGGCCGCACACTTTACAAACCATTGTGAAAAACCAATCGAAGTAGGATATGAAATTTTAGTACGCCTCCCTCTCCATTCTCCAGACCTCTCCCCAGCAGAGTATCGCTCTCAAAAAAAGCTTTCAAAAGTAGAAGCTTTTGAAACACTTAGGAGTATTTCTGCGCAATAAAATCTTTCAAAACGAGAGGGGAGTTTTGGAGAACTTCCGGCAATTTATTAACAATAACTCTGGTTATTTTTACGTAAGAGGCATATTTTCGTTAACTACATGATGGAAAAAGACCATAGAAACGAATGGGACGTATTTCGATTAATTAAATACTATACTGTAAAAAATACAGCTTTTGCTTTCAAAAAGCGTGCGACAAAATTACACTGACGCACTCAGAACAGTTCGCCTTTAATTTCGACACAGTTTGGAGAAATATAAAGAAGTAAATGACGAAAACATTCAACATATACTTTAAAGAGAAACATTAAAAGTAAGTAGTACAGTTAATCTCAAAATTTTGTCCGATTTTATGGTTGAAGATCAAACTAAGGTCAACTAATTATATGTCGTCGAATTCGTCTTTTCATCGGCTACATGTACTACATCGGCTACATGCTGCAGCATTAAAAGAAAACTGCATTGTCCTAGAAAAAACACGAAGTCACCTTGATATCTCAAGAAACATAAGATATACAAAAATCAAATTACCTATATCTGGTGAGTCCCTTCAAATGTAACAATACATTTCAAACGTTCTTGATATAAGCAGTAGGGAACAAGTTACTTTAGATAATTTTTCTTATTGAGTCTCCCTTTACTTGTAAGAACGAATACGTAATTCTTATAGATTCTAACAGGTTGTCCGCAAACCGTTTTCCGTCGTCATCCTTAGTTTTCGAAAAATCAGTTTTGAATAAAAATGGTCTTTCTTGTCCTTTTGAACAAGAAAGTCCTTTGAAAGGTAAAGAAAAACCCTTTTTGCTCAAAATTTATTTTTCCAAAAAATTTGTTGCGGGTGATGGAGGAAAACGGTTTGCGGATTCCCTTTCAGCGCGTCAAAAGTCTATAAGAAATCACGTATTCGATGTTAGACATATGTAAAAGAGTCAAAATGTATAGGGCATTTTAATCAGAACAAAATATCTGATAAAACCTTATATATAGATGCTTCTCAATATTGCTTATATATGTAGCTTTCGTGGCATGTAATAATATATTCATAACAGTCCAGAGAATCTGCTTAACTAAAAACATATACACATATATGTATGCGGGTTATTATTATGCGTTTATACACCGCTTATTTTAATTACACTATATTCTTAACGATAGTGTATTAACATATTACGATAATTATAGTGTACTACATCATTGTTAATTATTTTACTTATCTGGCTTATTCTTAATATATTGTACGGTATACTTATTAACTATAGACATTAATTGTTAACATACATTCGTTGTTATCTGTACAAGTACTCCCAGGATTCTATAAAAAATAATTATCTCTATAGGTCTCCTCTAATCGCTTTTGTATCTATACTCCAATTCAAGTTTTGCTAACAAACTTATTTAAATGTCGATGATAAATTTGATTAAGGACAATAAACAAAACGTGTAGAATTCCACTATTGGCAATCCAATTTATTAAGATTCCTATTAATTCTCGTTTGATTGAGACGAAGGTCTTATGTGTTGGATTCGTCAAATTTGATTTCTCTTCCATTATTTTCAGTCTTTTTCGACTTTCGGTGCTTCGAGAATAATGGAATATTATTTAAATTGGTATTCACTTTAGTGTTACTCATTGTTCAAGAGGTTTTCAGCCTTTCGGAATTTCTCGCGGAAATTCTTGGACACGAAACATTTTTCTTAATTTCCTAAAATAGGATTTGCTAGAAAACAAAATTTAGATTTTAAATAGCATTTCGAAATGAAAAGTGGAAATGCTGCAGCGTATTTTCACTATTATACAATGCACTTAAGTATTTTTGGTACCTAATAGCTGAAGTTTAAATGATGATTTTCCTCTATTTCTGGTGAAAGTATAATTTAAAAAACGACTTCACGCGATCTTCATGTTGTAATGACTAAACCCAGGCCTAACAAAACCTGATCTACGGCACTGTCGGTTGTCGTTGTAACGATCGTCCGAATTTTCTGAGAGTCGTGCACCAATCGTCCCAAAATATAGACGTACATTTCGAGTTAAGAGAGTATCCTTTATTACAATTAGAACCCTTTAGACTCTTAGGACCAAACCGCAGAGGTTACAATATGTATGTACAGTTTATTATACATATATCTACATCTTCTTATTTATAATATATACGACGATACGTTATCACTTCGGTTTGGGCCTACATCAGATACAATACACTGTTTAAAGGAGTACTAATAGGTAACATAATATTAAATTACAAGGAAAATAACATTATAATAATATAACATTTAAAGAAAAAGAGCGTAAGAGAGGGTGGGATCCTTTTGAATACAAGTATTGGGTTGATACATAAATTCGTGCCATTTATTATCCCCTTGGAAAAGCCGGTTTTCTTTATGGTATGTACTTCTTTTGCTTAGAGCAGGTAATTAGGTGTTCTTCAGTCACGGTACAAGGCTTATACTGTCAACATCGGTTTAAAAAGTTTAAAATTCCATTTAAAACATCATGGTCAATAGAACTAATGTACTCTTCCTGCACGGCAACACGCGACCGCATGTGGCCAAAGTAACCCAGGAAAAAATGTTAGGGTTTTCATGGGGGTTTTACCACACCCTCCTTATTCTCGAGACCTAGCTCATCAGATTTTTACCTGTTCAGGTCATTACAAAATGTACTAAACGGGAAAACCTACAAAAATTACACAGAAGCCCACGAGTTCATGAATTCGTTTTTTTTTATCAAAAACAACCGAATTTTGTATGAATGGAATAAACAAGTTGCCATCTAAATGGGAAGAAGTTATAAATAATAATAGTAAGGAAGAATGAATAGAAGAGGGAGGAGAATGAGATTGCTGACAGGTTCTGAAGAAGATAATTATGAGGACTAAAAGTTTGCTAATTATAATAATATTACAATTTTTGATTATTTTTCCGATTATTAAATAAAAACAAAAAAATGAAAAAGAAAAATTTTGTGTACTATTATTTCCACAGTTATTTGCGTCCAAATGCAAAGGTGTCCAAAGACACCTTTTGGTGAAAATAGGTACGCATAAAACTACGGTAGAAATAGTGTTAATATTCTAGAATAGATTTTCTGTACTTTATGTCACATAATACGCACAAACAAATTCATGAATTAACTTGCGTACATCACCTCGTTTTTAAAGACGTACATACATACAAAAGTTCAGAATCGCAGAACATACATAAGTACAGTATATATTGCAACTTGCATGTATTTTATGTTGATTATAATATTAGCACATTGCAAACGGCATGCTGCCATGCCACATGATTCCATTATTATTAAAATGTTAGTACGTTTATTAGTATTCCTTACATTTGGGTTATAACTCATAATACTTATTTCATTTATTTATTTAACTGCCACTTTTATTTATCGTGCGATAACACGTGAATTGTAGAAGACGTGCAGTGCCGTCTCAAAAATGTCATCAACAGTTTAAAAACAAAAGACGCCGATTCACGTCTCCCGTCAACAATGTGTTAAGGTGTAATCTACAAATAACCTTAGCCAGTGAATTCTTCCAAAAACGGCATAACGCGTGTACTTTCAATTTAGTAATCAAATATATCCGTGCGATATATTTATAAGTACGACATATATATGGACTTGACAGTTTGTTACTGGAATTTATACATAAAAATTCAACAATTACGAGACGGATAATTGTAATTTAATTCATAACCTTCAAAATAAGCGTAAATTTGAATGACGGGATAACTCGTCATCCCCGGTTAACAAGATAAATGATCAACTTTTGTTGCCATTAAATTCGTGAAAATTTCGAGCAACGTGATAAGCACTGTGGAATAATATTTCATGGTAGGTGGTAGGCGCTTCCATAACATGGAGGGTGGTAGGCGCGGGCCACTTGATCAAGCAAGAATCGGTTTCCAGGATAACACGGTAGCGGATTCATGCAGTGAGGAGATTTCACCTCAAAGCAAACGCAACTGGAACTCAATTTTTGTTTGTGGCAGTGGATGCAGGAAGAATCCTTCAAGCAATCATTGAATCAAATACCTCGACTCTTGTTGGCGATGTTGGAATCTGAGTGGTATTTATTCAGGTAATAGTGGTTGTGTTTGTGTATTATTCGCCGGGCTTAATCCGCTATGAATGTGAAACAGCTTAAAGTATCATTAATTATCATCCACAGATAATTGCCATTATTCCGTAGTTATTTCATCGATGTGCACAAATCTCAAACCGATCTGTGTTCTCTTTTCTATAACCTACTTTCTGTAACCTAATCTTAGCGCAAATGCACTTTTCTTGCATCTTTCTTCGTTTCCAGATAAAATTCCTAATGTTTTGCATTATATTACTGTTTTATGAACATATGGAAATAGGTTTCTTAAGCGCGAATACCCTTCTTCTATTTTTTTGTCAGGTTCGTCAGCTGGGATTCTTAATAGTTTTCTCTGCATTTTCTCCATATTTCTCCGTATCCCCGTTTGTCGACAATTATGAATATAATAATAAAACTTAAGTAATTGACTTATGTCTTACTGTTTTTAATGTGTTTTCTTCGCGTTATTGTTTTAAGATCTGTAAATAATTTACGTAACTCTCCCATGTCTAAATCTTCGATTAACTTTGGTTTGATAGTCGAATCTGATCCTCAGAAATTATCGGGATATGACAATAGATACGATAATAGAACAAATAGAGAGCAGAACAAATGATAATAAACCAATTATACATTTCATGTTTTATATTTGAAATACATTTCGCCTTTCAAAAAAATGTTGTCTTACATAATAATGTAATATTTCATTAACTTTTCATATTTTAGAAGAAAATATTATTATTCGTTGAACGAAAAATGTCAGGATCCAAAGAATTTGTGGACTTCCATTATAGAATTTGTGGACTTCCATTATAGAATTTTTGGTGAGTTAGCATCTTGAGAATACGAATATTTGTCTCCAGAATTTAACTCCCATTTTTTCACAATCTCAGTAGAAGCATTCAAATCTATTGCTCTGATATAAATATTTTCCTCCAATTTTTCTTACTTTTTGAACGTCGCAATAAAAAATATACTTTGAGTCCAATCAGTATTGCACTTTAATGGAAACTAATGAAGCTTAAGTCATAATATTTTCAATTCTTTTAATTTTGTTTAAATTCTAATTGGGAAATATATCAATTATCGGTAGAACTTAATTTTTGGCTCAATTTAAAGTTATAAAGTCTACGTAATTTTCATCGATGAACATTAAATTCCCGTTTCATCAAAATGCATGTCTTGGCCCTAAAATCATGATTGCATCCATTTGCCGTGGAATGACCCATGAATATATTAATAATGGTATACTAATTCATAATATATGGATGAGCCTGAGTGCTCTGCGAGAACACTATCGCAAGACATAATCGTTAATGTGGAAGATTGTCAGAAATTCCATAATAGATAAATATTCATGAACATTCGAAGCAACGTATATTATATCTTAATATATATTGTATATTACTTACAATTAATTCAGTTCATGGATTATTAATTGTCTAAATGTATTAAAACATTTTATACGGAACTATAGATTTTCTAAGCATTGGGCTTTAGTTTACCCTTCAATAATCCAATTTCGTCCGTAAGAAAATCCGTTTAAAAGAATATTGTATAACGTGAAATTCATTAAACGTGAATCTACAGTAGCTACATACAGTAGCTGTATATAACGTGAAGATAGTAACAAAATTAGTGCTTCAACGGACCGGATACAGTGACAATTTTTGGGCGTACTTTTATAATTATTATTAAGGGGGAACAAATGAAACGAAACAAAAGATACGAATAGACGATTAAGTGCCTTCAAAGTTGCATAACGTTGCGGAAGGTTAATTTCGATATTTTCAATCTCTAGCGATTTTGTTTATTATGTTTTAAAAAATTGCTTCTCAACACTTAAAAATCATTTGAAAGTTTCATAAGTATACGGTCTTTAAATTCCGAGCACTTGACGATACATAATCGTAAAATATTAATATTTCGGTATTATACGTATTTGACATGCAATATAATTTCTGTTTCTCCAATGCTTGTTTCTCTAAAACAAACGTTTTAATGCATAATAGAACAATTCATTTAAACG
Organism: Nysson spinosus; assembly: GCA_910591585.2. NCBI lineage: Eukaryota > Metazoa > Arthropoda > Insecta > Hymenoptera > Crabronidae > Nysson > Nysson spinosus. Next base: position 9,786,897 of record OU342837.1, on the reverse strand, counting down.
AACTTTTTAAAATAGTATGAGTTCAGTTTTTAAGAAAACTGATTTAAAAACAATTTTCTATTACATATTTATATCTTCATATTATTAGTTATAATGTTAAAGAAAAAAGAACAAATGGATGGACATATATACACTTTCCAAAGAAATAGCTCAATTCATTAATTAATCGATCAATAAAAGTCGTAAGTGAACTAGATTATTAACGAGAAGATAAAACAAAGCATAAACTTCATTTCTATTTCAATACATCATTTATTTTTTAAAAAGGGATTTCAAAGCGATTAAAAGGGATTTCATTTTTGCAATGACACATTTAGGGCGCTTTTAAGCATTGTGGGTCTTTGTAAGGTCTTTTAATATTTGCGGGATCATTCTGCTATTTTCCACCCTTAAAAGCTGACATTCGGGAAACCCAAAGTAAGACCCAAAATAAGACCCAAAGATCAGCGGGTCTCGTGGCGCAGTGGTAGCACGGCCGAATCCGGAGCTCGAGGACCGGCGTTCGAACCCCCCCCCCCCCCCCCCCCCCCCCCCCGAAGGCTGAGCATTATTCTCCTGCTGCTCTACAACGGCCGTCCATCGAACAGTTATAAGAAATAAAGTGATTTTAATGGAATTGAAACATAAAAAAATATTATAAACATTATTATATATAGTTTAAATATTACTGAATTTTATTACTTGGATGTACGCGTATAAAGTACGTCAAAAGGATTAAAGATACTGATTCTATGTTTATAGAAATGTAGTGCATCTTGAAATTGAAATAATGATAGTCCATTAAAGCATTGGTTAGGTGTGGCAGATGTAAGAAGTACGAATTTTCAAAGTGTTCGTGAAACTGTAAAGGTTTACTGGAATCTCTTTCGCTTGAAGAACTTTCATCCTTTCTTGGAAATGCATTCTAATGTAGGATTACGCAAACTTCCTTTGTCTTTCAAGGAAGAGGAAATACATTAGCGAATCTAATATCAACGTGTGTTTAACCGCCCTTCAATTAATTTTCAATCCGAAATATCCTTAACCCTTGTATCTGTATCTCATTCTAATAGTAAAAGAACTGAGCACTGAAGCTGAACTACATAGAACCAACTGAAATGAGTAAATTTAATCGACAGAATGTGTGAAATGAACAAGGACAAGAAATATCCACAAGACACATACCACCTTTTATGAAAATAAGCCCTTGCGGATTATTGAAACATAAAAGCGGCTCTAACTTTGAAACAAGGTCAAATAGGACAAATTTGTATATGAACTTTTTTCATTGTTTTTGTGCCCCCTGTCGTGTGCTGGAGTAGGTCTCACATATTAAGAAACACCCTGCATATATGTTTATATACAGGATGAGTCAATAACTATGATCACCTCAAATAACTTGTTTTCGATTGATCGTATAAAAAATGTTTATAACGCATTTTGTTGTATTTCGAGCGTCCCATTGGATGGACGCAATTTCATTTTTGAAAATTTTATATTTTCCGAAATCTCAAGGTCACCTTGAGTTTTTTATAGGTCGATGTGCTTTTTTTTACTGGTGTCATGTAGCTGATGAAGAGCTGAATATAACGACCTATAATAAGATGACCTTGATTTGACCTTGAACCTCAAAATTAGGCCGTATGGTTTGTCCATTTCTTATCGAAGGGACATTAAATGCTCAAAAATACGTAGCATTTCTAAAGGAAACCTTACATCCATTGTTGGAAGAAGTTTCATTGAATGTTCGCCGAAGAATGTGGTACCAACAGGACGGCTGTCCCGCTCATTATGCGTTGATCCAAAAGCACATTGACCTAGAAAAAAACTCAAGGTGACTTTGAGATTTCGGAAAATATAAAATTTTCAAAAATGAAATTGCATCCATCTGATGGGGCGCTCGAAATACAACAAAATGCGTTATAAAGATTTTGTATACGATCAATAGAAAACAAGTTATGTGAGGTGATCATAGTTATTGACTCACCCTGTATACGTATACAAGGTGATTCACGAGAAGCAGGACACCTGAATATCTCTGTTGGATCTAAAGATACAAAATATGGCTACATTAGAATTAGAATGGTTTCGAAAAACGCGCATGGCCATTATAATATCATTTTTTTCTGCGTTTTTAAGGTCACCAAGGTTTTTTAGATGGAATAGCATTTTTTTCCTTTACATATTCTGGCCGACATCTAAGTGAGTTCAACAATGTAGCACAATGTGACCTACAAATGACAAATGACAAATGTATTACTAATAATAAAATGTTTGCAATATTATGATACAATATACGGCAGAGTACATTGTGTATGAATGTCATCTACGAAAGCCTGAAATTATGAACCGTATAAACTTTATAAACTGAACTATCAATCGGTCTTAAGTATCTGGCCGCCACAGTATATAACACGATATTCCTATATAACATTTAATATACGAATATAATATTTCCAAACTTTCATAATCCTAAGTAATATCAATATTTACAACCTCGTGAAGGTTGTGATACATATTCCAAAATATAAAATCCGTTACTTAAATGCATCGAATGATAAAGCCGATGCAGTTATGAATTGAAATGCTAATCACATACCATTACGATAAAATATTTAAAAAATAATGACAGAGTGCAATTCCATTTATATACAGGCTGGGGCGGTAATCATAGTACAACAGGGCAGGGGGTGATTCTACGCAAACAAAAATAATAAAAATAATAATAATTTGGTATACAATTGTTTCATCCGAGGCTTCGTTTTTGAGAAAATCTACATTGAGGATTAATAAAATTCGCCGACGCGTGACTAAGAGCAATAGACCAAAGGAACAATAGGTCCCTTCGCCGCTGTAACAGCGGTCAGTCCCAAAGCAAGACGACCGTTCGAACTACAAATTAATTAAATTTGGGGTAATAAAGGCTTCGTCTCAAATGGTAAAAGTTCGAACGGTACATCCGCTTGATCGGAAGAACAGTACCACATGTACTAACTGCAAATATAAAATATGACGGTCCCAGGACGGAACAGAATTGTTTGGGCATTTTCCATATTAAGACATATCGTTATAAACATAATGTTTATAAACACTAGCTCAGATAAAGACAGCCGGTACCAGAATACGCGATAACAAAGTCGTCATTCGTTTGCGAATTTTATCCATCTTCAAAGTGACTTTCTCGAAAATGAAACCTCGGATACAAAAATTGTATACCAAATTGTATACCAAATTTGTTTCTTATTTGTACTTATAATAACATTAACTGACAATTATAAACACGACGATATCTATATAAAGCTTAATTACACCTTACAATTAGATTACTTTTTGATATCAGCTTTTCTTTCCAAACACCATTAAACTTTGGCAATTTAAATCCTATCCAACTGTTCGAAATACTTTTTACAAGATTCACGCTATTCGAACAGGAATGATGTATATCGCTTAATATAAAAAGTACGAAAATGGCTGAATAGAAAAGAAACCGTCAAAAATCTTGATTAGAATAATCGAAAATTGTCTATTAAGGTTAATTTCTAAAGACACGTGGTCTCTAGACCTTTCAGCCTGCATCATACATAAGTACTTTGCACATCTGTCTGCTGCGTGGCAGGTTGCCACTTTTTCATGATCCTCGGCTTAAAAAGCTGTCCGAAGGTCGTTCGAAATTGCCTCGACATCGAACAATAAAGGATGAAGTTTATAGCGCCGTTTAATAGCGCAAGTATATCCATTACCTCGCCGAAATTGTGATAGCAATTACGGAAGAAGCAATCACCGAGGACCCCAGATAATAAACCCAAGACACCTTGAGGTATTTCAGTTACCAGGAATAAGAGGAGAACAGCAACCAGCATTTTTGTTGTTCTGTCAGCTCTTCTCTCCGATTTGCTTGGTCTTCGTGGACCGTGTAAACCGTTGTTCATCGGAGTCATTTTTGACGATGATGTCGATGACGTTGTGTACTTATTGTAATTCTTTAACGCCTGTTTCCTACCTTTGGCCCTGCAGCAGATCAGAATAACACGGTTCAGTCCACTTGCTTATTCTATTTAATTATGAAAGATTAATAGATAAGTTGACGAATTTTGCTTTTGTGACAAGTTTGAAGTTGAATTTGGAACATTCAGATTGTTTGCTTTGTTTACGGGCATTGGTATTAAACGATAATAGGAATTCGTTGGTAAAGATGTCGTAAAGATTGTGAGAGTGATAGATAGGTGTAGATTCCATTGTTTCTGATAAATGCACAGTGCAGTATGGTCTTTATACGGTGATAAAGGATTTTATCAACTTGGAACTTTATCAATTTGGCTTTATTGCGGCAAATATCATATTACGCAGAAAATCAATAATTACGTGACAGTAAACTACTGGAAATAAGAGTATTATTTTTAAGGCACCTTCCCAATGGATTATGCTGAATTTTAGTATATTTAATTAGCTAGTATATATTAATGTACAACAGGAATAGCTCTAGCAATTTTTTCATCGAATACAACCTTTCTGCATTTACAGTGATAGATTAGAAAAATATAATTTCCGTGTAGATAGAATTATTGTAATAACAGTCAGCATAAATGAATTAGATATTCCAAATTTCTATAGTTTTAACTGCTGAAGAATATAAAATCATATAATTTGCATAAAAAATGCAATGTATTGTTAATTTGATTCGACTGTAAACCGAATTAGTCATTTCACAGTTCTTGTTTGGAGTGTTACTTTTAAGATAATTATCATACTCGAAATATTATATATTATATTTTACTAATTATCACTGGTTCTGAATTTGTTCTAAATTCTTAATTATAATGATCTTAATTATTACGCTTGAGTCTAAATTGGTTCTAAATTCTAAATTGAGCACCAGCTTTCATCTTTATAAGAAGCACTTAGATCCGCGCTAAGATATTACAAAATAGCAATAAGATGGGATGATACGTTCGCGATTATTGGGCCTTTCACTGGGTTATCATGCCATTACCTGTAAAGTGCTTTTATCAGCCAGCAGCTGATAACGGTGAGAATGGCACAGGGCAAGAGCTTGACGACTACAGCTAGAACCCAGAAATTGAGCTGGTAGAGGAATCCTTTGTCTCCCGTGCCGTCGGTGTCAACGTGGTAGAGGATTTCCGTGGTGCCATTCCCGATGAAAGTGCGTTCTCTTATCTAACGATTAAGGCAATTCAATGGCTAATGCTTCGGTTACTTCGAGATCGAGAAGCTTACAAATGATCATTTCTTTAAAGTGATCCAGTTCAGGGCCATTTTTGGGAGCTTGGCAGAGAATTTATTGTTACATTTATATATAAAAGAAATGAGGGCGTACTAGACTGATATGTGAGATTAATCAAATAAGTTCTTCCGCAGCATTTTAATCAAATGTGCAAATCAAAGGCCAACATGTCTTAATCTGAAATAATAGTTCCTTTTCGATATTATAATAGATTCATAAATAATATTCATCAAGTAATCACAGTGTATAGGATATAATTTCATACCCTTTTTCGATAAAAGCAATTATTAAATTATATTCAGAAATTATTCATATCGTGCATTATCCATAATTGAAACATTTAAGAATTTTTTTAATTTTGCGTACAAACAACTATTATATCTAGGTGAAAATATTTCATAATTAATGATTCATTAATCACAAAATATAGTTTCTAAATAGAATACAAATTTTGTGTTCATTACTATGTTGTTATAAGAGACAACTCGTAATATTTACGAGAATTATTAAATTCCAAATATTTAAATCCACATATCGTACAAGTAAAGCACTTTCATGGCAGTCATGTAATTAATAGCACTATACAGAGATTATAATTAGAGATTATTATAACAAACAATATACAAGTGTGTAACCCACGATATTCAAAAGTGGGAATGGATTTTGCAGAATTTAAGACAAACAACGATAAAAACAGAAAGCTTGACTTACGCCAAACACGAGATAACTGGGGGCGCAGGCAATAAAGGGTGCCAAAAAACTGCACCATAGGGCCAATCTGCATCGAGCAGCGGTGCACCATGAATGATTATATTGTGGAAACCTGAAACATGATAGGAAAGTATTTGAATTTTTTTCTTTAATGGTACATTCTACATTTAACGTTAAAGGTACATTATATCGTTGTTATAGAGGTGAAATTCATTAAGTACATTTTCTTCAAACACTATTTTCGATGTGTTGCTATAACTTTTTCTTACCTATTTAGTGGAAAAGCCGTGATTTTTACATAAAAACGTTAGGTCTAGGTTTGGTCAGATTAACCCTATGACAACGATACACTAGGTGGGAACGCACCGTACACAGAGCGGTCTAAACGGTACTGTCGGAGAATCTCCGCTGACGATTCGTGACATGGTTCTTATTTCCGCAATCAAAATCTGCTTTGCATATTTTATAAATGTCTTTCAAAGAAAAATGTCTGCTCTATCGCATAGGGTAATTGGAATCGCCATCAGAGGCCGAATTTTTACGGACATTTGGAAGAATCTCGAAAAAGCGAGCGGAGTGTGTCTCTCCAAATTTACCTAATTTTTAAACATATGTAGAGTATAAATGCGCAAAACTAACTTACAATTAGATCATTTTATTCGAAAAAGTCCACCGAATTTTTGCAGTAAAGAAAAACTGTCTAACTTTCATACTTATGCCACAAACCTTGTTTAAATGACAAAAAGACCATTTTTCTTCCAAATTGATTTTCCCAAAAACTGAAAATGTTGGAGAAAAACGGTTCATGGATTTATTTTCAGCGTGGATCTTTTCCATTATGTATGAATGTAATCTACGAAACCCTAAAATTATGAAGGATGTGAACGTTTATGTGCTAAACTATCTATTGGTCTTAAGTTGCTGACTGCCACTGTATGAATGGCACATGTTGTTTGAATCTTTTTCTTGAATGATATTGTCTTTTAGCTATATTTCGAATTACTTAAGTTTCCAATAGTTGAAACAGAAATATTAATTTGATTGTCATTACCATAATTAAAGTTTCTGTAGTAGAAGTGAAGATGAATCCGGGAGATGAATTCGAGAAATGAACTGCATATCTTGATGGTTGAATGATGCCCAAAACAACAACACCTTTTTGTAAACTATATTGTAACGATAACAAGTAACAGTTTACATATATGTATCCGAATAATGTTTGTATGATGACTCGCAGCTCAATCACAACTTGATGTGTGGTCAGAAAGTGTTCACCTAAGTTCTCTCAAATATTCTGGTGGTTCTGACTATGATTCTCTTAATAATTCTGAAGAATTCTGATCATAATGAAAATGTTCTAAATTATATATCGCTTCTATCTACCCGATGTACTCTTCCATCACTCTCACTACTCTACAAGTTGAGTTCCTTTGACGCCCTTCCGGTCTCTTGAAGGTGTTTCCTACTGGGAAGAGTAGGAAAAACGTCCTGGAACTTCACCCTCAGGGCGACCATGTGAGTTATTATATATATTATATATATGTTGTGTGTCCTCCAAATGCTTGTCTTCTTGAAAGAAGTGAATTACTAAATCCAAGCATAAAACTAATTTCTCTCATCATCAAAAATAGCCTTTTAGTCACGTCCGTATCATAAACTTATTCAAGCAGAGTCCTTTGGTACAGGCTGCTTGGACAGTTTCAATGACAGATATTTGTGCAAGATAATATTTAGATTTACTACATAATATTTAATTTTAGATGCAATCTAATGGATGTATGGTATTTTTGAACCAGATGATAAACTTATATTTTTCAATGTTATTCCGATCACTTTGAATATGCAAAACCAAATGGGCATAGCTGACCAAATATAATACATAGGATTTGATCTGCGATGACATTAGAAAATTAATTAGATTCGCACATTGGAATTCCACAAATTGTTTTCTTTGTTTATACTGTAATTTTATACAATGTTGTACTTTAGGAGAGTTGCCTGAAGGAGAGACAAACTGTCAAGAATACGTTTAATTGTAAACTACTATATTGTGTACTTTTTTATCTTAAGATCGCAATCAGTCATTTTTTTCATCAAATCCTTTAAACTTATCTCATTTACTTACTTTGGATTCAAAAACTTGTTTTGATTCTCATGATATTAGGGAACATTATGTTTCCAAGAATAAAAGTATGATTAAAAAATTGAAAAGATTTTATTACCTTGTTAAAATTTATAATATCTTACGTATTTTATCTTACAAGCCTTATTTATTATGAATTTTAATATTTAATTCATATGTGTACATTGCATATGGCACACCAGATATTAATACAAATTAATATCGATATTAACAGTATTGCAAAATACGATAGTTCAATCGGAAATGTAATGTTTCAATTCTTGTATTAAAAAGTATGATAAGTAAATGAGAACCGTAAAACATTAAATTATAAAATTCGAGTGGGTTTTGTTTTTGGGAAATATTTTTCTTTAAATAAATGCATTGATAACTAAAATACTAAAAAATTGTGGATTTGAATTGGAAACGAATTCTGTTGTAGGAGCCGCACATTTTTATTGGTGTACGGTTCCAATTGGATAACCATGCAACTTTTTGTCTTCAAATTCTCCGGTTGGCCAAATGAATCCTTCGGAAAGTATATTTTTCTCGCAGATCTTTTATTTTCGCACAGATAGTTTTTTCTCCAGCAAGAAAAATATGCAACGCAAGCTCGCCCGGATAAAGCTTTAATTCTCTTGCCATTGTTTTCGTATCCAATGTTATTAAATATTATTACCATTGATATTAATTGGTATCAGTAGCTTGCGCGATATGTAATACATAATACACGTGTTAGATTGAGTGAATATGTGTGACATTAAACAACTATTGAACGAAGTTTATTAATACAAGATATATTTGTGGAGAGGAACTAATTATAAGAACGAATTAAACGCCATAATGGCTTCGAACAGGCAGACAGTTAAAACAAAAGAGGGCAGACTTGCTGTCCTACGACAATTGCGACATTTGCCTCGCAATTCAAATCAGTTTAAACATCGCGTTTATAAATTAAACATTAAAATTCATAATAAATAAGATATGGTATAAGATAAAATACTTAAAATGTTATGAATTATGATGAGGTCGTAACATAAAAATATAAGTATAATAATATTCCCTAATAACTAATAATATTATCTGCATTTAGCTTAACTTAATTCATTAAGTCCTGATTGGACAGTTATTCTTCCGCTTTCGATATGTAGTTATTACATTTTCAGCGATCAGGTACATATTTCATATAAAAATATAGAAACTCATATACATATATCTATTGAGATATATGAATTAGAATGAGTAAAAAACACGCATAATATGAACTAAATATTGTATATAAAAATAAAAAATTTACTTGAAATATAGAAACTCTAGCAAATGCAAAATAGCAAAACGAAAGATTTCCTATTCCGATCGTTCGATATAAGGAATTAACATAATACAAAAGTGATCGAAGTTGTCACGGAGATTAAATCGCTTTTGCGTGGTTCAGTGGATGCACAAAATCCTCATGATTTACATGATAATCTCTTCTGCTTAGAGTTGTGTCGTAACGCACGTAAATTATGCTAATGGCAGCTATTCGAGGTCGTAGTACACATAAGGTACTCCTTATAACTTACTGGGTGCCAGTATCTGGTTCATCTTATTAAATCCGGAATTCCATGGATTTAGTTCAGAAGGGGAAGTAATGCAGTACCTGAATTGCTTATTCGACAATATGTTACAACAGAATCGATATCGTACAGAGTTTCGTCTTGCGGTTACAACAGTAGCATATAAATATTATAATACTTGATATTAACAAATTAGCTCATTGAAAAAGTTTTCAAATAAATATTTTAATTTATCACTTCTATTAATATTGGATGAATTGCTTAAAGTATTGGAGCTTTTCTTGAGAAGCTTATGATAGATTAAGGCGGGCTACTTGAGTCAATCGAGGAAAAAAGGCGGATAAAAAATTGTCAAGATATCTGAAAATCCTATGAGCAATTTTCACATACCCATTATATGCTTGTTTAAATGTCTAATATTTGTCATACAACTACTACCAACTGCTTTTATTTAAAAATGTATTATATGAAGATGAATAACTGAATATTGTTGTTTATTAGAACGGTGGGGCTATTTGGATTACGTTGTTTTCTTAATCTAATTACGACACTGAAGCATGTTCAGGCACTATCCACTATTTAATTTAATCCGTTTTGTGGGGTTTTGTGGTTGTCGGCTTGCCCGCCTACACGAACTCTACCTCAGGGAACCACTCGTAGTACTAGAAAAGGAAAAGTGGCAATTCTTAAAACTTACAGAGATTTTATTAAATATCCTTAGTCAATTACTTCGGGTTCACGGTCCTATACAGAGAGAATGCATTGTGATCTGATCCAAAATATCCGAGCAACGTTAGTGCTTGTGGTCACTTCACCAGTAGTTCACCAGATTGGCAATTGCAATTTGTGCCGGAGTGGCAAATCACTATTACTGGTTCCTAACTATTCCTAACTCTAAGGGCGATCTTAAGACTGATGATGCCAGTTGGTTACCGAGTTCTAAGAGCTCATGCTCGGGGTTGTCGCTTAATTCGTGATGCCGATTTAGCCACAAACAGCGTGCAATGTCAGGTAAGCCGTATTATCCCTGAGTGTTACTACTGAATTTAATTTAATGCACTCTGTCAGAAGGGTTCTATTAATTATAGATCAAAAGGTTAAAGATAACACTGTCCAACACCAAAAAATGTTGTAACAACGAATAGGCGTTTTTTATAGATTTCGACGTGCTGAAAACGAATCCGCAAACCGTTTCTTTCCAGCAGCTACCGTTTTCGAAAAAATCATTTGTGGAGAAAAGGTACTTTTTTGTCCTTTGAACAAGATTTGTGACGTAAGTATATAAGTTAGGCAGTTTTTATTCGTTGCAAAAAATTCTCTGGATCATTACGAATAAAATGATATGAATTACTTTTGCAATACGAATTTACAAATATGTTTAAACATTAGTTAAAGTTGGCGAGACACGCTCCGCGCGCTCATTTTTCGAGATTCGTTTCAATTTCGTAAGAAAGAATGATTGTGATTGTGAATGATTTACAAAAGCAGTAGTTAATAATAGTCCTATCTAACAATAATTGGTATGATTAAATACGTCAAGTGTACATTGTATGTACAATATAATAATACACGTATGCTTGAAGTTTGGAAAAATTTGGAGTATACGTTACGTACATACATTACATACATACTGTGACGACCACCCTCATCGCCCGAGGTGTCGGCGAGGAATACCTGATCGCTTTATTTCTATTGCATACCGGGGCATCGACTCAAATGATGCGACCTGACCCGATCGTCTGTTTCCTGCTGCGGACTCTGTAGTCGATTCCGATATCGCGGCTTAGCGACAATACACCTGATCGCCCCTACTTTCTAGCAATAAGACCATATACATATAAGGGCGTGCAATGCAGAAAATAAAGTTCCCGTTCTAGTCCTAATTCTACTCCTAATCGTGATCTTTTCGAGTTTGATTCGCGCCGTAATCTTATTACAAATATATTCAAAACTCTTATCAGTACGCGTGTTACTGATTTAAAACAACAAAGTGTTGCGTTCCCCGTGACGTACGTATAAAGAAAAGCAAATTATACACAAATCATAGTTCCTTCGTTCCTTCTTATACTTTGCAGTAAACATGGTGCTGCAATACACATATCGAATATAATTTTTAATTAAAATGTTGCGACTTTATTTTCGACTTAACTCCCACATAAAATATAATACATTTTTGTAATAAATTCGATAAATTTGTAAACAATATTTCATTTTTAAGCAAGATATTAATTATAAGTTAACTGCTAACCTGTTTACCTATGATAGTAAGAATACTTGCTTTATTAATATTTTGTATAATTACTTAGTTTATAGATAACATTCATGATACTTTATTTGTCTATGCTACTTATAATACTCAGCTATAAATATATTTAACCATTCCAAATGATATCGTGTTTGCTTATTGAAAGAAAGGAACTACTGTAACAAAGTTCGCGAAAATATAACAGAAACCTTGATTCCTCGTTCGTTTTTCAATTGAAGAGGTTTATTAGCCTGCATTTTATAAAGGAATTGGGGCTTTGACGTTACGATAAAGTGGCTTTGTCGGTATCCCGATCTCCACGTGTAAATTGATACGCCTAAAGTATTTTACAAAGCTTCGTATTTTCAACTATCCACATACGCGTGACCCCGAATTCGACGTAATGAAAATTCTGACTCCAAAGGCGCTCCGCTAAGGGTATATTGCCCACGGCACTATTTTTTTGCAACCAATGCGGACCTTCCAGAACAGAAAACGAAGATATTCTGCGATATTGCCTGCAATTTTTGTCGAACGCACTATAAATAAATGAACAAGGTATACGATACAGCTTGCTGGCTTGAAAGTCAATAAATATAATGCATTTAGGTACGTGATTGAATCGATTAATCAGAATTAAGTACATTTTATTTAGGAATTGTTACGGAATTGTCGTATTTTTATCACCATTCTCAAATAGTTTGTTTATCGATACTTTTCCTGACGTAGAAACACATTTCATTGAATCTGTGTATTTTTGTTATTTTATTCTTTTATAAGATTCTAAACAAGGCATTGAGTCTGTATTATCGTATGCTAGTTTGAACCCTATCCTTTTTTAATTTACAGTAAAAGCGTAAGTATAATAACGTATAAAATATAAATATTGTATTTTAAACTTGAAGTATACAGGGTGATTCACGAGAAGCTGCACCTGAATATCACTGTTGAATTTAAAGGTACCAAATATGGCTATATCAGATATTATGATGGCCGTATGCGTCTTTCGAAACCATTTAATTCTGATGCAGCCATATTTCGTATCTTTCAATCCAACAGAGATATTCAGATGTCCTACATCTCATGACTCACCCTATACATGAGGTCTTGTACTACGATAGATTAATTTCTGCAACCACAATAATTGAAAGAATGCAAATAAAAGTGTACGAATATAATCTATGGCAAAAAGCTATTGTACGTTTAATAATTTACTTAATGTATACAGAAAGTTAAATACATAGAAAAATAAAAATGTTTACAAGGCATTTCGAAATTCATTTAAAATCCAGGTGTAGATTAACTGAAATTCGTTAATATTTGATTTTTTAAATTAATCTAATGTTCGAGAACTCAACAATCAACAGATTAGTTTTCTATTGATCTAATATTTGAAACATACTCAACGAATTGATTACTTTTCCAAACTAGTTTAATATTCGAAAAATGAACAACGAACAAATCAATTTTACATTGATCTGATATTAATTTTTACTACAAGATTTCATAGAATTTTATGAGCTTTCGAAAAGCTAATTACGATCTTAATCGCACAAACGACACGGCAAGTGAAATATTACAACATACATTTATCAAATATGTGTGGGATTGGGAGATATCTGGCGCCTATTAGCAAGAAGAACAGAAGGGGGCAGAGGAGATAACAGCACAGAAATAAGACCCTAAAATCAGAGAGCCTCGTGGCGCAGTAGTTAGCGCCGCCGACTCCGGAGCCGAGGATCGAGTTCAAATCCCAGCGAAGGCTCTCAATTTTTCTCCTGTTGCTCTATAGAAGACCGAAAGCCGTCCGTCCATCCTACAATATTTATTCTAATAAATAAAAATTATTCTGATAAATATTGTAGGATATGGGATATAGAAATTGAAATAAATCATCTTTAGATATTAAATACTAATTTGTATGATAACATATTTAATTATATTTCATGATATATTTTAACAAAATATTTCTATATTTTTTCTTCCTTTAAATAATAGTTAACGACATCCTTCATCACAAACTACCATCATTAACATTACCCATGCGCCACCTTCAGAATCTTTAAGTTCACTCTTGAATTACGCAAAATAGTGTACGAACAATTAAATTTAACCAGTTGACCTTTAATCGATTCCGACAGCTATCATATTTGCATATAATATTTGAAAATAACCGACCGTTAATTTAACGTGACAATAAAAAACTGATAAATGGAGTGGAGTGAATGGTGAAGGAATAAGTCAGGGGATAAAAGGACCACGATTTAGTGACATTCTGACCAACTGGAATTCGGGTGGCTTTAGAAAGGTTTCTTTCGGTGACAAGAGAAAATGAAAATTGTATTATTCCAGTAGACGTGGCCGTCCGATTTTCTGATAGTTATTTCGAAGAACCTAAAATAAAGTTTGAATAAGATCGAGCTTAGATTCAGTACGGAGAAGGCGGGGGAGAGGCAACGGGTAGAAACACACGGGGAGATATATAGAGGCTCAAGACAGGAGATTTACAAAACGTTTTTGCCTAACAGGCACTTTATTGACCACCACTTTCCTTTCGTTTTGTTTTGTTTATGCCACTATAAACCGGCTATTACCAAAAATGATTTCTGTTTATTTAACACTTCGACTGCCGTGCCTAACCTAGCCCAGACCAACGAAGCGAATATTATTAAAGCTCGAAGCAAATATGTCGCTAATATTTGTAAAATTTGCAATATTTGAAATGTTACGATAACGATGTAATGTAACTAACGTATCGTAGAGCACCTAAACAGTTTTGTTTTTAGATGCTATGTATTATATATGTTACAAATGCGTATCGCGAGGTAGAATATAACACGGATTTCGCTCCGACAGTCCACGTGGTAACGCATTCACTCGTAGTGTCGGATTAGTTTTATTTTTTGCACCGGAAATAGCATAAAGATAGCGAAGTCATTTTTGTTGCTGAGCTGTGGTTAGTGTGGTATACTCACAAGGAAAAACAACACGTAGGAAAACAAAAAAAATTAAAAGCAGAAATGTCCCTCTGATCTTACAATTAGGGTCTTACGTTGAGGCTTTCATGCTCTTTTCTCCTCTGTTCTCTTCGGTTTTTGTAAGGGAGGCGCCGGATATCTCAATTCCACAATATATGTATATATACTATAATTGAAATATAATAGGTAAATGTAATGATTATATGGCCTTTATTGACTGTGGGGAACTTGCAGTGAACTATTATTCAAACGTTGCCTTGCTAATTTATTAGCATTTAATTACTTATTTTAATGATTAATATAGTCCAAGCTTAAACAAGCATCAATTGTAAATTAACCATAATAGCGAGACTTAATGGAAACACAAGGCCTCCCCTTGTATCAACCCTCACGATGCCGATATCTGGTCGTCAGCGATCGGTTGACAGTTTACCCCAGAGTTGTCTTTGTTTAGTAAAAACAAAGAATTTTCCTTTCTGCCTGGATTTGACTTGGTGCGCGATGGAAGAACAGCTCAAGTGTAAATAAATCCATCTGTCGTTTCCCAGAAACGCCAAAATATACAGGTTAAATCAGTCTCGTCAATATGGCGGAATTGTGGAGGAATTAAAAACTGTAAGATATATTATACACTGATTTCTATACTCGCTTTTATCGTGACCTTTCACCGTGCAAGCTCCTGCAAGACAATGGCCCAGGGACCTCAGCCGCGGCTGACTCGAAAATTCCAGGAATGTCTCCGTTTCCCATTCCGATAATACTCTAATTGTAAGTCGTGGATGCCAACTTCCGACTGATTTCTTATGGGTTCGGCCTTCTTGACCTTTGTCCGTCCGGACAAAAATTATACAATAAACATACGCACGCAATTTATACAAAGTACTACGTACAAAACTCAGACATAATACGGAGTTGTATACATAACAAACTTATAATATCCGGCTTACAAATATACCTGCTAAATCAACTAAAAAAGTATACTAAAACTTTGCTACTTTACCTTCCTCTTTTAACCAAGGTCTTAAGTTCGCTACTTCCCAAGTGCCTTCATACGGCCTCTGGGCAAATTGAAAATACTTCATGTCTCTTAACCCTCCCAATACTGTGCCGGAGTCAAAAATGACCCGAACGATTCAATCCAATGTCGAAGTTGTGTGTGTCATCGTCTTATCTACCACTACAAGTACGACGGTGCGAGTGATTTCTTAGAAGTCATTCGATATTGTGTCGAGTAAACATACAAAGTACGTGTGGCTGCTTCTTCTGCGCTCGGAAGGTTTCCAGTCAGTCTCTCATAGAGATTTGAAGGAGAAGGACGTGTGTAAATTCATAAGTTTATTCGACCAAAAATTTCATTTTTTATTGTATTTATTGCTGACATTCGACGAAAACGAAGAAAATCATACGTTGTGCTCGTAATCCTGATGCGAATGAATAAAAAAATCTTATTTTTTTATAATTTACGGTTTTTTACTAAACATAATCCCAATTACGACAGCACAAGAAATAAAAAAAATAAAAAAATTCGGGGGACCGTCACTGTGAGTACAACATGGATGAGAAACTTGGCTCCCACGGAGTTTCACTATGTTAGTACAATATCGGTGAGGGCCCCGCATAGTATTGGAATGTCGGTGTGGGTCAGAAATGACTCCGGCACAGTCCGTAGTGCGAGGGTTAATACATATCTATTGTTTCGCAATACTCGAACAATTGCGTATGGTCCGTTATACGCAGAGATTAATTTTTTCCCAGCCCGGGGAGTATTATGGAAGTTACGTACCACACATATACCGATCCCATACTTCCAAGCCTCTTTTTCACGCTTATCGCCGTATTTCTTATTATATTCTCCAGCCCTTTCGATATTTTTAGCAGCGTTTTGTCGATTTCTTTCTAAGTCTCTCTCAAGTAATTTTATATTTTCATCCAAGCGTTCTTTTATTTCCTCAACACTCTGACGACGTTGATCTAATTCAAATAATAACCGACGCGGAAGATCACCAGTCAATTTGCGTGTTGTATTATTGAATGCAAATTCTACATCAATTATTACTTTATACCGATACTTTCATTAGCATTATCTCCATATTTGGCTAACATCGGACCTAACATGCGGTTCATACGCTCTACTTGCCCATTCACTTTAGGATCACAGATATTGTTCCGCGGCGTACCCGCGGAATCATATTTTACAAACCATTTTATATTCTGTCCGTATTCCACGAAGCAACGACGCTAATCCGCCCTTTATTAAGAGAATCTGCCGTTCGTCACGCGGCACTTAACAGAGGAAAAGGATAGTTTCATTGCTTCAAATACTATAGAAAAGGGGGCTAGCAATCTGCACAAAAATAACATTTGGTATACAGATGGTTAGCACATTTATGACACGCAAGCCAGTAAAGCTGTTTTTGAGAAAGTCGTCGTATTTGCTAATCCCGCAGTTATGTTTACAAGTTTCTTTCACGACCTCAACAGAAAATTGCATGTGTCATAAAACGTGTATTTCGAAAGAGTCTCGGGACTGGGCCCAATGGTCACCGACCAGGTCATGTTTTGAAACCCAGGCCTGAAGGAAATTCCGCTACGCTGCCAAATCTCGCTGAGCGACGACTCCCTCCACTTAACACCCCTAGTCCGTACGGACCGCGCTTAGGGCGCACGGAATAGGCTGGTGCTAATGAACTAACTCCTGATTGGCTAATGCGGCCAGGAAAACATCCGTCGCAGAGTTCGCCTCTATTCCGGAGAACTCTTCAAAAATCAGTCTTACACCAACCATTCCAAAGGAGAACAGCTCCATACTATGACTCCGGAATATCCGTCTTGGCGAGAGGTGTGACTTCAGTCTCACATCCGATATTTCGTTAATCTTTCATTCACTTCACTATTCAACTAACATCAACTTCACGTATATTATAGTTTTGTAATTCTATCCTGTTTAAGTGTTCTGTTTTCGTTTCAATATATATACACACTGTTACCTAAACTTCTCTATTACTGATATCCACTTACATCATTAAATATCCCTATCTCCGTAAAAGGCCATAGGGAACGGCCAATCATGCGCGGTGGGACAAAAGTCTGTACAGAGATTTACGACCTTTGTTTGTCCTGTCGGCCCTGACCACAGGACTCATCGGGTGTGCGCGGCAAAACAGATACTAAATCCCGATGCCTGTAACAATTTTTCTTTAATCATATCAAATGTTTTCATCCACTCTTCACCGAATGTGAACGTAGCATTCTTTCGGACAAAATCATATGAAGGTGTTGCGAATAGAGAAAATTCTTCTATGAATTTTCTAACATAAGTGTGCAATCCTAGAAAAGCTTGCGAGAATTGCTATAGCCAAATGAGCTCGTCGATTCTAAGACCGAACAGGAATAATAGAGTTATAATTAATGACGATTGATTCAAACCGTAATACCTTTTAGAGTAATCTGATCAGCTGATTCTGTAGTCTCTTTCCAAATGATACTTTCGTTTATGGGAGTAATTTTGCTACCCGTGTCCATTAAAGTTTTCACAGTTTGTTCACTTGCATAATATCGGGCTTTATTACAATTGAAGATCAGAACTTTTTCATGCACTTTTTCATTCGGTTTAAAAACTCCTTTCAGATTAACTGATCGAGGTTGAACCGCTTTTTATACTGACTTATTTTCCTGTAGTCACTCCTTCCTCATAATTTTTTGTTGCCGTGATCTTAAAGTCATTTTCTCAAACACTTACGAATTCTTTTATTCTCACAAAATCTTGCAAAGTCTCCTTCAGTATACCATCGATTAAATAATCTACCATTTCATTTTCGAGAATGGGCACATCCTTGGTTAAAATTATTTTGTCAAGGTAATAATCTGCGAAATTTTCGGTCCGCCTCCCATCCTCTCGCTTCGAACTTTTGCCGAAGTGCAACCCTCATTGAACGGTGATTGTACATCCTGCGTAAAAGGTACATCACTTCGCTCGGGAATCATTGCAATAATGTCCTTCACCTGGAATAACGCTTTTGCTTTTCCTCTCAATTTATTAGAAATGAGCAGTTTTGCTCAATTCTCGTCCAAATGTTAGGCAATACACGGCATTCCTATATACCTTTCCCACTTTTCAAATGTACCGGCGCTACCAGCAGAACAACCGCTAACTCGAGCATCGCGTGTATGCTCTCCCTTTTCATATACGCTTCGGAATTAATTTCGCTCGATTGTGCAGTTTGTCTCCTTTCTATCATATTTTCCTGCCCAGTTATTTTCTCGACGCATAAAATTCAATTCCATCGTTAGATAACGAATCTCCAGATCTTTCAGGTATTCGGAATGCCCCATTCTTGCTCCGTCCTTAGGCAACGATGATGAAGGGCATCTTGCTGCTGTCGCTTCATCGATTTCGGTGGTGTCCATCTGTGGTCACGAAGTTCGAATCTCTATATCGTTAGTTTGTTCTTCAACTATTCTATAGAATGCGTCTTTCAACCAACACCTCAACGGATTGGCTTTATCCAACCTAGCAACAAGCTGGTCCATCGAACCAGTGGTTCTCAAACCACGTTTCCTCAACACTACCTTAAGCGCTACCATTGTCAATTGAGTCGGATACATGGTTGAGAATATACTGAAATCTCACGGATGTATTTAATTTTCAGAAATTAAGTAAACGTACATATTTCACAAAGTCATATAAAACACAATTAACTTAATGATTGGCGTCCTTCGACCTTGGACCCGCATGGCTCAACACTTCCTTATGAATACGATTACGATGTATACCGCGTGGTAGAAATTCATGATGTCACCCCTTCTCCCTCAATATTATATACAATACAGATTTTGCACTTTGAATGTACCCCTTTGCAGATCATATTCAGCACATTGTACACAAAATTAATAATTTTACAGATTATATTCACCTTCTTGCAAATTATATTCCCCCTTTCACTTTACATTGGATTGTTTTTATTATTATAGCTTAAGAAAACAAATTAGTAGAAAAGCTTGATTTGCAAATGGTAAATTTGATCCGTGAAAGGGTGAATGTGAATTGCAAAAAGGTGAATACGATCAGCAAAATGATTAATTTGGAGTGCAAAACCTGTATTATCCCCCACAAGTTTCTCAACAAACAAGAATTGGCCACTCTAAAAAAGGGCTTACAGTTCTAAAATTGTTAAAATTGCAATTTTTTAACATACATTTGAAAACATTGAGTGTCACCCCGTCGATTGTGTCAACCATTGCAGGTCGCCCCCCCCCCCCCCCCCCCCCGCGTGACGGCATTGCTGCGAGCACCGCAACCTTTACGTCTAAATCCAGGCCACTAATTTCATAACACTCAATCTTGATGACTAAGTACAACACTCGAGTCCTGATTCCTCCTCTGATTTCTCTTTAGGTATCATACACTCATTTCTATACCCGCTCTTATCGCGACCCTCGCCGCGCAAGCTCCTGCTGTTCTGTTTATTTCACTTAATTTCCATATCAATCGAAAAGATAAGTATCTGTAAAACAAGGGCTATTTGTGTGCTCAACATATGAAAATATAAATAATCCTATCATTAATCCTATCATAATTATGGGGAAACAAAACTGGAGAAACACCGAGGACATAGTCATATTTAGGTACACTACAGATTGAAGTAATTAAAAAATATGTTTAAAGTATTTGTAAACAAATATTGATACAGTTCTGTTATTATATAGTTGGGAATTTAAAAAATGTAATGTAAAAAAAATTAACCTAAGGGGGTTCGAACCTACAAAAAGTGTGCGCAGCGGTTTACCAGCTTGATACTTTGCCGGTGGACCACCTACAGATTAACGGTTAAACAGTGTTTATTAACTTGATTGTACAATATCCGTTGAAAATTATTCCTTACATCTAATTATTAAATTCCTGCCCTGAGGCCTTGCTCTAGTAACATGTTTTCAACTTTTCAGGAGGTGAGGGTGATGTGGTGCGGGATTTACTTTTTCTATGCAAGGAAAATTAGTTATAAAAAGCTTGATAGATGGTGGTTTTGTGTATTCTTATGCGCAAGCCGCGCGGGGGGGGGGGGGGTGCTCTTCATATTCTGTTAGTGCTGTTAGTACTTTATTTACAATATATACATTGCTTACATTTATATTTACACGCCTTACTTAAATTGTATGATTTCGGGCTTGCTAGCCCGAGGATCGGCGGATCGGTTGGTTGCCGAAAGGCATGAGTGGACGCTTAGGTACGGCTACCCCATTTGGTTTTATTGAGTTTATGGACTTCGTGGAGGAGGGAGTTCGGGTGATTGTCTAACTTAATGTGGAAGTTTTTTGTTATTGCGTCGATGTACTCGTGTAGTAGAGGGATTTTATTGTTCGTGTTGATCGTTGTTATTCGTGTGTCCCTGGGAATGTTTCCGGATATTCTTAATATTTCATTTTTTGTGACTTGCAGTTCCTGTGTGAGAGAGTGCGATGCTGTTTGCCAGATAGGGCAGGCGTATGTGATCGAGGGTCTGGTGTAAGCTTTGTAAATTAGCAATTTCAGTCTTTGGCTTAGTGTTCGTGATCTTAGTAGGCTGTAAAATCTTCCTGTTTTCATAAGTGCACATTTGTTTGCGTGGGTGATGTGATCTAGGTATTTTATAGTTTTACTAATAGGTATGGATGTGTTCCCGATTTTAATCTGCTTGGGGGTTATATTTTTTCGTCTGATTAGGGTGATTTCAGTTTTGTTGGCGTTTATTTGCAGCTTCCATTTCTCTAACTTCTCAATGATTAGGTGCGCAGCATTTTGCACTCTATTGATGACTTTGGTGGTGGAGGAGCTGGATGTGTAGATCGCGAGGTCGTCGGCAAAGCCAGCACTGTGTACTATGGGGGGGGGGGGTAGGTTGCTGAAAATATGCGCTATGAAAATGTTGAAGAGGATCGGGGAGAGGACTGACCCTCGTGGGACGCCAGCTACTACCTGCTCGGTGACGGAGGTGTTATTGCCTACTTTGACTTGTATTTTTCGATCTGATAGATTTGAATGAATGAATTTGCAATAGGTGTTGGGTATTTTGTTAGATAACATCTGGTATATAAGTCCTTCTATCCATACTGAGTCGAAGGCCTTCTCGGTGTCTAGTAAGAGGAGTGCTGTGGTTCTTTTGTGTAGCATTTGATTTTTAATGTCATTCGTGACTCTGGCAAGTTGGTCGGTGGTGGAATGTTTGCTGCCAAACCCGAACTGTATTGCCGGAATTATATGGAGGCCACCCAATCTTTTGGAGGATAGCGTTAATTGTGTAATGGAGTCTTACTATGGCTTTTTTGGTATGTTTCTCACGACTATGCTTGGGATGTTGTCGATGCCTGGTGCTTTGTTGTTTTTGAGATTGTGTATTAATGCCATTCGATCTCTTGGAGTGGTTTGTTTAATCTGTGTCACGGGGGTAGATGTGATTGGTGGATCGTTGGTATTTAATTGGTTTGTTCTTGAGGAGTGTACGTGTTGCGCAAATGCTTTGTTGCTTCTCTTTGCTGCCTGCATATGTGTACCCGCGCAATTTTGTGCAAGTAGGTTGGCTTTTTCTTGGTCTGAGTAGGCTGTTATGTTTGTGTTTTTTAGTGTTGAGGTTTTAGTGTTTAGTTAGAGGGACGGCTGTATTTCCTTCCTCCACCATGTGTATTTGCGCAGAGAGAGATTAAAAGTTTTCCGTTTGCACTAATATCTTAATGATCTATTCATTTACCAGATGTAATACTTGCTTGGCAATTAAACTTTTCTTTACTCTGTTGGGTTTCTACATTGATTTTTGCATTTGAAAATATATGTCGTTAACTGACTGCCTAGAGAAGTTTGGCGAGAACTTCGAGTCCAAGGGTAAGTGGACCTTCTCTCACAGCCTCTACTTTCCCGAAGTTTTCTTATTACAAACCTAATCCTACGGATATAGAGTGGACAATAAAAGCAAATTCGGTGGATGGAGGACTTGCCCACAATTGCGTAATGGTTTTTTCTTCTATCATTGTGCTTTAACTACTTCTATTGATTTACGGTTTGAACACTACCGGAGAAGAATGAGAACAGCTTATTTTTAAAGAGAAACTAACACAATCGATTCAATTAAAGTACTCTTTCACGCTTATGATATTTCATCGAATTTGTCTTTATACACTTTAATTTTAGCAAATAAAAAACCATTATGATCGTTCAAAGAAAAACCCGAGAAATACTCAGTAACGTGAAATTCTCCGAGTTCTTCTTATAATAAATGAATACAGATGTGTGCTACATCATTTAAAGCAAAATTATATTGCAAGGGTTTGCAGGCGAATCAGCGTAAAATGTAAGTAGCAAAAGGGTTGAATAAAAGTCAGGAATATGAAAGGGTAATTTCAAACATGGTAAAGCAGAATTTCTTTGCTACAGCATTTCCCGATTTGGTATCCATTTCCAGATTAAGCCGTAGTAGTGGGAATAGTAGAGCAGTTAAGCAAATATTATGCCTTATGTAGTATGACTCCAGGACATTTCCATAGGTTGCAATGCCTGCTATTAACTCGATTTTCCGGTCAACATGTATAAACAACAATCTAATGATCTAGTGCCTTCCGAAATAAAATTTGAATCGAATGATTAAAATGACGCCTTGAATTTCAATGTCATTCAAATTTCGAATTCTATAGAATTACACTGATTCACGTACATTGCATTATCTATAAGTTATCCTTTATTATCCTTCATGTATTTTAATCCTTTGCCGGCAAAATTAACGCACTTTCTATAATATGTATTTATTCACCAGTGTAGTATGTCGCCGGGCCACGAAGCGTACGCGTGTGCCAGGCACACTGTGCCTATCGGCTGTTTAAAGAAGGTATAAACAAAAGAGCATGGGTAGCGAGAACGTGGATAGCCTGGCGACAGTCAATGAGTCGTACTGTCGAATACAGTACTTGGTCGAATATCATATACATACATAAAACCTATCCGTCGCAGTTATTTTTTCCCCTTACACCTGGAAACAGCAAGCTTTGATGGAAAACTAAATTGCAAAGTCTTCCTTAAATAGTTGCAATCTAATGACACATGAGAGTGGTGGAATAACGTAATTATCAAAATGTTTTCGTTCACTCGCACCAGGGTGTATATTAGGTTAACACCTTCCAAACAGGATAATTCCGCTATTAACTTCCGGCCTTTCTCGAGTATTAAAGAGGTCGGAGCAGATTAGATTATTCTCACAAAAAGAGACTAAAAGTGGAAGTTGGCTCTGGCATTAAATAAATGTTGTGGTTACAACATTATGAGATTTTTATACAATGCAGGAGATCGGTACCTTGAACATAACAACGAAGTGTAAGATACGAAAGTAGACACAACGTTTAAAAGCAACCTCGAGTTTGTATTTCTTATTAAAATCAGAGAAAAGAAGGTGCATGTGTAAATTATGTATGTATACATCGCACAATTTGATTATGGATGAAATCTAAGATTCCTACGAACCCAGGGGGAGTATTAGCGTTTCCGGCTTCCTCGTATTCTACAGGGATTGACCGTTTGTCCCCATAAATTTACCAACCATACGACCTCTATTATATAAAGCGTTCGACCCCTTGCAACTTCCATGTTGCATACCATAGTCTTGAGATTGGTATTCACCATACGTGCTCCTCGCATTTAGTGAATGTTTAAGGATATGGGCGTTTTCTTCGAGATATATTTGGGCTTCTATTAAATTTGAATTCGATGAACCATAAAAAATTGATCACAAGTGATGGAATAATAAATGCGAATGCAGATCAAACTCGGATAAGGAAATCGTTTTATGGTCTAGGAGCTATAAATCGAAATAGTGTACAAGGACAAAGTCTCTCGATAGAGGCATGGAAATAAAATTTCAAATTAAGTACCTTCCATTTTTTAAAATATATGAAATACAGGGTGCGCCATCTCAATCGGGTCAATGGAAATGTTGAATAACTTTGACAATTGTTAATAGATTTCAAAAAGTTCTGTTGTTTTATTAAGCTTACTCTTTTACAATTTATCTCAACTAGTTTCCGAAAACAATATCAATTAAATGGCCGCCCTTATTGGTGAGACATAAGTGAGCTCTTTTTCTGGCATTTTCCATCACATTGGCCAGCGTCTCGGGCGATATCGCTGCCATTTCGGCTCGAATGTTGTCTTTGAGCTCTTCGATGGTCTTTGGCTTGTTGTCAGAAACTTTACTCTGCAAAAATCTCCACAAAAAAAAGTCCGGTGGAGTCAAATCCGGAGATCTTGGTGGCCAGTCAATATCGCCCGAGACGCTGGCCAATGTGATGGAAAATGCCAGAAAAAGAGCTCACTTATGTCTCACCAATAAGGGCGGCCATTTAATTGATATTGTTTTCGAAAACAAGTTGAGATAAATTGTAAAAGAGTAAGCTTAATAAAACAACAGAACTTTTTGAAATCTATTGAGAATTGTCAAAGTTATTCAACATTTTCATTGACCCGATTGAGATGGCGCACCCTGTATAATGTGCACGGAATAAAAGCCCTGTTTTGAATATTAAGAGAGTAAGTAACGCGTGTACTTAAATTCATATTCTGTAAATTATTATACAATAAATTAATGCTCCTTAACATGATCATACTGTGGCAACATTCTCAGCAAAAGTGATGGTATTTTAATATTATTATATTGTAATAGTAATAATGTCGAAATTTTATAATTAATTTTTAATTCCGCACTTTTACCCAAACTTAGGTATTTCTTTTATTTTCGAGGAAGTACGTTATTAATATTTGTTACATGTTACTGACTGTCCAAATTTCTATAATTCAGGATAATTCCTCCATTTCTCCTAATCACAGAAAATACAATCATTTATTGAAACGGATTGTATATATACATGTATATACGAGTAGAGTAGAATACGCGAATAAGGAGTACCAAACTACCGTCGCAAAACTCTAATTAATCGATCATTTGTTTTCATTGTTAACTATCCCGCGTAAATCGAGAAGTTTGCCTTGAATTTATCATATAAACCACTAGGAGAACTCGATGTTGTAGGAGAACCTATGCGTACCATGTCGGGATATAAAAAAAGTTTAATACCTCGAGGCTAAACATGGATGAAGGAAGGAAGATGCAAACGGTAAACAGAAGTTAGTAAAACCATTTTCCGGTACAACGGATCGTAACCGCCTGCACATACCGAACAAATATTAACTTTGATAATGTTTACTGGCTAGTCCAAACCACTCTCCATTGTGCAGCATTAGCATGGAACATTGTCCAACATTTTCATCATTGATTTCCTAAAATGATGCCTGATAATTCCGAAGGTGGAATTTGCCGAAAGCTCGGTCGAGTATAGAAAGGGATACTTAATGATTAAATACTTTTCCTCATCATCTTTCTTTCCTCGTCATCTTTTACCTCGTCTTCCACCCATCGTTAACCCCTTGACATACAAATAAAACGGAATTTCATGGGTCCAAAAAATACTATTTAATTTGGCTCAACTGAACAGTTATGTAAGCTTTGAAACAGAACGGAATATTTACAATGCTAAATATCATTTAATAAGATTGATACACAGTATTAATGGACAATAATGAAGTAACATTATTAAATAATAAATCAGTAGTTCTGTAAAGTATGACATTTTTCCTGTCCGCCGGAGACAGTTCTTGCGTCCCAGAGACGTCGACGTCTACAATGACACGCGAAACAAATGACGTCTCTTAGACATCATTGTATGCCAAGGGGTTAATCGAGGAAATGACCATGAAAAAATAAATGCACCAGTTTGTATTCGGCGCGTAATGCCAGTTTCTACATGTGTCGGATGACTGTACACGAATACGGATGTTTTCAAGCTAAGGGACTTGTTTTTGAGTATTAAGTCTAGACAAGCCCGTAGCCAATGTTTACACGAGCATAGGACTACCTTCACCAGGTCTAGTCATAGCCTCTGGTTTACATCTGGCAACATGTTTTTGACCTAAGGGTCTTGTTTTGAGGAATAAGCAAGACAAGCCCTTAGTCAGCAGCTACCTTATGACTTGGTGACCGTCCTCCCCACCACTACATTTTAGTATTATATTAGGTGCCCAACTAAGTTCGTGCGCTTTTCGTTGTCCAAAAACATTACGAAATTTGGTACCGAATGAGTAACTTTTAATCTGGTAAATAATCTCCTCCATATTCTATGACCCTTTCCCAACGTGACACAAGTTTCAAAATCCCAGTTTTATAAAAATCTACGCTTTTATTATTAAAAAACTCAGATACTGTCCTCTTTACTTCCACTCCGTTTATGACGTTCCTATTTGTTATATAATTTTGTAATGCTAAAACAAGGTGGTAATCTGTTGGGGAAAGGTCCGGTGAATATGGAGGATGAATTAAAGTTTCCCATCCGAGGTTGCAAATTGTTTGTCGGGTCTTATTTGCAACGTGTGGTCTGGCGTTCTCCTGCAGCAAGAGTACACCTCTCCGATTTACAAGTCCCGGTTGTTTTTTCTTCAATTCCTCCTGTACTTTTTGAAGCTGAGCAGAGTACACGTCCGCAGTGATCGTTTGGCCTTTTTGTAAAAATTCGAAACGAACAATTCCGGCTGTTGTCCACCATACACATAACAAAATCTTCCGTTGGTGAAGGGCCGGTTTTGCAGTGGATGGAGCAGGTTCCCTAGGTGTTAACCAGTAGGAAGGTCGCTTCTTATTTGTGTATGTGACCCATTTCATCCCATTTTTCATCACAAGTAAGAATAAGATTCAAAAACGGATCGTTTTGGAACCGTGGGAGTAGGGAAACGCAAGCCGCTACCCTTTGGCACCTCTGGCTCTCGGTAAGTTCGCGCGGTACCCACCTTCCTACACGATACACTTTACCTACAGTGTGTAGATGTTTCCTAATCGTTTCTTCAGACATACCATGCTTGACTGCAAGCATTTTGCCCGACATTTTGGGATCTGTCTCAATATCCACTTGCAAAACTTGATTATTCATAAGAATCTTCGAGGCTTTCATTACCACTTTTAAACTTTTGAAACCACTTTTGCGCAGTGCGATTACTTAATACACTGTCCCCAAAGGCCACACGAATTTTGCTGGCCGCTTGCACAGCCTTGGTTCCAAGGTTGAACTCATAAAGCAAATATGCGCGAATTACGGCGTAGACACGGTCATTTTGGAAGTAATATTACAGACAAAAATGAAGTGTACCCTACGATTTTTTTCTACATACTGACTCATTTTGACTTCCTCTAACACCTCCCAAAGGTAAATCAGGTAAAGCAATAAAAACATTGGCTCTAGGAGCAATAAAGTGGTCCGCGCGGGAAAAACCGCACGAACTTACGAGGAGAGTTTGTCAGGCGTCTGTGAGATTTTTCAACGAGACTTTGGGGAAACGTAGTACAATCAGAACTGATTCCATTGCGCCCAAGCATTCCGCCTAACGACCCACGGTTTTTTCAGAAAAAGGGTTTAAAATTAAACGTGCCTTACATATGTTTATGCACCTTTCACTATACAATGTGACAGTGGGGGAACGGATAGCGCGCCTGCCTCACGCCGCGCAAATCCGAGTTCAAATCCTTGATCGGGCGAAAGCCGACGTTAAACTTTTTTTCCGCGAAAAAAATTCAGAACGGAAAAAAACAAGTTTCTAACATTGGAAAATAATTTCTTAAATAATAATGCGAGAAAAGGTATTTTTACACATTATATCCTAAATTATTTTATGCATGCACACTAGGGTGGCCCTTAGTTATACTTGATGAAATTTTGTTTTTCGAATTTTTCTGATGGCGTCCGCTCAATGGTTCCATTTGATGAAAAAATGATTATGTCCAAGTTTCATCGAAATCGGATAACGGGAAAGGGTGCCACCAGGGGTTTTATTATTATTCATCTTCTGGCAACGCGCTGCTCTTTAAAGCGCGCGGCCGCCAGCCGGGCTACGCCTATGCAAGAGGTTAAACCTGTACTATCTCGCAACCATCCTTGTCGCACTAATGACCCACGCATAGGCGCAAAGGAACATCGACTCTGGGCTTGTCCCGCCACACTGTGTATTATTGGCGACTCAATAACTACAATTTATGTGCATTGTGCTTTCAGTTAAATACTTATATGACTGTGATAATACTATTACCATTCGTTCAAAGTAAATAGGACTGCTCTAATAACTGTTCCGTACATTGCTATTGAAACAAATGATAGATTAAATAGAAGATCTTTCAAACAGCTTTTGTATTTGGCTTATAAGACTTCTCAACCTTATTGAATGGTCCTGTAATGTAATTACAGTTTGCTTCTTAATTCTGTTACCATCATAAAACAATTTGATGTTATTCCTCGAGACTAAGGAAAATTCATTCTTGGAACCAAACTCTAAGGGCTATCAATACCTGCGAAAATCCTTTTCGCTCTATAAGGCATTTTGTTAAAGGATAATCATAAAACAGCATAAACCTTTTTATTACTCCTATATGAATTAGATAATCTTAAGGTATTTTTACCAAGTAATTTAGAAAATAATCAACCGCGTGAAGATCATAAGGAATTGTTAGAATTGTCGCTTCTATTTCTTGGAGATGTACCGAATCGGGAAATATCTTTTCGAAGACCGGGTGCCATGCATCACGCGCGATTCATGGCAAAGGCAATTTATTGTTTAAAGATATTTTTATTTCGCGAAGAATTTAATTTAAGTGCCGAGGAATATAACGGTATTTGCGACATTTGCATTTTCATTGTTAGGGTCTATGTAAAAGTGTGGTTCCGCGCGCCTTTTGTAGCTAAAGCAGCAAAAACGGATTTAGATTTTTTTTTAAATATGGTATTATATAATGATGTCGATGATACCACATCGCAGGTCGCAATAAGAAAATTTACAAACCATTTATGGTATTTAAGTCCAGAGTCGATTGCAATGGCATTTTTTGATAACAATATTTCTCCAAATATATAAAGAAAAATGGTTAAAGCTTTAGAGTCTCCGGAAGAGGATAGTAACATTGATCACAGTCCAAAATGATTTAATGCAAAATTAGAAGATATTTCGGTTTTAGTTGGAAAAGGCATTGAGTCTTTTGTTAGTAAAGAAACCAAATTGTTTTTTAAAATATTCCATATAAATACTACATTTTTGCAAAACGATCCTGTGACGTGGTACCAAGACGATAATTACAGACAAGCCCATGATATAATTTCGAAATTAAAAGTTGTAAATGACACCGCAGAAAGAGCAGTAAAATTAATTTCAGAGTACAATAAATGTTTAACGCATGACGAAGAACAGAGACAGTTTATATTACAAATAGTCAGCGATTACCGTCATATATATTCCCCGACGCAAGAAAAAGAACTTTGTCACAAACATTGTAATATAAAGTTTTAATGTAAATAAGATAATTGTAATATAAATAGTGTAATATAAATAAAATAAATGAGCAATGTTTGTTATGTGCCGCATTAATGTATAATATGTAATAATATATTTACCAATATTTGTTAAAATGTGCATAAAATTTATTATATAACTTGACCTACATATGAGCTTAATAATTTTGCAACAAAATTATAAATAAAGAAACCTTTTCTTAAGTGAAATAGCTGTTAGTTAAAATCCCGACGTACATGCTGTCACGGGGAACAAGAACAAGTACTAGCACTAGCATTTATTTTAAGCGTTGCACGCCCTCATATATGGCCTTATTGTTAGAGAGTAGGGGTGATCAGTATTGTCGCTAAGGCGCGATATCGGAATCGACTTCGGAGTCCGCGGCAGGAAACAGCCGATCGGGTTAAGTCGCATCATCGCAAATGAGGCGATCATGTATTCCTCGCTTTATAATGACACCTCGGGTGATCAGGGTAGTCGTCACAATGCGTAGCGCGCGGCCGCGAACTACACGGCCGCGCGGTCGCGCATTTTTGAGCAATAATAAAACCCCTGGTGGCACCCTTTCCCGTTATCCGATTGCGATGAAACTTGGACATAATCATTTTTTCATCAAATGGAACCATTGGGCGGACGCCATCAGAAAAATTCCGATGTCGAAAAATAAGGGCCACCCTAATGCACACACACAGACACATATGTATAATATTGTAGGCTGGAAAGCGCATACAAGCGCCTCATGACCGCGTCAGGCCTAAGGGTGCGTGGCGCCTAAAAACTCTCTCTCCCTCCCTCACTGTGTGTGCGTGTGCGTGTGTGTGCGTGCGTGCCTGCCCGCCTAAGGGTATAAAGGCACGCATTAGATACGGAGGACACAGAGTGTCTTCCCAGAGTCAGTGAACGAGATTTGAGTGAGAATTGAGAGTCGAGAGATCAGCGTTAGTTCTAAGAGTTAAGAGTTTTAAGAATTAAGAGTTTTAAGCATTTAATGAAATAGACTTAAGTATATTATATTCCGTTCCAAATATATCTTTTAAATCTTCACCTTAAAACCAATTAATAAATCAAACTGTTACCCCACATACAACAATATCCTACAAAATTGGGGGCTCGTCCAGCCAGGGTACATTGATATTTAATTGAAAAAACAGTGTGAAGAACAAAGAGTTCAGTGTGTATCCTAAGTGTTAATAAAATAAAAGTGCAATGGCTACAGTGCAGTTCAGTGCAAATGACATCACCGTGCTGGAGATGAAAGAAAAACTAAAGGAGTGGGGACGCATCACAACTGGAAACAAATCCGAGTTAATTCAACGCCTGAACGAAATTGATCCGGCAGGTACGTGGATCCAGGATATTGTGAAGGCGCGTCAAACTCCACTTGTGAACAAGGAAGCGGGTAACACAGGTACCAGCAATACAGGGGCTGCAGAGAAAAGCACAAATGTGAGTGAGCGAGAGGAATGTCTGTACCGTCGCGAAGCCGCCATGTACAAGAAAGAAAAAGAACTAGTAGAAAAGGAAATGGAAATCCTCCGCAGAGAAGTAGAGATGTTGAGGAATTTTCAACAATTGAGCGTATCCGGAGAATTATCGAGCCAGCGAAAGGCAACAGATATCAAAATCGTTGCCGATTATTTAACCTGTTAACTGTGGAATTTAATTTCAAAAAACCTCCGCAGGGTGCGGAGTTAAAATCAAGCAATGACGTGTATACACGTCAAACGCAGGGGGGTAAATGGTCCTACTATAAATTTTTACAAAAAATGAGGAATGATTATATTTGTATTTGACAAAAAAATTAACAATTCGTTTCTGAATATGTTATTCTTACTGAAAACTTGAAAATCGTCAAAAAATAATCAAATACATAAAAGAATGAGATAAAATTAAAGAAACAAAATAATTTAAAAAATTTCAATTTATTTATTATGATATTTTTCGAAGCAAGGTACCACACAGAGTGCCACTTCGCAGGTCATACACCAAAATCCTGATTCTTTGCGTTTTCCATTTTTTGAGCAAACCGCGAATAAAGAAATATTCTTCCCTTACTGCCTCTATCCCTACAACACATAGCTGTTGTATTGGTAATATAAAGGACACATACCACCAAATAATATCCTTATCACATTTTATACAATTTTCGAGTTTTTATAGTCAATGGTAATTTTTTATTTTAGACGACGTGTATACACGTCGATCGCACTGCAGTAGGGATTCGATCTGACGTGTATACACGTCGATCGCAGTTAACTGGTTAAGCTGTTTCACGGGAGAAGTGGGCGCTCTAGAAGGTTGGGAGAAGCAAGTGAGATTGCTGAAATCGGCATATCATTTAGGAGAAGATGAAACAAAATTATTAATTATCATGAGATTAAAGGGGAAAGCCATTGAATGGTTGCAGTCCAAAGGAGAGCATATCGAAATGTCCTCGGAAGATCTATTGGCAAAGCTCAAAAGTATGTTCCATCATCCTCAGAATAAGCGCACACTGCGAAGAGAATTCGAAACAAGATTATGGAGGAAAGATGAAACCTTTCATCAATACGTTCACACAAAAATAATAATGGGCATTAAGTTTTAATCGATGAGGACGAAATGGTAGATTGCATCATTGATGGCATTCCGGATGCGAGTTTAAAGAATCAGGCCAGACTACAAAGCTTCCCCTCAACAGACGCACTTTTGAAAGCCTTTCAAAAGATAACATTGCCAGAAGAAAGACAGATCCACATCGCAAGATATACCAGGCAAGAAAACGAGGGGCCCAGCAGGACAAGGATGGAATGGACCGGAAGAATGGAGCAGGAACCTCGCGGCGTGAGACGTTTTTGTTATAATTGCGGATCCCCGAACCATATGAGTAGCCACTGTCCAACAAGAAGTGAGGGAGCAAGATGCTTTAATTGCAACGAGCGGGGTCATATTGCGGTCATATGCCCCAACAAGCGTGCGCCACCAAAGGAAAACTGCGTTGTATCACAGGTAACAAAAAACAAATGCGTAAAGGATGTACAAATCAATGGTCATACCGCTAGGGCACTAATCGATACGGGAAGCGATTTAAGTTTAATGAGCGCGGATCAATATTTTGAAATAGGTTCTCCCCAGTTAAAAGCCAGAAGAATAAAATTCGGCGGAGTAGGTGCAGAAAATACCACATTAGGCGAATTTTATGCAGGATTGAAAATAGACAACAATGAATTCGTATTTTTGATACGCATCGTTCCGACCGCGCTTACTAGCCAAAAGTTAATATTAGGAAATGACTTTCTCGAACACGTCGAGCTGAACATTAAGAATGGAGAAATGACTATTAAAGCTAACGAAAAATCCAGCACTATTAATGAGTTGCCAGAAATATTTCAAATAGATATAATTGATGAAACCGAAAAAATAGAGATAACCCATATATCAAATCCCGAGCATAAAAAAATAATACAAAACCTGGTAGACAACTACAAGCCTAATAAAACAAAAGAAGTAGATATAAAAATGTCAATCGTGCTCAAAGACGATATACCCGTTTACCAAAGAGCAAGGCGACTGCCACCTTTAGAAAAAGAAGCCGTAAATAATCAAATACAGGCATGGCTGAATGAAGGTATAGTTCGACCGTCACTATCGGATTACGCGAGCCCCGTTGTAATGGTAAAAAAGAAAAACGGATCTCCGAGGTTGTGTGTAGACTATAGACAACTAAATACGAAAATCATCAGAGATCGATATCCGCTTCCATTAATAGAAGATCAATTGGATTTACTACAAAATGCAAAACTTTTTAGCACCCTTGATTTAAAAAACGGATTTTTCCATGTTCAAGTAGAGGAACCGGGTCGTAAATATACAGCATTCATAGTCCCCGATGGACATTACGAATTTCTTAAAGTACCTTTTGGTCTTTGTAATTCTCCTGCAATATTTCAAAGATTCATTAATGCCACCTTTAAAGATTTGATCCGAGAGAAAATAGTTTTAACATATATGGATGATTTGATAATTCCTTCCATTGAACACGACGACGGTTTTAAAAACCTTCAAATTGTATTAAAAACTGCTAGTGAAGCTGGCTTACAGTTTAACTGGAAAAAGTGCAAAGTGCTGCAGAAGAAAGTAGAATTTTTAGGATATACAATAGAAGATGGACATGTACGCCCATCTGAGCATAAATCAGAGGCCGTGATCAAATTTCCCGAACCGACCAATACGCGGCAGATACAGAGCTTCCTCGGGTTAAGTGGCTATTTTAGAAAATTTATTCCGCGTTATTCGATCATAGCACGACCCTTATCCAACTTGCTGAAAGCAAACGTAGAATTTATTTTTGGTGAGGAACAGAGAAATGCCTTCATTCATCTAAAAGAAAGCCTGATCACTAAACCGGTTTTGAGATTGTATCGTGTAGGAATCGAAACGCAATTACATACAGACGCATGTATGTATGACTATGGCGCAGTTCTTCTGCAAAAGAGTTGTGATACCGATGCACTGCACCCTGTTTATTACGCGAGCGGTAAAACTACCCCAGCGGAGCAAAACTACACGAGCTATGAGCTTGAAGTGCTTGCAATAATTAAATCCCTGAAGAAATTCAGAGTATATTTGTTAGGTATACCATTCAAAATTGTGACAGATTGCCGCGCGTTTACATTAACAATGCGAAAAAGGGACCTTTGTGTGCGAGTGGCAAGATGGGCCCTACTATTAGAAGAGTTTAATTATAGCATTGAGCATAGACCGGGAAAAAGCATGATGCATGTAGTTGCTCTAAGCCGTCACCCTTTGCCTGCGTGTTTTTCCATGGAGGAATGTAACGACAGTCTAACCATGCGTTTAAAACGAGCTCAGCGAGAAGATAGGGACGTACAGAAAATTGTAAATCTTGTAGAACAAAACAAGATCGTAGGATACGAAATCCGTGGAGGTTTGCTCTTCAAAGAGGTCGATAACGATTTTAAATTAGTAGTTCCGAAGTCCATGACAGCACAAATTATCCGCCAAGTGCATGAAAAGGGACACTTTTCTGTGGGAAAAACCGAAGCTTTACTTCGAAAAGATTACTACATACCAAATCTAAAAGCGAGAACAGAAAAAACTATTCACAACTGCGTTCCTTGTATTCTTGCAGATAGGAAAAGTGGAAAGCAGGAAGGATATTTGAACCCAATAGACAAGGGCGAAGTGCCACTTGACACGCTGCACGTGGACCACCTAGGGCCGCTGCATTCCACTAAAAAAAATTATAAGCATATCCTTGTAGTTGTTGATGCGTTTTCCAAATTTGTCTGGTTATACGCGACAAAAAGCACATGTACAACCGAGGTAATAAATAGACTTAGAAAGCGAGCCGTAATTTTTGGAAATCCGAGGCGTATTATATCTGACCGAGGGACAGCCTTCACATCGGGCGAATTCGTAGACTATTGCGCGGAAGAGAACATACAACAAACGCTTATCACAACCGGAATCCCGAGAGCTAAGGGCCAAGTAGAACGCATAAACCGTACACTTATACCAGTTTTAACAAAATTGTCCAATCCCAAAAAAGAAGAGTGGTACCGTCATTTAGATAAAGTTCAGCAATTTTTAAATATTAGTATACATCGGAGCATTGGAGCATCACCATTCGAGGTGTTATTTGGAACGCGCGCACGTCTTAAAGACGATTTAGAGATAAGAGAGCGACTAGAAAGAGAATGGGTAGAGATTTTTGAAAACGATCGCGACGATTTGAGGCATCAAGCGAGGGAAAATATTGCCAAAATTCAAAGGGAAAACCAGAAGACATATAACAAGCGGAGAAAGGAGGCTAGAATCTATTGCGAGGGTGAATTAGTAGCTATTAAGCGAGTACAGCAGGGACCAGGGTTAAAATTAGGTAACAAATTTCTCGGTCCATACAAAATTATGAAAGTAATGCGCAATAACCGATACTTAGTTCAAAGAGTAGGCGAACACGAAGGACCACGGCAAACATCTACTGCGGCCGATTATATGAAACCATGGATAGACGAAGGTAGTGACGTATCCGACGGCGAAAATAGCGAATTTTAGGACATTCGGGGACGAATGTCAACGCAGGGGGGCCGGGTGTAGGCTGGAAAGCGCATACAAGCTCCTCATGACCGCGTCAGGCCTAAGGGTGCGTGGCGCCTAAAAACTCTCTCTCCCTCCCTCACTGTGTGTGTGTGTGCGTGTGCGTGTGTGTGCGTGCGTGCCTGCCCGCCTAAGGGTATAAAGGCACGCATTAGATACGGAGGACACAGAGTGTCTTCCCAGAGTCAGTGAACGAGATTTGAGTGAGAATTGAGAGTCGAGAGATCAGCGTTAGTTCTAAGAGTTAAGAGTTTTAAGAATTAAGAGTTTTAAGCATTTAATGAAATAGACTTAAGTATATTATATTCCGTTCCAAATATATCTTTTAAATCTTCACCTTAAAACCAATTAATAAATCAAACTGTTACCCCACATACAACAATATCCTACAATATACAAAAATACAATTAACTGCAAAGAAGTATTGATAATATCCGTAATTAATAACTTTCGGGCAAGAGGTACTTCCGGAATACGGGCCAGCAAAGAGTGTCTTTATAATTGAATTTATACAGGTTAAACTCTGTTCTTTAAATCTGATCATTTGTGGATATTCCATTGCTACGAAAAATATTCGTGTTGCATACGGAGAAAAGCAATATATGTGATTCGACTAGTAAGCATTCAACAAAATTTGAGCTTTTTAAAGTAGGAAATTCAAGACTGATTATTTTGTTTCATAACTTTCAATGTGGTTTAAATTGTATGAAGTTTGTCTACAATTTATCGTTTTCATTAATTAATTGTTTTAATTAATTACTTGTTTTAATTAATTAATTTTTAACTGTAACGTTATTATTTATATATATTTGTGTACATTACATGCTCTAGGTATAAACATATCTTTTCACGCAATGGTCATCTACGTTTCGGTAATTATTCTTTAAGAAATTATTTTCCAATGTTAGAAACTTGTTTTTTACCGTTCTGAATTATTTTCGCGGAAAAAAAAGTTTAATTTGCGCGGCGTGAGGCAGGCGCGCTATCCGTTCCGCCACTGTCACATTGTATAGTGAAAGGTGCATAAACATATGTAAGGAACGTTTAATTTTAAACCCTTTTTCTGAAAAAACCGTGGGTCGTTAGGCGGAATGCTTGGCCGCAATGGAATCAGTTCTGATTGTACTACGTTTCCCCAAAGTCTCGTTGAAAAATCTCACAGACGCCCGACAAACTCTCCTCGTTAGTTGGGCACCTAATATATATACCTAAAACTCTAGAATAAGAAAGAATTCGATTTAGTCTCTACCCAAGTACACACGCTGTTCAATCTCTGTCAAGTAAAACGTACATAAAACTTCAACTAATTGTAATGTGCAACCTAGTGACAACTCAGAGTTAATATATTTGTTGTGTACTGCGACTAACCCTCCGGTATCCAACACATGCAGTGCATCATTTCGTTTTAATAAAGTCATAACAATAAATTTGAATCTGAAAAAGAAATGTGCATTTTGTCAAAGGCCTTTATCGGAATATAAGGATAATTAAATTTTTGTAAGGAAAGTTAAACTATTAATTTCAGTATTGGCATACTATTGAATTACTCGTGGAAAATGTTAGTGATCGTCTTCCTTTCACTGTCGAGTGACTGAGTTGAAAAATTGTTGCAGTAGGTGAACTTCAAATAATAGCAATTAATAAATTCGTAAGCTGCTTAGGAACGGGATATATAATTATCTTGTCAAGTTTGGTTTTCTCAAACAGATAGTATACCTGACACTAAGAGGGTCAGCAGGTTAAATTTACTTTCCTAAGTAATATTATTACTTAAATGATCGGCCGTAAGCATTATCTTTATTATTATTCAAAGTCACAACCCTCTTAATTCTAATCCAAAGCAGGAGAACTCTCGCAAGTTTCATTTCCCAATATTATTATCGAAACGAAATAACTCTCTCCCTTACAGAGCTCTCTTACATTATAGTGCAGTCTACGAAGGACATGATAATTTGGCAGCTCTGCCATGAAATGGTAGAATTATTCAGGAACACGGCAAACAGGATCATTAGTTTTCTATCATGGTCGAGAGGTGTTCGGCTAGTAACCGACAAAAGCGGAGCGTTATTTTTCTTTCTTCGTACTGGAACCTTTTTTCTTTAACAAGGAATATTCCTGGTGATGCAATCTAAAATTGGATCATTTATCCGCACGAATAAAGGATTCACGTAAACGCTGCTTGCCATCACGAAAAATGTCCACTTCAATTGTCTCTATTACTTTACTCACGAATACAGTTATATTTCCAAGTAACAATGTTGAATTTTCCTTCTTATTTAAAATCCACAATCACTTAGTTTCCAACCCAATATAAGCCAAAGTAATACTTATTATTAAATTTAGGTTTATAACAAAGTAAGGAATGTATCATAAAATGTAATAACAATTATCATATTAAAGTTCGTGATTTTGTCATTTTAATGTTCGACATTTTCTTGTTGGAAAAAATTTTGGACGCACTATCGGGACTAATATTATTGATTAAAATTTTAGTCAATTCAAGTGCCTGATTCTATTGTTAATTACTATTTCAATTTTGAAAATTATCATTCATATGTAGAAATTATTATTTAGCAATTATGAACAGAATGTTTGGATACAATAACAAATTAATTTGTGCTTGCATATTATTATATATTCACTTTTCAGCTACATTGTTGAGCGCGCACCCGAGCAGCTGATCTGCCTTTGCGGCGTTCACTGCGGTGCTACAGATTTACCTGTTCTACTGACGAAAAACATTATATGGACCATTCAAAACCAAATCGATCACCTTTGGCAGTATATCTTCCGATTTTGAATCACTTGAGAATGGACAATTATAATTTGAATTGCAATATGCGGAGTAGTCGAAAACGTCTTGATCCAAATCGTCGGCGCCAATGCTTACAGGATGGTTCATTACTTTGTTTTTATATTACTTAATTACCTCCATCGAAGTATTAGCTTGGTGCATATGAAACGTCGGATTTTCTTTACATGTGAACGTTTGTCTCCCTACTTTCGTTATTCTTTTGGTTTTGGCATAACCTCTTTTACAGTCGTACTGTCCATTGCTAGAGTCATATTGAACATTCAAAAGTGTGCCCCTTCTTATCTGTTTTGAATTTTATGCGGATATGAATTCAACCGATATTCGTGTACTTTTTTGTATATGAGTATAAACTTGGCAATAATGCTGCAAAAGCTACACGCAATATAAACCAGGTGTTTAGGGAGAATACTGTGAACGAACAAAAAGTGCAGAATTGGTTCGAGAAATTTCGGTCTGGTGATTTTTCCCTACAAAATGAACCGCGTGGAAGACCCAAAACGTCTGTGAATAATGTTGTTCTGAAAGCACCGGTGGAAACGAATCCAACTGTATCTACAAGGGAACTTGCTATTAGAATGAAAGTCGACCATACAACAATGGCGAGGTGAAAAAAATGGATAAGTGGGTACCGCACGAACTAACCGAGCGAAATAAGTTGGATCGTTTGAACGTATGCTCATCATTACTAACCCGATTTCATCGAGAGCCATTTTTCGATCGAATTATTCCTTGTGATGAAAAATGGGTTCTTTATGATAATAGGAAAAGGTGTGCTCGGTGGCTTGATAGGGATGAGACTTGTGCTCATACTCCTAGACCATCACGTCATCCACGGAAAATTTTAATAACAATTTGGTGGAATGTGACTGGAATAATTCACTACCCATTCCTTCGAACTGGGGAGACAATTACAGCCGCAAAGTACTGCCAGTACATTGATGAAATGCATACAAAATTGAGAATTATACGTCCATCACTTATTAATCGGCATTGCCCAATACTTCTCCACGACAACGCTCGGCCGCGTACGTCGTACAAAACGATTGCTAAATTAAATGAGTTAAAATATGAAATTTTGCAACACCCAGCTTATTCACCAGATCTTTCGCCTACCGACTTTCATTTCTTTAAACATTCAGAACTGTTTCTACGGGCTATAAACTATGAAAATGAAGACAATCTGTTCAAGCAGCCCTTACGAAAGGACTCCGCTTGAATAAGTTTATGATACGGACGTGACTAAATGGCTATTTTTGAGGATTAGAGAATTTCCTAGTATGCATGTTTTTAGTAATTAACTTCTCTCAGGAAGGCAAAACATTTGGAGGACACCTGGACAAGTCCCTCCAGATTTGCCTTCCTGCGCTCAGTAGAAATAGACGTATCATAAACTCCGATTACCGATGTGCCTCCACACAGCGGTTCCAAGAACCGGCGAAAACCCTTGACGTCACGACGGACCCACACGGCCAACCTGGGGGTGAGATTCCAGGAACCGATGGGCCGTTACTTCTGACTAGGGTACGCCCTCAGTAGGCCTGAAGGGCGTCAAGGGACTCAATTTGTACATTGGTAGGAGTGATGGGAGGGCATATCGGCTAAATATTCCTTATAAATATAAGATACTCACAGATTAACATCAGATTAAGAAGAGATACTCAGAGAGATACAAGAAAGATTCACAAGAATCATTCATTCAAGACCTAGACTTAGCCCTTCTGGCCACGCGTCACGATTAGATCCAGGATAAGAGTAGATGTACATAGATTGTTTAAAGTTCATGTAATTATATTGTTACTGTTTTTAGAATATATCCGAAAAAGATAAAGGTGTGTCGGGAGTTGATTTAAACCCAAAAATATACAGTCCACTAAATCGAATTCCAACTTTTCTCCCGGTCGTAGTCACCTTTAACACAATCTGAAAAATTTCATATGAGAGTTTATTGATTCCAAAGATCAGAATTTCTTTAAGACCGGCATTTGTGCATTAAAATCTCTTTGGAAAAGTGTATTCAAGCAAATGGAGCATATTTTGATTAAATAAACAAATTTTGAAAAAAGATATGCAGTTTTATATATTCACTTAAAAATCCGACATTTCATATGCACCACCCTAATACTATGTATAAAAGTTTTGGAAATTGAATAGTCGGGAAAACTTAGGAAATGTGTTCTTTTTCACGTTATTATCTTCATTATTTTCTATCCGACATGAAAAAGAAGCAGTACTGGGTACATTAAGTATCTGTCGAAAAAGCCGAAAAGTGGCTATATTCTTCTAAATAATGATTAAATTCTGTTGATGAAACGTTTTATAACCAAATCCATTTCCGTCCAAAGTATTTTCGGGAGTACTCCTCTTTCATGACACTTTATTATAATATTTTTCTTCGAACGAAGAAGTAACCCTTCGTTCACATTACCTGGTATTGGGTTGTTCCATAAATTCGTGCGATTTTGTCGAATGTGAAAAATTGTCTTTTTTTCTTTTCAGGTATTTAATACGAATTAATCTACAGTATAATCTCTAGCATTATTTAACAATCAAATAAACGAATATAAAAAAAGCTATCGAATGACGTATAATTCATAACTAATAAGCAATTGTTACGAGATACTTACATTGAATATGAAATGAAAATCGCATGAACTTATGGACCAACCCGATATAAAAGGGTCTAGCCGGGTAAGGTAGTCAAAAGTGCCCCTAAACCAAATTGGACTTGCGATAGGTCATTCGATAGCTTATAAAAAAAACAATGTGTGCCAAGTTTCAACTTTGTATCTCGACTGGGGGGGGGGGGGGGGGGTAAAGGGCAAAAATAGAAAATCACGTTTTTGCCCAATTTCTTCGAACTCAGTAAATGAAAACTTTTGAAAAAAATCAGGCACACTTCAGTGAGTAAGGTACATATTATCCAAGCTATGAAAAATAAAAAACGCAAAAAAAGCCGAAAAATGCCGATTTTGTATTGAAGGAGTCCCGGATCAGCGCGTATATTTTTTGGGTAAATGTGTAACTTGAACTTTTTCAAGATCCATAAATATCCCATTAGATATATATTCCGACAGATAGGAGAAATATATGAAATCAAAGGTGAGCCATTTTTCTTAATACTTATACCATCCTAAAAAACGGCACTCTGTCTTGAAGCGCTGAGAGTGTTTTTTTTTACTAAAGGTATAAAACTAAGGTGGCTGCAAACTGTTTTCTT
This sequence comes from Nysson spinosus, assembly GCA_910591585.2. Classification (NCBI taxonomy): domain Eukaryota; kingdom Metazoa; phylum Arthropoda; class Insecta; order Hymenoptera; family Crabronidae; genus Nysson; species Nysson spinosus. The sequence goes on along the minus strand of OU342837.1, from coordinate 9,744,542 downwards.
GGGAAATATAAAGGACAAAGCTTCAACTTTTTTCAGGTTTGTTTGAAACGAAAGTATCATTTTGTTGTATTTTCAATACAGTTGAAATATGATTGCTTCGGGCAGACGGTCAGTCTCGAAAAACATGAAGGTTGCGGTGATGGATACCTAAATACAAAAATATGTAAAATCTGATGCTGGGCTGAATAGCCATATTTAATAGAAATATCATACCCCTACGATTAATACAGGCCTTGCAAATCAAATTCACCCTTTTGCAAAACCCATTTTTATACAAAACTGTTTTCTCAAACTTTTTTAATAAAAATCAAATCAAACGTTAAAACTTATTACTGGAATAACATTAGCTCAACATAATTTATTCAGTGTAATGAGAACAGTTTCTTTTGTTATTTTGTTAATACTTGCGTAATAACTTTCGTAATATTCACATAATCTTCGAGCCACTCTCAACATCTAAGAGTAATTTATTCTCCTTGATCTCACTTAATAGCTTACAAATTAGCTCGTAAAACCGAGGGCGTCAAATCATTACTTTTATGCGTTACGTTACATCATAAATCCTTATTCGCAGATTGGGAGAAACTGTATTAATTAGACTTTCCTGGCCATCATTTCTTTTACACAGTTCGATTCCAAACATGACGACCGTTTGCGCGCTCCACTGAACCATATCCTTTTCTTACGATCTTTCTAACTTTCACCCGTTACGTGTCTTTAATAGAGACTCGTTAGATTCATGTATATACATGGTAATATATATGGTAACTTTTTTAATTCCTAATGGATATCTACGTATACAAATAATATCTTTTATCGCGCAGCTTTGTTGCTGGAAATATGAATGTACCACATTTCTTTATGTAATATAAATATATAACTGTAACTGTATGTAACATATAAATGCTACATTTCGATTTTTTATGAGTGTGACATTTAAAACATAAGAATATCTGCTTCAGAACAATGGTACTCATCGTCAGTAATATGGACTACCAATCTCGGGCCAGCCATTAACCACTCTTAGACCTGCCACTCCAGTGGAAGGCTATTCGAGGAATGTCTAACCAATTGCGTGATTTAGCAGCCCAACTTTAATGACTAATTATTATCGAAAGACCGTAGTTACCAACGGTTTATAGAATACGCAATTCTAATAGGTAATTCATCGACTCACCTGATAGCGATGTATCTCCAAACGGCCAGTGTCAGCGTGATGGCTATACTGATAGTGTGAAGTAATTGCGTGAAGTGCATGTGAAACAGGACGAATACCGCCCATCCGTATGGATATATCTGTCGTCTTGGCAGCACGATGTACATGTAAATGGCAAACGGAATATATTCCAGCATGACAAGCATATCAGCCGTCGCCAGGCCAGTCAAAATCCTGTTTATAGGCGTCACGACCATGTCCTTCCTCGTCAAGACGATGATGTTTAACATGTTAGCCAAGGTACCGAACAAGCAAACCATTAACGAGACATAGCCATGATAATTCTTATATTTCATGGCCAGGTCCCGGACTGTTCCATTGCAGGAACACGGTATTGGTTGAGCCACAGTCAGATTCGCGAAGCTAAAATTATTCACGTAGTCGATGTCTTCGTCGGTAATGTTCAGGCGACGAAAGATATCGGTATAGTTCTCGAGACGATACATAATGGTTACGCGCCTCAGGAAGAACTTCAGATGCAAAAGTGATGCGTTCAGGTGCATGCGGCGCCGAGCGTTTTCGTAATGCGCGTAACGTAGCATGGGGTTTTTAAGGATTTCCGCATATTTGTTTGGATTTGAAAATTCTGTTTACTCCACTTATTATCTTATTCGATGATTTTATACGGCGATATTCTGTTGTACAATTGATAATATGACCAGTGGTCAAGTATAGCGCAACTGCAACAACGATAAATTATTGAGTTGTTCCAATTACTTTCACGTATATGCAAATCGCGTCGTAGTTTAATTACGTCCTTGGGCAGAATTCGTCATTGATACTTCTGTTTGTTTGTTATTATACACATATACATATGCGTGGAAGTATATTATCGTTCTCATTAACACCATTTCTCTTGCAGTTCCAAAACATCCGTGTTAAACAGTTCGAAAATTTCAATATTGTTTCTAATATGTTTCCATGAATATCCTTATCCGTGTGTTTAACATAATTCAACCTTCCAGTTTCAAAATTTCTCCAGGAGAATATTCCACTTATTCCACTTCTTAAGCACTCTTTATGTCCTAGATAAGAGGCTAACACAAAACTCTCTACTTACTTATCATTAAAATATGAATTACCTTTACTCGTCACTTTACTCGCAACAAACTTGCATGCATTTTCATAAGAAATGCTGAATTATTTCTTATACTGCGAGATTTCTTTGTCGTCGTTCTAGCACTCTCTTCTTTCTTTGTACGTGCGTCTTTTTACCATACATCTTTATCGAAAGAACAATCACGAAGCGTATAGTAGGTATACTCTAGATTGTGATGAAACATTCTACGCTTATAACGCATCGGGGATGCATTCCAGCACACATAATATTCTGGGATATCCTGCGCTTGGTTTCTCACACATGGCACAGCGTTGTATCCCGGGAATTAAGCGTATGGGACTCAATGGTCTACTTAATCCTGCCAGATACATACATGGATGATATCATATATATCGAAAGGTCCAGCAATGTTGCTTATTTATGCTGTTAGACACATGTTAATTAATAATACAATCGGTGACAATATATTTGTCACTATTAGGATACAGGTCCTTTATGCAAAAATCCCCTCAAACCTCATTATTTGGGAGTTTTATTCTTCAATGCGTGTACACAGTTTAAAGTACGAGTTGCTTTAGATTCATTGTTCGATATTAGTTCTGTTATAATTTCCGATGTTGATATTTTATTGGATTACGAGTGCGCCCTTGTCAAAGTTGATTCTTTGATGTTCTTAGAAAGGAGATAAGGGATTTTCCTGTTGGTAGGATCTATAAAGAATTTCTCCTTCCTTCTAAGGAGATATAAACCCCGAGTACCGTTGAAGAGCACTCTCCGTTTATTCTTGAAATTTTTTTCCGAAAACCCTTTCGAGTCCCCCTCTTCACATATAGTAATAAGGATTTTTAGAGGAGATTCTTTTCTTTGGCGAATCGGATCTCGCAAAATTACATATTTAAAAAAATCACATTTCAAGTGAGTTAACTCGATTTGAGTTTGTTTACACAGTCAAGGGAAATCTATCATTCCTTATCTAGTAGAAATGTATCTTTTACAGTTTTACTTGTAGAAGATATTCATTACTCGACGTGGAGCAGGGAAACTGTTCTTCCTGTGATATTTCTTACTTTAAGTTTGCACTCGGTCATCCGAGCGTATCCGTTTCAGTTTCGATCAGAAATATTAATTGCGTTGACGTTATTCCGATATCAAAGAGTGGCTGTCTTAACCCATGTTATATCCAAAAATTTAGTTTCCAGCCTCTTCGGGGAAACTTCGAGGGAAGAGGAACCTCGTGGGACGCTATTAGACTCTTATCGATGACTTCTGATGGATTGCTTTTGATACAAGAAACGACAGTTTATCGTATAAGGATCGATCATCCGTTTCGACATATCCCTCGCTTATGATTTCCGTCGTTTTCAAGCAAACATCCGTAACGGAGATGCGGAATACTTCAACAATGAAATGCAATGTCGTACTTGAAGGTTCAATTGAATTTGTAAACTTTTGAATCGATCTGATTTGTAGAGTTCAATTCTTCCCTGAGGTTTTCTTTATACTCTCCAATATCTCAGCGGTGGCTCTTCCAGGTCAAGAGGGTGCCTAAAACAAAAGAAATCTATGTTTAACATGATATCTTTATTTTGGAAAATAGATTGGAAACGACATTAAAAAATTATACTTTCAAATAGAATATGATTAATCTTCATGCATATAATCAATAATTTCTTATGAATTTGGATTTAATCATCTTTCGTATCAAACTATTCTGCAAATAATGTTGTTTTTTAAAATTATATCAAAGAAATTTTTTAAATTATTTTAAGGAAAGGCATACTGATAGGACGGCCTGATATTTATTTTTGTATATTAAATTATGCAAGCCAGTATAGTCAACAAAGGAATGGTCTTTGGCGGCTGCATTTAATATTTAACTTTTTCGAAAAGTAATTTACGATTGAGGCGACTTCATAATTGATGTAATTGGTATCTAAGCTTTGTTCTACCGTCGACGTGTTTTATCAAACAGAATATTGGAAGTTGCAGTTTAAAGTATTAACGTATAAGACATGCAGGTCTACGATTGTAATAAACTTCTTCCAATAACAAACATTTGGTTTAATAAGATGCTGGATCCAGTATCATCCATTTAAAACATTGTTTACGATCTCTTCACTTTTTACACGAAAACAGGAATTACTTTAGGAAACATCATAATGATGACTCTCATCAGTAATATGATAAAAAGCGAAATTTTTCATAGCAAAAGTTGATAATATTTCCGCCCTTTAATTTGATTATGACGATCCAAATATTTATTCTTTTATATGAATTACAAGATATGCATATATTATAATGCTTTGTACGACTTCCAATTATTTAAACCATCGGTTAGAGAAAAAATAAAATTATCAAGATCATTAATACGCTCGTACATATTTGACATGCGTATTATCAATATCTTATTTGGAGACCTAAACTTTCATCTGCGCTTTGCATTGACTTTAATGTTTAAAAGATTTTCGATTATTTCAAATTGCGGTTCTCTAGCTATAAATAATATGAAAGGAGAGCTTTAACATTTAATATTTCCGCGTAAATAACATTTCTGAACATGATTTGATTGTCTGAATTTCCTCGACGAAATTGACAGTAAATAAAAAGGAGGGTAAATACGGGTTTCCCCGGGACCAACGTAGAAACCGTCATCCGCCTCTCCGTTTTTCATTCAATTTTCCTCTGGTTCCCACTATCGATTTGCACCTCAAGGATTTCAACATCATTAAGGAACAACGAAAATATTTACTTACGATATTCGTCGCATATTATAAATCTTCTTTTAGTTTTTGTTTGAAACATTAATCAACTTTTTCCAAGTTGTGTATATTTCTGAAGTGTATCTCGAGTATTCAAAAGAGCAATTAATAATATTAATTTTAAAATCAAGCAATTCTAGAACACCACACGTACGTTATTCTTGTATTCATTAGGAAAAGAGTGAAAATCAATACAAATAAAGCTTACGAATTATTTACTTAATTGATATGCAGCGAGTGGAGTATGGGTGTGTGTGAGTGTGTGTGGCTATAGCCCAACAGTTGAATGCTGGAGCGTGCCGTGGGCAGTGCGAAGTTTAGGGCAGAGCATGTTTGGACGCGATTAAGTTAAGACGTACGACGACAGAGCGCATTATTTTAACCCATCCAATACTCTGCCGGAGTCAAAAATGACCCGAGCGATTCAATCCAATGTCGAAGTTGTGTGTGTCATCGTCTTATCTACCACTACATGTTGTGTCGAATAAACATACAAAGTACGTGTGGCTGCTTCTTCTGCGCTCGGAAGGTCTCCAGTCACTCTCTCATAGAGATTTGAAGGAGAAGGACGTGTGTAAATTCATAAGTTTATTCGACCAAAAATTTCATTTTCTATTATTTTTATTGCTGACATTCGACGCAAACGAATAAAATCATACGTTGTGCTCGTAATCCTGATGCGAATGAATAAAAAAATCTTATTTTTTTATAATTTACGGTTTTTTACTAAACATAATCCCAATTACGACAGCATAAGAAATAAAAAAAATAAAAAAATTCGGGGGACCGTCACTGTGAGTACAACATGGATGAGAAACTTGGCTCCCACGGAGTTTCACTATGTAGTACAATATCGGTGAGGGCCCCGCATAGTATTGGAATGTCGGTGTGGGTCAGAAATGACTCCGGCACAGTCCGTAGTGCGAGGGTTAATTGTTAATTTCCTATATTGTATTTCTCAGTTCTGTTTTTAAATATATCGTATCCCATAGTTTTGTTTTAATCCTACATATATTCATTATTTAATCCCACAGATATTATAATCCGTAATGTTTTATAATAAAATCTGCTTTCGATAACAAAGCCATAAAATAGGAAATTTAAAATAAAAAGTATTATACATGATTCTGTACACAATACATGTATATTCTAACATAAGTATTAATGGTTTCAAATTAAATATCATAGTAACAGAAAATGTAATTTGCACATTACATTGATATTTTACACAGCGTACGATTCTGAAGAGTATTAAACAATTCTATATATTACTAAATTATTAGTGTAGTATCGGTACTTGGAGGCGAGCCGGGTGGCCAACCTCGAGAATGCGCGCGCGTGTGTGTGTGCCTGTGTAGTACTAACGATAAGGGCGTAGGTTAGAGCTATAGGTTTAGTTTAGTTTTAGTTTTGAGATCAGTCTTAACACTATGCCGTCCGGCGACACCACAGTGGTGAGGTGCGCAAAGTATCGCTCAACGGCCGGCGACGCCAATTGGTGTCGTGTGCATAGCATCGCTCAGTGACCGGCGACATTACAGTGGTGTCGTGAGCACAGTATCGCTCAGTGGTCGGCGACAGCACTTTAGTATCTTTTGCTTTCCGCTGGTGCTTTGTTTCGGTAACAATAAGTTACACAAGTCATCAAGTTTTTTATTTCTATAAGTTCTTGTGCCCTTTTATCATGGCAGACGAAAGAGACGATACAAATATTTACGACGAATGCGCGGACGTCTTGTCTGACATTCCGGACGACTTGGCCGATTGGGAAGACATTGAAAATCAAAAAAGTGAAATTTTGTATTTATTTACATATGTATATCTTCGAAATTTCATGAAAATAGGGGAACAGGATTGAAAACTCATGAGAACTAACGATGAGATTAGTAAAATTTGACAATTTATAATCTCCCGATAACCTCAAGAACGGCCGGCGACAAGCGAAGCAATCTGAATTAGTGCTGCCGGCGCCAAGCGAAGAAATTTTTACGAGACGTGCGGACGGCAAAGTGTTAAGAGAACCCTCGATATACACGCTACGCACTATACGATACGCTAAGGTTACGTATTAAGTTACGGTAGGTTATCGTTACAGTTATTTTTATTGTTATTAGCATCGTTAGTTTTTAAATTTATACAATATATTCTGCAATATAACAATCACAGTGGATTTCCTTTATTAATCCTCACAAATCCTAGAACTCTACATTAGTCTCTATTTATATAATATTTCTATAGTAATATAATTGATTATTATATTGATATTAATGTCAGTAGAATACATCAGTTGGGTACGTACTGTCCGAATATTAAATAATTATAACGTACAATTTGCCTTCCGAAAGTTTTATTGCTTAAATCTGGACATTTATATTCATAATAATCGCTGATCATCGCCGTCATCATCAAAGTTATTATACAACTCATCGTCAGTTTCGAAATCGAACGAAACGAAGACCGTTTACATCTTCGTCCCTGGCTTTCGTTGATGATCCATTTCCGCTCGAACCAGCGTCGAGTAGTGCACCTTAACCCGTGTGAACGCGCATATAGGAGTATATTACCTATATTATCTATATTATCACTACATTAGGATTAGGCTATTAGGACTATAAGGGAATATTAACTACTTATTAGATTATTTCCGCGTAAAATATTCAGTGCAGGACACAATTAAATTATTTATTGTTACGAACAGTGAGCGAAGGTTGGGGCAGACCTTTGGAGCATTTCGACGAACATCATGCCATCGTGAGTGAACGATATAATATTAAATTCATATTACTTGCGACTTTTGATGCTGATAATGTTGATGCTTTTAACTGATTTATGCACTCTTTTGCAATCATTGTGCAAGGTTAATTTGGTCGATTTCGATCAATTCATACTCGGCACTTCATTATTTGATCTACGAAGTCTTTCGCAGGTTACAATGAATAATTAACTTGCAGTACAATGGTTGTCTTCCTTTATTAATACTTTATATGTTTGAGTATGCCAGCCATTGTAAAAGGTTGATTCGTTTCTGAAAGCAGTGTATTTCCTAATTACTCGCCAATTAACCTCCTGCCAGTGCTTAAACTTAACAAGCAAAGGAAGAATCCATCTTGAATAGGATGTAATTAATTTTAAGACTAATGCAAATCATAATTTTGAAAACTACCTCGGTCTTTCATTAAAGGAATACTTCGAGTTTAAGAAGTCTTAAGAAAAATGATTATATATCAGTTTAGTATAATAAGCCCGTTAACTTGATATATATGTAGCTATAACCTAACCACTCATTAATTTGTAAATAACATTATGCAGAAATAAGTTCATGAGCAAATGATCATTACTTATCGATTCTGTCTGGGTTATTATTTGAAATGCATAAATACATGGCGATAAGTCATAAAAAACGGGATAGAAAATTCCTTTGGCAAGCTGGTACTGTCAGTTGGTATCAAAGTAAAATGTATGTATCTTATTGGCATAAGAAATTTTCGTATTGGAATAAATTACACGAGGCACATCGCCGTGAGCTATAAGTCGACCTTTTTGTCAAATTCCATCATCCTTCTACCGTAATCTTCTTGCATACCGTGTAGCCCGAGGCATGAAAATGAAGTTGGGCAGGAAACTTGTGAATTTCGCGATATAGCCACCATGTATAAATGCAATGCCTTAATGTAGACTGTGGACCGTTTGTCGTCGAGGTAACTCCGAAGGTGGTTTTAACTCACTTTTTATTTAATTTAAAAGGTATACAAAGATATAAATAACGTAGTTTATGCTTAGACTAGAACTAAAATCGAACTGTCCGCCTCCTGTTTGGGGTCCAGTATTTAAAGGTGTTCCGACAGGAGGGGATGAAAGCTACTGTATTCGAACGGGGTAGGAAATTTTAGGAAAGGGCCTGGGAAGCCGGGATATCAGGGAAAGACATCTTGGCGTCTTTTTGGAATGTAGGAATAATGTTGGACCCGGAAAATAGGGATATCACGAGAAGCCATCTTGGCGTCGATTGGAATGCAGGGAAAGAGGGTAGTACCTGGATGGTCAGGGTTTCGTGGGAAAGTCATCTTGGCTAGGATGCAGGTGGAAGATGTGTATCGGTCGGTACAAGGAAAACCCATTCGCATAAAGGGATGTTGGGCGCGCTAGCCGCGACACGTTTAAATGTACCTTCGAAAACTTTTCCATGACGATGCACCAGACTTTCAGTAGTCGGATGTAGGAAGGATAGAATACATTCGTTTCGTGTAAAAACGCATTATACTCGTTGTCAGTTAACTTTCCAACTCAAGTATCGAAAGAGACGATCGATTATTAATAAAATCCGGTAACTGAAACTTTCTCAGAACGTAAAGTATAATACATCATTAGCTTTCAGTAAGGGCTAATTGGAGAAGTTGATAAAGTCGTAAAAGCGTTATTTAATTCTCCGGTATTATTGGATTCTATAATTTTTTCATGGTATGCCCTGCCTCTCAAATATTTTGATAAAAACTTCTTACTTTTGGAAATCAATTTTAAATGGCTTATTGTTAATTCATCTTAGTTCACTATAAATTAATTTACTCTTCTACACCGCATACCATCAAATTCATCATATATTGCATCTGTTTCAGTTATATTCGTTGCCTTAGCTTAAAGCGAAGATCCCTCGAAGGGGGGAAAGGCGGGGGAGATATAGTCCCGATTTGACGACAGGCCCCAAAAGAACCCGGAGTGGAGATAAGGGTCCGTCGCCCTACCGCCGAAGGATATCACCTTAAAGTCCATTCCAAGGAACCTGTCACCCGGTTCGCACGAGTTTACGTTCGTTCTGTGCAGGTCTCCACTACCATTCTCTGCTCCTGACACGCTATTGGCCTTACATTAGTCCGAATGTGACGTCGCCGATGAAGCGACTCACGAGAAGAGAGCATGAGATGGTACTCCGGTTTTTCGATGAGACTCTGAGGAAATGTAGTACAGGTAGGACTAATACTTTTCCCAAAAGATTAGCTTCCACTACGCCCTACTTTTTCCAAAAAATGGGTTTCAAAATAGACTTCGGTATTGTACATCCATGCGACTTTCATTATAGAAGGTGACCGTAGCGTAATGGATAACGCTCCTGCCTCGTACGCTAGCGGACCAGGGATATCGAATCCACGCTCATTCGAAGATTAAAATTTTGTTTCAAGTAAAAAATTAAAAAATGAACAGAATTGTTGATTAATTATCATAGCTAGTAGTTTATTAATAAGATACATTTCATTACTTATATTATATATATGATCACCTCAAATAACTTGTTTTCTATTGATCGTATCAAAAATGTTTATAATTCATTTTGTTGTATTTCGAGCGCCCCATAAGATGGACGCAATTTCATTTATGAAAATTTTATATTTTCCGAATGTATATATATACATATCTTAAGTAATGAAATGTATCTTATTAATAAACTACTAGCTATGATAATTAATATATATATATATATATATGTACAAAATCCGAGTTAGCGGGAGGTGTATTTTATTTTAAGACATTATTGATTGAAAATTACATTATCTGTAATAAACCAAGTGGATATGTAAATGAAAAATTAAAACTAATTGCAAATTTGATTGAATATTTGCTAGTTAAATCACAGATACACCGCCTTCACTCCTTATATAATACCAATATTCATTGCAAAATGTGATAGAAACAAATGCTTAAATTTACGTTACAATAATATTTAAAACTATATAAATGCAAATTATGCAGAACCTAATCTTTATTGGTTTTTACTCTGGAAGCATTTCATGTTCGAGGATTAATAATCACACATATTATCAGCGTCTTGGTATATTATATACTATACAAAGTTGGTAAAGTTATTCGAAAAAATAAATGGGAATGTTCATTTAAGTCATGTCCATGTTAAAAAATCGTAACATTATTCTGATAAATAATATGGTGTTTGTAATATTTATAGTTCGGATGTTTGCAGTATTGAATAACATAGAATTCAAAAGTATAAAACTCATTTCCCAAAATTAATTTTTGATCTTTCTTCGTTAAAATATTATTTTGCGATATTAAAATATCAGTTTTGTTCATTTTTAAATACATATTTTACTTGAAAAGCAATTTTTACTTAAAACAAAATTTTAATGTTCGAATGAGCGTGAATTCGATATCCCGGGTCCGCTAGCATACCAGGCAGGAGCGTCATTTTTTGGAAAAAGTAGGGGGTATTGGAAGCTAATCTTTGGGAAAAGTATTAGTCCTACCTCAGAGTCTCATCGAAAAACCCGAGTACCATCTCATGCACTCTCCTTGTCAGAGTCAATATATACGGTGTACAGAATATTCGTGAGCAAGAATACGTAGACTGTACTTATATTATCACAAACTTCTGAAATAAATATATCTGAAATAAATTACTACACTCATACATACATTCCATAGTATCAAGATTTCTAATTGTACAATCCGGAAAATCCCGAAAACAAGGAAATAGCACGGTATAACTGTAGGGTAAAAGTACGTTGAGCATGTATTAGTAGTTGATTTATAACATGATTTATAATACTCCGATCTAGCAGAATTTCCTTGCAGCTATTTAGGATTAAATTCCTGACTTTTCCAGACATGTGCAAGTATATTCCCTTAATAATAGCAACAATGGCTTCAATCAGTTGTAAATTTTCGACACCGTATATATGAAGTTTCCCTCCCGCGGCCAGTTGAAGTCGCGGATAAAGCAGTGGTGGAGAAAAACCGTAGTGGGGACTGCGCGAGCTGGGTGAAGGGTTTCGTGGAATGGGCTATGCAGATATACTGGGAATCCGCGATAAGTTGGACCACGGCTCGGACGAGTTTTTGTTCGTTTCAATCGCTCTCGGGATCGCTCGCGACAGGAGAAGCCACGTTCCTAGCAGGAACACCTGCGCGAGGACCGATCCCGGGATGTGTAGCGGGATCATACACGGAGGCATGATAGCTCGAGGGATTCGCGAGAACGATCAACGTCGGGGGACCTGCGGGAGACCGTTAAGAACTCTCAACCGGTGTATTAAAAAATATAGGTTTCCATTTAAAAAAAGGTGCGGTTGCACTTTTCTGATGCACCGCTGCACAAAAGTGTATACAATTATTTACATATTATGCATCATCCAATACCATTTAACTTCGATTTATAATATTTTCTCTTATTTGCAACCGTTTTGGAGGTACAGCCTTTTCTAGTTGCGCGGGACATCCTGCATATGCATCCCGCTTATGTCGCACCACATTTTATTATTATTATCTTGTTTTTTGTTACCTTATAAAACAGGGCGTCACAATTTGTAATTAACGAAGCAATGTCTATTACGTTTACAACATAATTAATTCCACAGCTCCTTTATAAAGCAATAGTATAAATGTCTTTGATGGGTAGCGGCTATGGTTAGACCAAGTGTAAATTTAACTGAACACGTGTTAGCAAATGGCCACACTTTTGACTTCAACAATACAAGTGTTCTTCACAAGGATAATAATTACTGGCGCCGAAGTATCGCAGAATCGCTGTATATGCAAATGGAAAATAGTGTTAACAAGAAGTTTGAATCAATCAATTTATCTTTATATTACACGGATCTCATTAGCTTCCCACTGATATAAACTCGTTTATCATTTTCTATCGTAATTCCGCATTCTTGACAATTATTATTCTTATAATTAACTTAAATTATGTTATACATTACCTATTTAGAAATTATATTTTAAGTCACACGCCGGATTACAATTAAAAATCAAAGATTACTATGAATGCTCAGACCACGCGCTCAAGATCGTATTGTGATGCTTGCTGGAGAGTAAGTGATGCGTAATCCCATTCACTTCCGCCGATCGATTCTACGGATCGATTTTACCGACACAGGGTCGCATAGGATAGGTGGGGGGTTGTGTCCTTACTGTCCAGCAAACAAACATTCAAAAATATACCAAACCAATTTAGCAACGATAAATTATGTAAATAAATATCCACGTCCTTCCTCTCCGCCTCACGGCTGTTAGTTAATCATAAGTTTAAATTTACGCTTTAGTCTTAATCTACCACCTAAGACGTTACCTGCACCTAGGGCAAGAATATCAAACTCCTAGGACTTCTTTAGTAAGTTATATTTTATATAATCCACTGCGTACATACAATAGTTAACATATGAAATATTGGTTTTATAAGTTAAATCCCTGTAGTCGTCATAGCATTGTAATATTAGGTAATATTTTCACACAGAATTCATAGTTGAGACTGAAGAGGGCAACAAACCATTGCCGAAACGTATCTATTTGAAATAAAGAAGTTTAAATTTACACTTGGTCTAACCATAGCCGCTACCCATCAAACACATTTAAACTATTATTGGACCAATAAATAAACTATTGATTAATTAAAGCAATAGTATTATTGTAAAGACCGAACCGGGAATATGTGGTTACTTTAGTACTTTGGTAGTATACCCACCCATGTTGGTTGGTTGGTTATACATTATTTCACAGCGAGATGTCTTGTACATCCATGTGTTGCGGTGTGGTAATTTTCATTAGACTGACTGACAGACTTTTCGGTAGACTTTTTGAAAATGAATTCTTCTGTTTGGGAATTTGTAAGGAACCTATGTACCAATACATATAGTGAGGGGAATAGCACAAAGTGGTGGAAGGAAAAGTAGGCTAAGGGAGGAATAGACTGTGGGCGGTGACATACTTGTTTTGAAGGAGTGCGCCCTATGATTTGGACTGATGGCTACTAACGATGACGTGATTGTGCTTAAGGCAGTACGCCCAGTGATTCGGTTCATTAACGATGACGCACTCGCATAGTAAACACGCAACTATTTACGTTAGGTATCTGACGCTTTTACCGCAGCTTTCAGAACCATCAAGCAAGAATACCACCTCGAAAATTGGTGCAAACACCTAGTAAGGTTTCACTTTTGACTCTGGTAAAAATAATATCACATATTGCCACAGTTTATAAACTTACAAATAACACAAACCGTGAAATAATAACATCTATGTAACTAGACGAAATATTAAGCGCATAATGTAATTACGTATATATTTCTCCACAAATAATAATCATTTCGTTCTTATTTTCAAGTAATTAATTATCAAGTAATGATGTTTCAAAAAACTAAAATTTACCATATAATTATTTGAGATGAATATGGAGAATCTAACTTGTTATTTCTTAAGTATATTTAGCAACATTTCTATACGTAATTCGATCATAAGTTCTGTAGCAGAACACTTTCGCCTTATTCATCATTTATCTACAGTGGCTGGGGAGGGAGGGAAGGCTCACCTTCCGGTTGACGCAGGTGCTCACCGGGCATGATTGCTTCGGTGAGTTCCTGCATAGGATCGGAAGGGAGCCCACCCCGCAATGTCATTATTGCGGGGAGGACGTGGACTCGGCGCAACACACCCTGGAGGAGTGTCCCTCCTGGGCTGAAGAGCGCCGAGTCCTTCGTCTAAGCATCGGACCGGACCTCTCGCTGCAAGCCGTCGTCAAGGCGATGGTGAGCAGCGAGAGGTCATGGGGGGCGGTGGCCTCCTTCTGTGAACAGGTAATGTCACGGAAGGAGGCCGCGGAAAGGGCCCGCGAAGCCGCGGACCCTGAAGGAAGGGGGCGAAGGCGAGGACGAAGGAGGGGACGTAGGGCCCCACCTCCGCCACTTGCCACGGCGGTTATTTAATAGCCGCCGGAGCCACCAGGCTGCCTGGGTTGGGGCCCAGGCAGCCATGAATGGTGGTTCCGAGGTCGGGGATGCAGTGTCGTGGGCGCGCTGCATCCCCAAAAATCAAAAATTGAACTGGCCCTTCTGAGGGCCGGGCGCTGGGACCCCGAGCAGAGTTCTCTAGAGGGCCTCGGGGTCCCCAAAAGCGCCAGGGCTGGAGTCCACCGAGGGGTTTTAGCCGGTAAGAATCCGGCACTACCCCGGCCTCCCCCCAAAGGGAGACCGGGGTGTCTATGAAGATTTCCCCTCGTATAAAAAAAAAGGTATGTCACCCATTTCATACTGTGCGGTTGTCGCGTTAACTTTAAAACAAGCAATGCATTTTCTTATGATTTTTGTTACTGCCCCTTTGCATGATATGGGCCAGTATTGTGAATGGATTGACGCTATCACTTGTTGACTTCCTGCATGAAGTAATCTTAAATGTTCATGTCGTATGATCAATTCGGTTAATGGATGTTTTGCTGGTAATATCATCGGATGTTTCTGGTCATATGGAATTGGAGCTTTGGTAATCCTTCCGCCCACCCTGAGTAAGCCTATCGGGTCAAGGAATGGTTTTAAGGACCGAAGTTTGCTAGACCGGTGTATTTGCTTTGATGATCTTAACCTCTCGATTTCTTCTGAAAATTGTTCTAACTGTGCAAGTCTAACTAAAGTGCAGCGAGCTTGTCTAAGTTCCTCTGCGCTGAGGCATGTCAGCGTTCGCAAAATCTGTTTTGGATGCACGACCGGTGCTCTTAAATTGGTTATGAATCGCAGACAATAGGCAGGGACTCTAATTAGACGAGAGAGATTTGAAAATTTTGAAAATATCTCTAATTGTTGAGAAGCTGTCGATACCAACGAGGTTCGCACCGTCCGTTCTTCCGGAGCATTCTGAATGTCTACTTCTTTCATAGGCCAATTCCTATAGTCTTGACTCAGCCAGACTGGACCGTGCCACCAAAGATCACTATTGCATAGAGTGGTCGAGGTACAACCGCGAGATATTAGGTCCGCGGGATTGTCTGCGGATTGCACATGGTGCCATGGAGAGTCGAGTGCTAATCTTTGAATCTCGGCAGTGCGATTCGCTACGAATGTTTTCCATCTGGAGAGAGGAGACTGAATCCAAGCAAGCGTTATTGTGGAATCGGTCCAATAATACTCCTTTCTGATCTTAAGCTGGATGTTTTGTCGTACTGTTGCCATGAGTTGTGCTAACGTGAGTGCTCCGCAGAGCTCTAATCTGGGTAAAGCTAATGATTTTCAACGGTGATACCCTGGATGTTGCACATAGTAATTGAATTGTCCACGTGCCTGTGTGATCGAGGGACCGGATATAAACGCACACGCCGTATGCGCGTTCCGATGCGTCTGCGAAGCCATGCATTTCAATATATTGTGCTTCCTTAGATAACACGTGTCGCGGTATTTCGATCGAATTTAATCCCTTCAAGTCATCGCGAAAGTTTGTCCACCGAGAGTATAATTCTTGTGGGACGGATTCATCCCAACCTAATTTTTTCTGCCACAAATTTTGCATCATTAGTTTTGCAACTACTATGATTGGCCCTACTAGGCCAAGTGGATCAAACACCTTCGCGATTTCTGATAATATAATTCTTTTTGTTACACGCTTGTATGCTGTTGGGTTTATCGAGTATCGCAACTTGTCATTATCTATTGACCATAATAAGCCTAACGGTTTCGGATCCTTGTCCGCCTTTATTTTAATGTTTCCGGGTCTATTGTTGGGTTTTGAAACTACTTCTCTACTATTTGAGGCCCACTTATGTAGTTGGAATCCCGCGGTTGCAAGAATGGTGTCAATTTGAGATTTCAATTTGATGGTGTCCGATACGGTATCTGCCCGGGTTAGTAGGTCGTCTACGTGAAAATCGTCGGTTATAGCACGGCTCGCGG
This sequence comes from Nysson spinosus, assembly GCA_910591585.2. NCBI lineage: Eukaryota > Metazoa > Arthropoda > Insecta > Hymenoptera > Crabronidae > Nysson > Nysson spinosus. The sequence continues at coordinate 9,727,850 of OU342837.1, read as the reverse complement.
AAGGAAATTGTTGCCCATTTTCGATCCCTAATTGTCGGAGTGCACGGGTTGCTAAAAATGGAGCTGATGCTGTACCATATGTTACAGTATTTAATTCGTATGTTACGACTTTTGCTGATGGATCTGATCGCCAAAGGATACGTTGGAGGTTCCGGTCCTCCTTCCTAACCATTATCTGTCGGTACATCTTCTCTATGTCGGCAGACAGGACAAAGTTATATTTCCGAAAGCGTAAGAGGATAGAAAATAACTCTGATTGCACTGTTGGGCCTGCATGTTGGATGTCGTTTAACGATACCCCGGTTGAACCTTTCGCGGATCCGTCAAAGACAACTCTCACCTTGGCGGTGGTGCTGCCTGTCTTAAAAACAGCATGATGGGGAAGATAGTACGAATGGCTATCTTCCAATTCCCTGGGAACCCGTGACATGTGTCCTAACGCTTCATATTTTCGCATAAATCCCGTATACGCGCGTCTTAATTCGGGTTGTCTATTCAATTTTCGTTCTATTGATAGCAATCGTTTATATGCCGTTCCGCGAGAATCGCCTAAGAATTCTATCCCTTTCTTTAACGGTACCGTGACTATAAAACGCCCGTTATTGTCCCGCTTCGTAGTTGTTGTGAATATTTGCTCACATGGATCTGCATTATGTATTCCGGATGCCTGACTAGTAGGATTGGGATCTTCTATTTCCCAGAATTTACTTAGTTGTTGGTGTAATTGTTGATTTGTGGTAAGGTGGGTATGACCGCCGCGAGAGAACCTTTGAGGGCCAGGTCACCGTCCCTCCAAGTACCCAACCGAGTAGGGTTTTTTGCCAAAGCAAATCGCCGCTACCTGCTACGTGTTGTCCTACACTAAGGATTTTGCAGAATAATCCTGCACCGATTAATAAATCTATGTTTCCAGCCTTGTTGAAGTTAGGATCTGCTAGTTTTCCTGGTGGTATACTGATTCTAATATGCTCCAGCGGATTACTGGACATGAATTCCGTTATACTGTCTATTGAGTAGCATTTAATAGTTGCCTTAAAACTGCTCACACTAGACATGAACGTAAGGTTTGATGTCCGCGATGCAACGTTTCTTATTCCGTCTAATCCCTTTAAAATTATGTCCGAAGTATCAGCTTCTAATCCAAGTCGCTTCCTAAGATGATTAGTCATTAAATGGACCTGTGAACCTGAATCTAACAATGCGCGACATTCGTGTTGGTTTCCCCTTTAATCAGCTATGTAAACAATAGCTGTTGATAACGCCGTGTACTCTTCTTGTTTGGTAGGTACATTTGCGTGAAGTGACTCGACCAGTGGATTTCTATCTGTAGTGATGGTCGATGGACGTGAGTTTGAGTTCCTACTGTGAGTATCGCGATGCAATAAGCTGTGATGCTTGTTGTTGCATTTCCTACAGTGACCACGCGTGCAATCCTTTACCCGATGGCCTGCTTGTAGGCAATTAAAACAACACCTTAGGCTTTGTACTGTCTTTGTTCTTTCCGCTACTGAAAGACCCTTGAATTGCCCACACAGGTAGAGACCATGTGAGTTATTACATAGGGGGCACGTACTGGTGTTGACGATGAATGTACGTTTTTCTAATCCCCTGTTGCCTTTGCCTGTGATTCTACTATCGTTGCATGCCTTAGCTACGTCGCGGAGTTTCGATTGTCGTTCGAGGAAGCTCATCATGTCCCGTAATGACAGCGTACATGAACTTGACAATACCCTTTGTTACCACTCCTTTGCTGTCATAGTATCAAATTTACGCGCGAGAATTACGGTAAGCAAGCTGTCCCATTTATCTACCGGTTCCTTCAATGCTTCTAAAGCCAACAAATGACTGTTCGCGTCGTCAATAAAATTTCTCATCGCGTCTTGTGATGTCTTCGCAATGGATTCTAAATCTAATAACGCGTTTATATGATGATCAATGAGTGCCTTCGAATCTTCGTAACGATCCTTGAGGACACTCCAAGCCTTGTGATAGTTAACTTCCGAGACTCCGAAGGATTGAATGACGCGAGCCGCATTCCCGATCAACGCTGAATTTAGATAATGAAATTTCTGAATGCCTGATAGCTTTTCATTATTATGGATCAATGACTGAAAGATATCGCGGAGCTTTATCCAATTGTCATAATTCCCCTCGAAGTCGGGCAGTGAGATGGTCGGTAACTGCACCTCTGCCGTGTGCTCTGAACCGCTCGGAGCTGGGCTGTTTGATGCTACTGACGAGATATTTGAGACGTTTCGCGATCTTGCAACGTGTTCTTCTACCTCTGCGATAAGGTCAAAATAAGCTGTTTCAAAGGCTTCTCGTTCATCCATATGAATCGTTTCTACTTCCGTGCCAGCTACTAATATTTCTATTTTGGTTTGAACTTGGTCAAATCGTTGGCGCAAATCTATATTAGCCTCTAATCGTTTCTGTAACGATCCTACTGCTGTGCTATTCCCTGACGTTTCAAAGAAATGTTTAAAACGAGTCAATGCTGATTTGACTGTTCCGCGTTCGGCAATGAGATGTTTCAAAGATGCTTCCATGTTGTCTCTCTTTCTACGCAAATTGAATAATGCAATGACTTACGGTTTGGAGACACAGGAACCTGAACTGGCGACGTTGACGACACGTCTTGCACAATGAAGATCCTCTTGTATGGATGCTGCTGACTGCTGATGAGTCCTTGTGATTCCTTGGATTGATTCGTTGTTCCCTGATGAACTTGGCTTCGACTGCTGAAGACACGAATTCTTCTTCCTCCTTGAGTGAGGATTTCTTCGACTTCGGTTGAAACTCTGGACTGTCCACAAGTTGTAACTGATCCGGCTCGAAGGACCAATGTTTGGGCACCAATAACTTTTCTAATTAACTAGTGCTCAGTATATTGCACGATGAGTGCCTGTTTATTTTGCTCGAAGGACCACCCTCGTTTACGGTGAGGGAACCGAAAGATACTTTGTTTTACAGGTTGTATGTTCTATTAAAGCCTATCTCTAATAGATGATTCAGACCGACTATCGTTCTGAATGTATATGAGTTACACTGTTCTTGTGCCTTGACTCTATTTACTTGTTCTCTCCTCAACGTACTGTGTCTACTCGCAATGTTCTATCTATCGAATCTATATTGCTGGCCGTAGGCGACGCTTATAAGGCCCTTTTTTGCCCCTTCTCCTGACTGCATACCCTGGCTTGCGGAGGATTCCGCGGATGAATTCGAAGAATTCTTAGAGTTAGGAGGGTGGTACAAGTCGTCGGGTGACCGCTACCTGCGTCGTGTACAGTCCCAACCCCAGGTGTGAGGGAGTCGCGCATGCTTAGCGACCAGATGTTTTATTACTTTGTGTACTATTTCTCAGAGTGTATAAACCCGGACAACCATTCTAAGAAATGGGTGACCGTGGCTCAGCACTCGGAACTTACTAATTAAAACATCTGGTTTGGCCTGTAGGTCCCTCCAAGGTAGCGGATCCTCTTTTATGCGCCTTTTCGCTTTAACACATTTAATTTTGCAATCGTTTTGTACGACGTATGCGGCCGAGCGTTGTCGTGGAGAAGTATTGGGCCATGCCGATTAATAAGTGATGGACGTATAATTCTCAATTTTGTATGCATGTCATCAATGTACTGGCAGTACTTTGCGGCTGTAATTGTCTCCCCAGTTCGAAGGAATGGGTAGTGAATTATTCCAGTCACATTCCACCAAATTGTTATTAAAATTTTCCGTGGATGACGTGATGGTCTAGGAGTATGAGCACAAGTCTCATCCCTATCAAGCCACCGAGCACACCTTTTCCTATTGTCATAAAGAACCCATTTTTCATCACAAGTAATAATTTGATCGAAAAATGGCTCTCGATGAAATCGGGTTAGTAATGATGAGCATACGTTCAACCGATCCAGCTTATTTCGCTCGGTTAGTTCGTACGGTACACACTTATCCATCTTTTTCACCTTGCCAATTTCAGAAAGGTGTCGCAATATTGTTGTATGGTCAACTTTCATTCTGATAGCAAGTTCCCTTGTAGATACAGTCGGATTCGTTTCCACCAGTGCTTTCAGAACATCATTATTCACAGCCGTTTTGGGTCTTCCACGCGATTCATTTTGTAGGGAAAAATCACCAGACCGAAATTTTTCGAACCAACGCTGCACTTTTTGTTTGTTAACAGTATTCTCCCTAAACACCTGGTTCATATTGCGTGTAGCTTTTGCAGTATGATTGCGAAGTTTATACTGATATACAAAATTTACACGAATATCGGTTGAATTCATATCCGCACAAAATTCAAAACAGATAACAAAAGGGCACACTTTTTAAAAAATCTTCTTTGTTAAAATATGACTCTGGCAATGGACTGTAAAAGAGATTATGCCAAAAACAAAAGCATAACGAAAGTAGGGAGACAAACGTTCACATGTAAAGAAAATGCGACATTTCATATGCACCAACCTAATAGAAGGTTGTATTATTCCTTGCTTAAGCATTTTATCTATTTGCTTGTTTACTTCGGATTTATGAACTTCGGGATACCTATAAGACTTTGTGAAAATTGGAGTAGGATCTGTAACGTTAATGTAGCAGGGTATAATTAAATAACGAGATTGTTATTTAATAAACGCAGATTTAATTATAACATAAACGTAACTGTGATTTGATTGAATGATAACAAAAGGTATAAATTCTACGTACAGTCTTTCTCGTGTGTCTACTACTGCGATCGGAACAAAGAGAGAGCACACATAGGTGTGAAGACTATGTCTACAATTGCCAGAAATCGCAGCGCCGCTCTGCAGCAATCAGCCGAACAATTATCTTACAGTTAATTTTATGTTCGACATACTTAGTGGCTGTCAATGCATCCGTGGGAAAATAGAAGATATCATTGTATTCGGTGCAAATGTCTAGAGTCGATTTCCGTTCCTCGGGATTCAAGTGTTCTAATCTCAAATGCTTTCGGAGGATGTTTATGCGATGTACTGCGCCTGGATTCGAAGTATTGGAGGATAAGATAGTGCGCTCTTGAGGAAGTGGTTCTAAGTATACAGAAATCGGTTTTAACAAACTCTGTTGATCTATTATCCTCGTATTCAGGATTGTAGCATAAGCTTTGTTGTTCCTATTTACTCTAGTTATAGCTTTAGAAAGATAAATCCCTTTTCCTAATTCTAATTCTGGAATGGTGCCTTCTCGGACCTCAGGATTTTTTACTTGAATTTCTATGAGAGTCTCTGTTCTAGCCTTAAGATTAATTAATTGTTCTACTTTGCATTTGGAATTTCCAAGACTTGGTTCGAGTGAAACAGATACCGATCTAATCATTAAAGTGCTCGACTGATAGTCAATAGCTGCCGATTCCTTTTGTAGGAAATCTTTACCTAATAAGCCGTCAAATGGGACGTTAGTTGCTTGATTTAGGATGTAAAATTTAATTTCTACAGACTCTTCCTGGAACCGTACAGGTATGTTGCAACTTCCAACCGTTTCTACGGGATTGTTTCTATTGAGACCATGTAATATTAATTTATCTCTTGAATTGGACTTAGTACTGGGTTGTAATATGCAAGCCTTAATGAGAGAAACGTTCGCCCCAGTGTCGATAAGAAATTTAAAAGTATTATCGGGAATTTTTGAATTCTGAGAGAAGACGCGAATAAAATCGAGGCTATTATTGTGAATTGAAATATTTAGTTCTCGAACACCATTAATTGGAATATTTGGTCCTCCGTTGTGGTGTTCGTCGCGGGAGACTCGTTGGAGTTTAAATGGACGCCTGCAGTGTTCGAATGTTGGATATTATTAGCTTGTTCCCGCTGATTGTTCAAATATATTCTCTTCCTACACTCTGATATGAGATGGCCTTGTTTTTTACAATAGTTACAAAATTTGGGTTGCTCAAAAGAACTATATTGCTGGGATGGATTTTGGCTCTGGAATTGGCGTTGGTGTTGGTGTTGTGAAACGGGAGTTCGATAATTACGCTGCTGATTCTGATAGTAATATTGACTTTGGTTTGGAATCTCGACGTTACTAGTGACTCTAGAAGGGTTAGAATTTAGTAGTTTAAACCGACAATGTGAAGTGTCAAGATTAGCTCTGTTACAGATATTGTAAAATCTTTGTTTTTGGGGTTTGTGCATATTTAAAGCACGCTCTTCCGAAAGGGCTGCGGCGTACGCGGAATTCAAATTATCGAAATCCTTCCATCTAAGCATCTGAGAGATTTGCGGACAACTATGATAAATAAATCTATTAAGAGTAATCTCTTCTGCGGCTTTTTTCTTTCCAGGTATCTCAGAGGGATTATTCGAATATTGTTGAACGGCACTGAAAGCTCTCGAAGAAAGCGTTTGTAATCTTTGGTGAAAAGAGCTAAAGTTTTCGCAATGCAACTGTTTGCAGTTGTTTAATTCTTCCATTATTTGGCAATAATGTTTGCGGTCTTGGTATAAACCTTTTAATTGTTCTTTTCATTCACACCAATTATTAAATCTCTGAAGGCTAAGTTGTTCTTTCGCGTGTCCGGAAATTTTAGAAAGGATATAAAATAGCAATGGGATTTTTTGACGTTGCGTCGCGAGCTCATCTGCGTTATTGCAGTTGGCTACAAATTTACCTAATTCAAAACGTTAACCCGTGAATTCTTTTGGAATTAGTCCACAAATAAATTCTATCGAAAATGCGTTCTAAAGGGGCATGTTGGAAGGGGTTGAATGGTCTGGCGATTGTAGTCGAAACATACTAAGGAATACTGAGTACAAGGGTGACTACCAAGCGAACGAAGTTGAACAGTACCTTTCTAATCTACCAGTGGATGGTCCATGAGCTCGTCAGTATGCTGGCCTCCGTTACTGCTGTGGACACCTAGGTGTGTAGACTCGGGGTCGACTGTTGTTTCCCGCCGAAGCACAAACTTCGCTAGCGAAGAACACTTTATATAAAAGTTTTTATTTCTTTCGGTTTTTATTTCTTCTTGACGGGTCCTACCGACTGCGCCAATTTTTGTCGTGATCCCGTAAGATATCAAGAGATGAAGCCTGGTTTTCCTTGTGAGGTTCTTTATTAGAAAATTAGACTTGGGTGGTTCGAGGTTCGTAAAAAGAATGCTGTCGGGAAATTGGGAAAGGGCCATTTAAGGGTCTCGAGAAAAAGGGGAGAGTAAGGAGAAGGATATATGGAGGGAGCGAGAGAGGGAGAGAGAGAGAGGTATGGTCTAGGAGTGTGCTAAGTGGGGGTGGTTTACAGTGGTATCGAACACTGGTATAAGGGGGCAAATCTTTTGATGAAATCAAATTGTTTCTTACTTTTGTAACTTAATAAGATATGAAGGTCAAGTTCGTTTTTTTTAACGGAACTATATATTTTTCTTTGTTTGATGGTGCTTCTCAAGATGAATTCATTAATCTATCATATACATATATGACCGAATTCAATTAGTTTTTGGGATATTGAGCTTACAAATTTACCGTTTTTTCCGGAAGAATACAGTAATGTCTCCCTTAGTGACCTTCTTGAGGTTCGCCCCATTCTGACCGCTATACTATTCCCACTCCTCTGCAAAAGTTAGAAAATTGAGGTGTGTTATCCGATACGCGCGGCGGTTCTTTTGATGACAGTTCACAGTTTGACTGTTCATGATACAAAAATGTAACTTTTTCAATTTTACTTTTTCTTACTTGAAATGATTTTTAAGATATTCGGGAGATTTTTCCGATCAAAATGAGACCCAACGTGATATAATTTGGACAACTTGTACTCATTTCATACTTATTGTATACTTCATTTCAGTTTATAATTTTATGTATCCGACGAGAAAACAATAAAACCTTTTCGACGTTTTAATTTATTCTAGGCCCTATACACATATCGCAAGACCTTATAACAGATTCCATTGAAAAAACTTTTAAAACTTATCTGAAAATGTTGAGCTGAAATATGTCATTTTTACTCGGTACATATGTACTTTCATGTCTTCGTTACGGAAAAATACAGAAAACATTAAATTTATCCTCGAATCATATCTGCTTTTCTCTATACTGACCTATGATCATTTCGACGTTCCTCTATGCTGACCTATGATACTGACCAATCTGTTTTTGTAATTCATTAAAAGCAACAATAAAATGAAACGAGTTACTCAATAAGTATTAATTAATAAATGCGGTTCAAATTATATCAAGTTTTGTCTCATCTTGATCAGAAAAATCTCATCAAGAATGTTACAAACTTTTTCTGTATGAAAAAGTTAACTATAAGAAAGTTTAAGCATCGTTTTTGTTATCGCCTCAACTGTCGCTTCATATGTCTCTTTCATTCGCTATCCTTGTCTTTGTTTGGGGAACTTCAAAGGCCAGCTGCGCGTTCGAAATCCGTGCCCGCCTGTTCCTAAACAGACCTATTTTGATTCCGCTCTTAAGGTCACTAAGGGAAGTATTACTGTACTTGGTTGGAGTAGGAAGTACGTTCGGCGGGCTTGTTCGCGCCTTAACACGTTCGTCGCCCAGGAAATATTGAGAAAACTGTACTCCTTAAAGTAGAAGAATGAGAAAACGTAACGCGCTATTTTATATGGTTATTCGTTAACCAAGCTTTTTCCACTTATACCAGTATATAATTGCAAGTTTACTGTATGATAAAACTATTTACTGCAGTTGTTATAATAAGTTTATGGCTCTTAAAAATAATAAATCAAATTAAGGGCCCTAAGATTCGGCACCAATGGAGCGACTGCTGCCATTGGAGATGAAGATAGCGAGTGCACGTTTCACGCCGGGAATCGTCCATTAGCGTAGGCGCGGTCTTCAAGGAATAGTTTTTCTGAGCGGTAATTTTCAATAAAAAAAACTCTCTTGAGCCACCCCTTGATAATGTTAATAGAAGGCGGACACCTTGTCTAGGGCCCAGCAACGCTTCTAGGAGAACAATGCAACGTTACCGAGACGAGGGTACTGTACTTGCACGTGATCAGCCAACATTCCGTAGATCAGTTCAATTTTCCAGCATAAATAGGATAACCCTTTAGACATCCACGGTCAGTTTATTAGTAGAACGATTCCTAGGAGTGTCGCTATTACTTCTGGAACAGGTTACCCACATGTAATTCCACTGAATTACAGCACTCTGTACAGTAATCACTAATTCCTGTCAGAAAGCTCGGTAAGACACATGACTTACTTATGTACAATGTACATATCTATGTATATACAGTTAACAGATATTGAAAGGGCCAAGCTCCATAACCAGCAAGATTGTAACAATATAGAAGTTCATTTTGTTTGATCTAGTTGCAATCTCTACAAGCAATTTCACCGAGTGATTCTAGGTATCACCAGTGTCTATCAACGATTCGATTCTCGAAAGTGACTTCAAGGGAATCAAGAGAGTGGTAGTAACCCGACTAGTCTACTAAACTGTCATAGATCACAGATCCGTTATTAACGTACAGAACGCAATCCCGAAAGCTTCAGTAATTCGGATCAGGGACCGACAACATCGGTCGCAAGAATCGTTGCTTCTTCATTAAGGGGTAACACCACCCCGAGCCTCTAAAATGATACGTAAGTTTGGGAATTTTTATAGGGTTAATGAATAATTTTATTTCAAAATTAAAATGAAGGCTGTTAGAATTAGTCTACATAAGGCCTCCCCTTGTGACGACGGCCGCGTCACCGTGGCGCCCAAAGGGCCATAAACCCCCGAAGCGAAAAATGTTTCATTATCTACATATACAAAGCTAGGGAAGTACGCAGCCGTTTTCAAAAATAGCGATTTTTCCGAAATAGCAACTGCTTGAGGAAAAAATCAGATTTTCATCAAAAATTTGCTAAAGATATCGATGATTGTGTTACGAGCCCAGTGCGAGTTGTAATGTCTTACGTTTGAATTTGGGTCGTAATGATGATGTTCACTCCGAGCGGCTGGAGTGAACGGGTCGACGGGGATGTGTCGCTGCCCAATATTTTTGCAGGGAAGGTAAATGGTCAGTTAAACTTGGAAGTACTAACAGTAACACTATACATATATATTCTGAATGAAATGGTTCTACATGTTCCTTGGCGGGAGAGTGCCTTACAAAGCTGTCTGGTGTGGTTGAGCCTGATGGTGCTTATTAATCTAGAGTGAACATGATTTGAACTTGACAAACCCGAACTCGCGATAAACTGATCGAAAGAGAAACTGAGACCCGATCTCACTGAAACGATTAGCAGCACTTCCCCTAATCAAGTCTGACTAGTTTTGGAAAAACGTTGACCTTTTAAAGGATGTTTTTAGGCTGGAGTGTAAGGAAAGGGGAGGGCGGAGGGTTCAGCATGGCTTGGGAACGATAAGATTCTTGGAACTGCGGGTATATCATAAATCCACCCTGGGAGTGCAATTTCTCAGGAGTCCGGGACTCAAGTTTTCCACACGGGTGAAGGGTGGTTCGACTGGGGCCTCTCGGAAAATAGACCCTTAGGTCATTGGGCCTGTTTCCGCCGCAGATAAGAAATTAATGAGGAGGCTGCGTACGCAAGAATTGTACAAAAAGTTTGCAACGTTTCGAAAAAATCGTACGTACTTTTCAGCAGTGTATATTTAGGAAGGGTGTGTCAAAATTACAAGTCCACCAGCTGAAAATTGTAGGCGAATTGTTGCACGCAAATTTGAAGAATCGTGTTTGTAGAAAACAGTCCGTAAACTCGGAGCTACAATGGAAAGCGCATGTGGAAGCTTCACTGTGATCCACTCTAACAGTACGCTGTACTTCGAATTCCGTTCCAAAAATTTGGCATCAGATGGATACGGTTAAAATATTGAAGCAAAACAAAATTGTAATTTTTTAAAATCTCACGGGTGGTGTTACCCCTGAATCAAAAGCTTTTTGTGAAGTAATTATTAATTCTGATGATATTATAATTTCATCTTTGAAGGTGATTCTGTAGTATGGAACCAACACTGTTGGGGTTAATTTGTAATAACTCCGAGAATTCTGTGTTTCTTAATTTTAAGTTTATGGAAATAAATATATACATAGATGCAATAATAATACGTGAATTTAAAAGAACTTCGGAATGGGAGTCTAACAACAAGTTAAATGAATAATCTAGCTTTAGTCTATAACTGGTACTGACGATGAGTATTTGAATAACAAAAGCTCTCCGACTGACTGCGTCGGTCTATATACCTTTCATCTCGCATTCGCCCCCTTCCATACAATGACTCCCTCTCTCACGCAAATATTCAACCTTTCAATCTTCCACACGCATTCTCCGATTTTGCGGTGCACGCGGGCAGCGGCGATTTGCAAAGGCTATACAATGTATGAACGCCTCGGCTGCCGGTTGCCTTACGTCCAGACGCGACTTTCGGTTCTGCAATGTAGATCCTCAAATCCACTGTTGGTCATCCAGCGGGATATCTGGCCTGCTGATGACTCGCGCAGGCCTCGCTGTTCACCTACTTTTCGTACGACCTATCCATCATTGTACAAAACTTTTATTATCTGATACAGACCAAGATATTTCAATGGTAGCATCATCCTTGATCTTTTTTGCGTTCCCTTAATCGCTATCACATCTCCTACCCTGTAACGAATGTTTTGTTTCCTACTATTAAACCTCTTTCGATTCGCTTCTTGAATTTTAAATATATTTTATCGCGCTTGCTCCCTCAAATTATTTTTTTCTTCATGAAAACCCGCTTTCCACAAGTTTTCAAGTAACTCGGTTATCTGCAGGCCTCCGCGTGCAGGCAAAAACTGCAAGTCTCCGCGTCTGATGATTCTTCGTTGTTATGGTCTTCATTTTCGACAAATTCACTAAAATGCGAATTTGTTGCAACAAATTTTGGAATTTCTTTCGACATTGTAGAACTAAATTCTTCAATGAAAACGTCGCTTTTTACGAATTGTGTAATTTTAGAGGATTTCGAAACGTCTTACTTCTTCGCTGTCTTACACGAAATTAGCTCTGCCATGACAGTATTTTGTTTCAAGAACGAAACTAACACTACTATAGCAGGATAAAAATAGAAACATCGCTGTTGCAGCAACAATGTATGCCTTAGTCTCTGTTCCTCAGTTTACAGAGACCGCCTGCTTATTGTAACGTCGCTCTAAACCGACAAACTGCAATAAGGGCTTTATGAGTGCCTCTTGAATAGGTAACCGAATGCGACTGAGGAAGGACATCGCCTAAGTGCCGCCCGACAGATAACAATTATATAGGTGTTCCTTTCGGTTCGGATTGAAGGGAAAAGGGAAGTAATAAATCCTGTGTATCTTCTAGATGTAATTTTAATAAACCTACTCTTCTCTCGAGCTCTCGCTAAAGACTGCCGTTACGCACTTCGCAACGGCGACGAACCTGTTCGGAAACGCCTAACCGAGACAACAGACTCGCGAGTCCCAATATGGTCGATTCCCAGAAATCGCCATACATTTAACACAAACTCACAGCTTACAAACTACTACAATTACTATCGATAAAGATAAATTGTATAATGAAAATGAAAAGAATTGCATTCTTTGAATACATATGTAGATGAAATGTTATAAACGTTAGAAAGCATTATTAACAGTTATAACAAAAATGAGTGAGTTTAATTTTCATTTACAAAGATGTTCTATAATCACTTTTTGGAGAAACTGCATCGGCTGTGCGAGGCTTAACCCTTTGCGGTCGGTGTCCCCGGAGCGGGGACATTTCTAAATCGTCGTAGAAGTCGGTGTCCCCGTAGCGGGGACATTTTTAAATAGTCGTAGAAGTCAATAACCCCGCAGCGGGAACCTTACGTATTATAAGTAGTATTAAATACAACAAATCAGTTTCAACAAATTCTGTGTGTTTTAATATCCATATATTGACTTTAAATCCTGTTCGGAAAAGTAATTGCGAAACGATAGATATGCTCCGACCTACTGGTACTCCCAAAAGCGAAATCTGCCGATCGCAAAGGGTTAAAGCGCGCGGCCGCCAGCCGGGCTACGCCTGTGCAAAAGGTTAGACCGGTACTATAGCCCGTTCCAACGAACCTTTCACCCGATTCCGACGAGTTTACATTCGATCTGCGCAGGTCCCCACTACCATTCCCTGCTCCGAACACGCTATTGGCCGTAGTCCGAATGTGACGTCACCGACGAAGAGACTCAGAATCAATATATACGGTGTACCGAAAATTCTTGAACATGACTACGTAGGACTCTACTTATATTGTAACAAACTTTTGAAGTAAATATTTCTGAAATAAATTACTACACTCATACATACATTCCATAGTATTAAGATTTCTAATTAATTCCGTAAAATCCCGAAAACAATAAAACAACACGGTATAACCGTAGGGTAAAAGTACCAGTAGTTGACCATGTATTAGTAGTTAATTTATAACATGATTTATGACACTCCGATCTAGCAGAATTTCCTTGCAGTTGTTTAGGATTAAATTCCTGACTTTTCCAAACATGTGCAAGGCACATTGTTCATGACAAGTTTGCCTTAGTCTACTAGTTCGTTGTTTGCTCGAAACACTTCCCTTAATAATAGTAACAATGGCTTCAATATCCGGCAAATGCCGTGGGCCATAAAAAATGCAACTTAGGGACTAAGCGGTCAACCGATCACATCTGGTGACCAGGTACTTTAACTGGTCAACTACTGGTACCTTTACCTAACATAATTTCAAAAAGGTAATGTGTTACTTGTATATATACCAAGTATTGTTTTAAATGTTCTTACTGCAGCGTACACTACTAAGAAATCATTCTGTAAGTTGCAGTTTTTCGACACCGTATATATAAAGTTTCCTTCCCGCGGCAAGTTGAAGCCGTGGATAAAGCAGTGGTGGGAACAAAACGTAGTGGGGGCTGCGTGAGCTGGGTGAAAGGTTCGTTGGAACGGGCTATATCTCGCAACCATCCTTGTGGCACTAATGACCGACACATAGGCGCAAAGGAATATCGACTCTGGGCTTTTCCCGCTACACTGTGTATTATTGGCGGCTCAATAAATACAATTTATGTGCATTGTGCTTTCAGTTAAATACTTATATGACTGTGATAATACTATTACCATTCGTTCAAAGTAAATAGGACGGCTCTAATAACTGTTCCGTACATTGCTATTGAAACAAATGATAGATTAAATAGAAGATCTTTCAAACAGTTTTTGTATTTGGCTCATAAGATTTCTCAACCTTATTGAATGGTCCTGTCATGTAATTGCAGTTTGTTTCTTAATTCTGTTACCATCATAAAACAATTTGATGTTATTCCTCGAGACTAAGGAAAATTCATTCTTGGAACCAAACTCTTGGAATCAATACCTGCGAAAATACTTTTCGCTCTATAAGGCATTTTGTTAAAGGATAATCATAAAACAGCATAGACCTTTTTATTACCCCTATATGAATTAAATAATCTTAAGGTATTTTTACAAAGTAATTTAGAAAATAATCAACCGCGTGAAGATTATAAGGAATTTTTAGAATTGTCGCTTCTATTTCTTGGAGATGTACCGAATCGGGAAATATCTTTTCGAAGATCAGGTGCCATGCATCACGCGCGATGGATGGCAAAGGCAATTTATTGTTTAAAGATATTTTTTTCGCGAAGAATTTAATTTAAACGCCAAGGAATATAACGGTATTTGCGATATTTGCATTTTCATTGTTAGGGTCTATGTAAAAGTGTGGTTCCGTGCGCCTTTTGCAGCTGAAGCTGCAAAAACGGATTCAGATTTTTAAAAAAATATGGTATAATATAATGATGTCGATGATACCATATCGCAGGTCGCATACCAAAGCTGTTGGATACCAAAGGGTCGGTCACGGTACACAACACTTATTTTAACTCCGATTTCTCAGTGACTGAATATTTGTTAGACTTCTGTATTTGGCTAAATTAACAGAGGTTGAACACCGTGTGATCTTAGCTTGGATGAACTAAATCGAATTGTGTTAGGTTCAAGGGTTTTGAATATTGTTACATACGCGTCTTCCCGATGAAAATTTCTTCAATTTTCGGAGGAACACCGGAAAGTCGCCTGACTGTGCAAATAGGAAACAGACAACCTGTTTCGGACCCAACAATGCCCCCGAAGAACAATGTATCGTTACCGGGCTCAGAGCGAGTCGCCCAGCCGTCTCCTGCCCGAAATTCGGTAGCGACGTCGCCAACTCCACCTTTTTATCACCGTCCGGAAAAGCACATTTTTTCTGGGTATAAATAGAGCGGCCCTTGAAGGCCCTATAGTAGTCAGTTCTGATCGTCACAAGGGGAATTGCTGGAAGTCAGGGACAAGTTACCCGTTACATAAAATAGTTCAAGTCAGTGAAACCACCGTCCAATCGGAACTGCAAGGTAACACACTTAACAATATCTGTAAGGGCCAGGTCCTCACTTCACCAAGCAATTTGTAACAATATATTTAGATTTTTTATAATCCCTTGTAGTCAATAATACTGACCTACCCTCTGATATTAGAGACATCGTTTGAGCACGATTCCGTGAGATTACTCCAGCCGCTCGGAGTGAACAATCATTGAATAAGTTTACGAGCAGCGACTCAGACTTTACTCGCTTTGACAAAGTCATTGGTGGTTACCAAGTAAATCCACCTTTACTGGTGCGAAACCTAGGATTCGTTATTAACGGGAGAAGACAGAGGGGCGAAGACGCCGAAATCCCTATCCCAAGTGTATTCATTTGAGAGACGCCACAAGCAGGGTACAGTAATTGTGGCGATGTCTGCCCCTGGGGGTGGAGTTGTGTTGGCGATATCACTAGATATCGTCAACGCCTTCAACTCCATCCCCTGGCAAGCAATTAGGGAGGCGCTGGTGTACCACCGGGTGCCTCCCTACTTGCGCAGGATGGTCGGGTCCTTCCTGCAGGACAGGTATATAGGATACTCGGTACGGGGCGGAAGGGTTGAACGCCCAAGTTGGCGCGGCGTACCCCAGGGGTCGGTGCTAGGCCCTCCCCTGTGGAACTTGAGGTACGACCGCGTCCTGAGGAGTGCGCTCCCCCCGGGGGTGGCGCTAGTGTGTTACGCGGATGACACACTGGTGGTCGCCTCCGGGAGGGACTACGCCCGCACTCTCCGATTAGGAGAGTGCGGTGCGGAGTGTGTGGTGGCCGCCATAAGACGGCTAGGCCTGGAGGTGGCCCCGTCGAAGACCAATGCAATTTGGTTCTTCGATGGGGTCAGGAAGGGCCCTCCCCCTGAGACACCTGTCACGGTGGGAGGCGTGGCTGTCGAGGTTGGCTCCCGGATGAAATATTTGGGTGTCATCCTCGATAGCCACTGGAAGTTCGGACCCCACCTCGAGGAGGTGGTGCCCCGGGTTGAGCGGACAGCCGCGGCCTTAGGCTGTTTGCTGCCCAACGTGGGGGGACCTCAGGCGGGTGTACGCCGCCTGTATGAGGGAGTGGTGCGGAGGACAAAGGTCCTTAGCCGTGCGGGTCGCCAGGGGATTCCGCACCGTCCCGCAGAGGGCGGCGGCCCTGCTTGGGTGCTCCCCCCCCCGTGGGAATTGAAGGCCGAAGAGGCCGCGGAGATCTATAGGATCTCCACTGCCCTGAAAGAGACGCCGGGAGCGGCAGAGAGCCGCGTGGCAGAGCTGGAGGCCGGCAGGAACCGGGCTCGGCTGCGCACCCTCGAGAGGTGGCGCACCCAACTGGAGGGCCCGGTTCCGGAGAGAGGACTGTGAGGGCCATTCTGCCGGTCCTCCAGCGAGGCGGCGGACCCAGGGAGAAGGGGGCGGAGGCGGAGACGGAGACGCAATGTCCCGCCTCCAGCACCAGACGCGGCGACAGTTTAAGTCGCCGGGACCAGCAGCAGTGATCCCTGAGGTAGAGGAATGCGGTGTAGTGGTCGCACCGCATCCCAAAAGGTGGATTGGCCCTGAGGGGGGCGAGGCGTGGGGGTGTCCGGATGCTCGGGGAGTTCTCGGGCACTCCATTGAAGACGCCAGAGGAAGACCACCGGGTGGTTTTAGTCGGTAGAAATCCGACACTACCCCGGTCTTCCCCCAAAGGAGGCCGGGGTGGCTTCCGAAGATTTCCCCTCGGAAAAAAAAGGGGGTACAGTAATTCGACGTCGGTCCATGCACGCCGCGCCACGGCTCGTAAAAATATATATAACGTAAAATCGCGGTGGTAAGGGGCCCGTCGCCAGCTCTTAAGGTAGCCGCTGACTAAGGGCTTGTTTCGGCTTGTTCCTCAAAACAAGACTCTGGTGTATAAATGTTCTATTACCTATCGCGGGATTTCCTTCCAATTTGTAACTTTTGCGTCATGTAACGCTTTGAAATTGTTATATTGTTTCCCCCCCTTTCATAAAATGTACGACTTAGCCAGCCTCAAATATTTTCAATAATATTTAAGTCTTGTGGCCGACTGGGCCAATCCAAAACACTAATATTATTTTCATTAAAACACGTTGTAACTACCCTTGCAGTATAGATTGCTGCATGGTCATGTTGGAAAATTTAATGTCTCTCGCCCATTGTACCAGATATTTCAATATTTTTTTCGTATTAGTTTGTCACCAGCCCTAGCGAGTTCTAGGCTAGCGTGGTCGTAGCTGAAACGATCCCGAGCACGATGCCCCAAACTAACTCGATAGATAAGATTCCAACAGTTAATTGTTAGCGACAAATTATTTTAGGGATGTCTATGGCAGATACCCAGCCGCCATCTGACATTAGTTAGTTAATGACCAAGACTTAAACATCACTCGGATAGGATAAAGTATACAAGGATATAGATCCCGTCGCCAGTGGTGGCTAGTGGCCTGAAGTGACGTAGCTATCGGGTGTCATAGGACTGTGTATCTGACACTTGCGTTTGGCTATAGGATCAGGCAGGCAGCCCGACGTTGCCCTGCGTAATGAATAGATACATTGTGCTCTAGGATCTGGCCACGGAGTGGGGAGGGGTGGAAGCCCCTTTAAGTAAGCGGACTGTGAGGAACCGCACGGCACTTAGCCCAGAACCGAGTATACGATTAGACGTTTTTTTAGAACGGAAGTCAATTTCTTAACACGTTAAACGCCACGGCGGTCGTATTTACAACAGACTTTAGGTTCATATTACACGACCGCGCGTGTCTGTCCTTGCGCACTGATTGTGAGTCGGTGAGACGGCCGAGTCTGGGCCTGAACGGAACGGCAAGCAAAACGGGCTGGGCACTTAACGTGTTAAGTGCCACAGGTGTACTTCCTATCCCAACCAAGTATATTTCCGGCATAATCAGCACTACAGAAGGCTCTAAAGAAAAGCATATAGTTCCATTAAGAAAAACGAACTTGACCTTTACATCTTATTAAATAATAAAGCAAAAAAATGCGTTTTCATCAAAAGATGTGGTCCTTTGTACCATGCAACCTTCATATAAATGATGTATTCTATCTGCAATACGTTAGGAAATAAAGGGATATCCAGTGTTATCGCGGACACCCAATATCGTATAGGCATATGTATTAATACATATGATTAGCGTAAGAATACAGTGAATTAACACCATTCGTTTCACTCGCCGTCGAATTCCTTTCAACGCAGCGTTATTGATAAGGCACTCACAATGCAGCTGCTGTTGTAATAGTCAAATTTCCTGTTTGAAGTGCTCAATGCACGTCTTTAGACGACCGAATTCAAATAAATACCAGGTTAATTTACTCAGTGCTTCTCCTCCAAATTCCGAGGGGCCCGTCGATGATTGACGAGTGAGGAATTCAATATAATCACCGACCTCAACAAATATTGAAGTTGAATGCGCAGATATTTCCGAAGAGTAACGGTTCACTGTTTTAATATAATACTACTTGCGATACTCACATTTATGGGTGATACCGAAAAATTAAACGGTAGATAATAAATTTCCCAATTTTACGTAATTATTGAATCACCTACATTTAAACCGGGTATCAGATGTTTACACTATTTCGTAAATAATGTCCTTTGTAATCTCAAATTAATAGATATTTAAAGAGAACAACAGCTAATTGCGATCTGAAGACAAAATTACACTAGATATTTTTTAAAAATGATTCGTTTCGGCGTATATTTCTTCGTCGTCTTCTGACAATTTAAAATTAATGGGTAATAAACCGAATATTATACTAAAAGGATAGAACAAACAGCGTATCGGCTGTTAGAACGAGATCAAGTCAAATCCTGAAATAATACAGGGTGCGCCATCTCAATCGGGTCAATGGAAATGTTGAATAACTTTGACAATTCTCAATAGATTTCAAAAAGTTCTGTTGTTTTATTAAGCTTACTCTTTTACAATTTATCTCAACTAGTTTCCGAAAACAATATCAATTAAATGGCCGCCCTTATTGGTGAGACATAAGTGAGCTCTTTTTCTGGCATTTTCCATCACATTTTTCGTCACCATTGAAAATAAAAGGTTTATTGTAAACTATCCCGTATGCGTGGTGTCGATACGGCGTGTTACTAAAGAAGCGAAAGACTCTGTATATGATACAGCGCGATCACTGGGTATAGCTAACTTATTATTTAGTTATTATTCCCCGAGTGGCTGAGGAATATGTTTGGGGCCGGTAGATGCGTTCTAGTAGGAATATTTAAGAGAAGTCAAAGTTTAATGATTAAACATGTTAATAGAAAGAAAACTTTCAATGTATAGAAATGTTCTTGTAATATGTACTTTGTTGTTTAGTAATCTTCGTTAATTTCAATAATGTTTGGTTGAACTTAGAATAATTGTCGCTTTTTTTCGCTCACTCAGCGGGCACTCAAGTTTAAAGATGCCTAAGAGGCTCGAAACTTATATTCGAAGAATGATCCCCGTACGGTTACTAAAATGATCGAAGAGCACCTTAGTATTATATTTTCTCACTAATAAGTCCTCGATGATCAAACGTGCATAGTGCATACGCCCCGCGTGCTGTTTAAGATCTAATCCTGTCGTTGGATAGAACATGACCCTTTTATTTAAATTATTTTTATTTATATTATTAAATATTCGGGGGTCACGAACTTAAATGCCCGCGCATGTGGCTTCCGAGTCGTCAGAAAGCTAGTGTCTGAAAGGGTGTATTCATTACAGACTTCATAGACATAAAGTTTAAAAATCGGGATGTCAGCATCCGTATCAATAGACATTAATAGAAATCTTCACGTTTTGTTTATTTGAAAGGACATTTCAAAATGACATGAGGAAATTTAATATTGACCAAAATCTGTTTGATTGGATAGTTTCGTATGTGTAAAGAAGTTGTCTTTCAGATTGATGTCAATAGATCTATAGCAAGATTCAATTTTATATTACAAAAATATGATTGGAATAATTTTCGATTCTATAACTACAGTAATGCAGACAATAATGCTTCATAAGCAAACGCGCATTATGAATACCATACAATTTCAAACTGACTTCCATGAAAAATATCATGTATTCATTGGAATCACATTACGAGTTCATTAAGATACATTAGTATGAAATGCGGGAAGGGGAGGAGTGCTATAGGATGGCAAGTTTTGAAAATTCCGAATTAATTTAAATTATTGGAGCATTTTGAAAATAGTGAATACGAATACGTCCCAATTTAATTTTCCGCGTGTTCATGGTGCTCTAATTTTGAAAACAGTAATTAACGTTCCCGCGGAACGAGTCCGTGAATGAAAACAAGTTATAATCATGGTAAATTGGAAACTGCATAATATCTAGTTGGCAACAAACATTATGTTATTTTTCCAATTAGCTCAAACATGAACTATAATAGTTCTGTCCGTTTGCGACTTATATGAAAAATTTGTGAGTCTTATTTTTACATACAATTTTGATTATATTATGAATACAACATGACATTGGATATTTATATGAGTTTTATTTTCCTTTCAAATTATTATTATTTAAGAACACTCATTGCCGTAACGTTTCGACCTTAATTTAAATAAAGAAGATTAAAATAAAAAATTGGTCAACAGTATTAGTCGCATCGTCCAATATACATACTAATATTTAGAAGACCAACAAGAAAATAACTCAAGATTATAATTTAAGAATACTATAATAGTTTCTGAAAATAAAACTAACATTCATGCACATACTTTTGCACTCGTTAAATTTCAAATTTGTGCATGTATACTTTTCTTATTTTATATGCATTACTTTTATTTGGCCATACTGTGTCCTTCAATTAGATTCGAATATTTGTAATAATTTCTTGCTATAATATAATATTTACTTTACGATACAAATGTCTTTGTTACCACGATTTGATCATATTATTAAAGACAACGATGCTATTTCTTGCGCTCAAATTACGTGGAGCGGAAGTTGAAGCCTCATTACAATCTGAACATTCATTACATAGACTGTCTACTATGTGTTGTTCTGTTTATCAGTTATCGTTGGTTCTGTTTATAAATTATACTCTGCAACAGGTTATGAGCCCAGGACTCTCGAAATATTATACTAATGATTAAAATAGATTGCCCAAAGTGTAAA
Source organism: Nysson spinosus (assembly GCA_910591585.2). NCBI lineage: Eukaryota > Metazoa > Arthropoda > Insecta > Hymenoptera > Crabronidae > Nysson > Nysson spinosus. Next base: position 9,706,383 of record OU342837.1, on the reverse strand, counting down.
TAAGTCGAGTTAAATCAATGTTGCCAGTTGAACAATATAAGTTCATAAAAATGAGTTTCTCTGGTTACACATGGATAGCAATGTTAGAAATGGACAACTAGAGCTTAGGAGAACAGTTTTTGCAGAACGACTTGCAGTGGTGAAGCAATGGAAAATTGCAGACAGAAAGTCCGGGTCAGATTTTATATTTTCTATACACCCATATGTATTGAAAAGAAATAAAGAATTGTGTAACTTCTCGCGATATTTCGATCAAATTAAAATCGATTTGTCAGTCTAAAGGACGGGCACGAAAAGCCAGTTTGTTGAAACAGCTTACTCTACATAAAATGCGCGAAGCTGAAGATACACGAGATCACATACCCAAATTCTTCGATATGATCGATAAGCTACAAAAAGTGGACATAGAAATCAATAAAGCTTTGAAAACTGTCGATGCGCTATTGAATTTAGGGACGAGTTACCCACACCGGCAATTAAAAAATTACAAATTCTTGAAGAAAGCGACGCGCGTAGTCACAAATTAAAAGGTGAAATTCCGAATGTAATGATTATTCGAAAAGGAGGATTCAAAAATCACAAATTTTGCAATAATAGAGCCAATGAATGTAAAGAAGAGCATAAAGAAGAATTTAAGTTTCGTTGCCATAAATATAAGAAGATAAGACATAATTTCTTGATTTCTTGAAATGAAACATTGTGCTTTGAGCTGTGGGCACGACATTAATATGCATAATTGGTGTTTAGATAGTGGTTGCACATCGCAAATCACTGAAGAAGAAGAAATCTTGTAAAATCTGGAGTCGTCCGAATTTGAGGAACTAAATTTCGCAACTCATAATATATCTGCTAAAGTACTAGCCAAAGAGGCAGCATTCAGCATTACATCGGACAGAGAAAGCAACCAGAAAATAAATTTACTAAACAGTTTATATGTTTCAGAATTACGCACTGATTTAATAACCCGTTTCGAAGATTACAGATAAAGGCCATGACGTAATTTTCAAAAGAAATTGTGTTCTAATCAAAGACAGAATGGGAAATATTTTAATGCGTGCAGATAGAATTGATGGCTTATACTATGTCAGACAAAATATACAATATGCAGGGAAAACGCTGAACAAACTAATTGAAAACTTAAAGATACGGCACGAATGATACGGACATCTGAATGAGAGAGATCTCAACAGGATAATCAACAATAAACAGGTATGTGGTATTGAAATTGATATAAACGAAGAGCTAACAAAATGTGAAATGTGTATAAAAGGTAAAATTACACAAACGCCGTTTTCAAGAGAATCTAATCGTAAATCAGAATTACATGAAATTATACATACAGATTTATGTGGTCCAATGAGGACGGCATCGTTAAACGGATCGAAATATTTTCTAACATTTATAGAAGACAGCACGAAATGGTGCCAAGTACGATTCCTAAATCAGACTAGAAGAAGAAGTAAATACATTCGATCGGATAATGGAAAGGATTTCTGTAATAAAGAGTTTGACAATTATTTGGAAGAATGTTGAATTCGAAGAAGATTGACAATCTCGTATGCTCCACAACAAAATGGAGTAGCAAAAAGAATGACTAGAACATGCAATCAAAGCTTTCTTCATCTTTTTGGGGAGAAGCAATTTCTACAGCCAATTATATCCGCAATAGATGCAACAGATGCACCTCAAATAATTTAAACGGGCAAACACTGTATAACATTTGGACAGAGAAAAGACCAAATGTTAAATATTTTGGGACATTTGGATGTAAAGGATACATATTGGATCAAAATCTAAACAAAGGGAAATTTGCTCCAAGATCTGAAGAATGCACTTTTGTTGATTACTCGTGAGAATCCAAAGGGAATATTGTATGGATACCTAATCAAATCAGATAGTCGTATCAAGAGATATAAAATTCTTTGAAGACAATGGAGCAGGAACGAAGTATGAGGAATTTATCAATGCAAATAGAACAATTAACGAAAATAAAGTAAAAAAAGGAGAAACCTTTCAGGAAGGAAACGAAATATGCAAAAACAGATAGGAAACCAGTTAGGGAGCTTGAAGAACAAAGTTACTACCTGTAGATGAAGAAGAGGACGAAGAATATGAAGAAGCAACGGAGTGGACACGCGAAGAACTCCAAAGCATTGAAAATGTTGAAACATCTCAATGAGGGGAAGGAAATGAACCAAATGACCAAGATCAAGAACACGAAGAAGCAATATCGAATACAGAAGAAGTACAATAAGACAGGAAATGAAGGCCTAGAAAGCAGCATAATTATCAAATAGCTCAATCAGCAACTATTAAAGAAGAACAGCAGAAGGTAAACGCCAGCGAAATTTTAGTTAAAAAGGCAATGGTAAGTGAGAGCAAGGAAGAATGGAAAGCAGCAATACGTAGTGAAATGATGTCCGTGATTAAGAACGACACATGGGAAGTGGTAGAACGACCTGAAGACCGAAGCATCAAGTCAGCTGTCGCCTGATATTACGGAATAAGTGTAAAGCAGATGGAACTTTGGATAGAAGAGAAGCAAGACTCGTAGTTAGAGGTTTCACGCAAGTTCCAGAGATGAACTTTCACGAAACATTTGCACCAGTAGCAAGGACATGTACGTTGATCATCTCGATGAATCGACAGCCTTTTTACATGGAGATATCTACGAGGAGTATACATGGAAATACCTGAAATGCTGCAAGAAACACTAGAAGACATAATAGCAACAAACAATATCAAAATTAGTAAAGAACAGAATATAAAAGTTAACAAGATCTTAGAAGATATCAAAGGAAGGAATGAAGTTTGTTTATTAAAAAGGCGATTTATGGTGTGAAACAATGAAGTAGACAATGGAACATTGAGCTTGGCGAGAAACTACGTGAAATAGGACTACAATCGGCGAACGCAGACCATTGTGTTTACTTCAAGAAAATAACGAAAGATTTTATTATGGTAGCAATTTACGTAGATGGCATACTAATCACATCAAGAAAGAAGAAATATATGGACGAATTAAAACAGAAACTCATGTGGATATTCGAAGTGAAGAATTTAGGACCCGTTAAACACAGTCTAGGAATTAAATTCACGCGGAGTAAGGGAAAGATAGCAATGTCTCAGAAAAATTGCATCGAAGATATTTTAAGAAAATTTGGCATGGTCGATGGAAAACCAATATCTACTTCTTGTGAATCAAGTTAACGTGATATAAAGGAAGAAACTTGTGAAGATACGTCAAAAACTGGAGCTAATGGAATGCCGTACAGGGAACTGATAGGCTCTCTAATGTATAATACATAACAATTGCCACGAGACCAGACATAGTCTATACAGTGAGCTGGCTAAGTCAGTTCCATTCCAATTTCACCCAAAAACATTGAAAAGACGCGAAACGAGTTCTACATTATTTGAAGGGAGCTGCAAATTATGGATTGATATTTACGAAAAACAAAAGGATTTAATGGGATACGCCGACGCAAATTTGGCGCTTGTTTGGAAGACAGAAGATCGTACACCGGATGCATGTTTAAATATGCTAACACGGCCATAAGTTGAAGAGTATAGAAGTTGAATACATGACCATAACAGAAGCTACGAAAGAACCGATCAATTTACAAAACTTTTTAAAGAAATTAAGCATCAAGGAAGAAATGCTTTGATGATATGGAATGACAACCCAGGAGCGCAAAAGTTGGCATGGAATTCAGTATTGCATAGGAGAACATAACATATTGACATAAGGCACCACTTTGTACGTGACGCATTAAAGCAAGGATTGATCGAACTACAATGTCTACCAACTCAGGGAATGATTGCGAACATACTAACCGAGGGATTACCACGTCCGAAATATGAATATCGTAAATATTCGAGTGAGGGGAAGCGTTGAAGCTGAAGTTGGAGTCTCATTGCAATCTGAACATTCATTACATAGATTGTTCGCTACGTTGTGTTCTGTTTATTAGTTTCCGTTGATTCCGTTAATAAATTGTACTCTGCCACGTGAAACACACTGAATATTACATCGTCTATGCCGAAAGGAAAAAGGTATCGTAAAAAGAAGCAAAATGTCTTTTCGATATAGATTTTCAATTCCTCGCGTAAAACTTGTTACAGGAGATTTCATTGAGTTTGACATATTTTAAATTGGCAACCCTTTTAAAACCTTGAAAATTGCTAAGAAACCCTCTGCGGGTAATTAATTATATCGGAGTCACTCTGCTTTAACAAGGTTTTTGCTAATTCTTTGACATTATGAATAACAAATCGTGCTTTCGTCCTTTTCCTCCCCCGGGCCGGTGGAATGGGCCAAAGAAAATGTAGAAGACGTAACGTCTTTCGAGGCTTGCCGAATACTCTTTTACTTTGAAAGGAATCTCAATAGAATTTCTCAGTCTCTCACGTTCCTGAAATAACGGCAGATATTTCCATCTCAATAATATTGTAAAATTTCACGTACAAAGCCTTTCAACATTCTTTTAATGTAGAATTCCATTGCGAGAACGCAACAATAAACACAAAATAACGGAACTGCATATTGCACCCGTATGTTCGTCTCAAGCGAAAATACATGCATGAAATATTGTTCGACTGATATTAAAATTCAAAGCTCGTGCACTGTTGTTCATATATTTTTATGGTACGAGATATCAGATATTCAAGTCACAATATTTAAACAATAATTTTATAACCGAATAACGTTCGGTCAATTATAATATTCAGGCGGAATATACACGTACACATTATTGTTCACATTCAACGATCCGTAGAGGAGACATTAGAGCGACATTACAAACATCCAGAGAACTTACGAAAGTGTTCGATTAGTTCCTCAAAGTAATATATTTTTCGTCGCAGTTGACTTTCAACGACCTTGAATGACCTTGAACTGTAGATCATTGTACACGTCCTAAGACGCCCTACTGGATGGAACGAAAAAAATGCATTATTGCATATAAAAAAACGAAGTTGGCCTGCATATCTCCTCTACGTGCCCACTAGGGTGGCCCTTATTTTTCGACATCGGAATTTTTCTGATGGCGTCCGCCCAATGGTTCCATTTGATGAAAAAATGATTATGTCCAAGTTTCATCGCAAACGCGACCGCGCGACCGTGTAGTTCGCGGCCGCGCGCTACGCTTGTATGTCGGGATTTTAACTATCAGCTATTTCACTTAAGAAAAGGTTTCTTTATTTATAATTTTGTTGCAAAATTATTAAGCTCATTTATAGGTCAAGTTATATAATAAATTTACAATACATTTATTGTACTCTGAATTTAATTTTACTGCTCCCTCTGCGGTGTCATTTACAAATTTTAATTTCGAAATTATATCAAGGGCTTGTCTGTAATTATAGTCTTGGTACCACGTCGCAGGATCGTTCTGCAAAAATGTACTATTTATATGGAATCTTTTAAAAAACAATTTGGTTTCTTTACTAACAAAATACTCAATGCCTTTTCCAACTAAAACTGAAATATCTTCTAATTTTGCGTTAAATCATTTTGGACTGTGATCAATGTTACTATCCTCTTCCGGAGACTCTAAAGCTTTAACCATTTTTCTTTTTATATTTGGAGAAATATTGTTATCAAAAAATGCCATTGCAATCGTCTCTGGACTTAAATACCATAAATGGTTTGTAAATTTTCTTATTGCCACCTGCGATATGGTATCATCGACATCGTTATATAATACGATATTTAAAAAAAAATCTAAATCCGTTTTTGCTGCTTCAGCTGCAAATGCGGCTTCAGGTGCAAGCTGCGTTATATTCCTCGGCATTTAAATTGAATTCTTCGCGAAATGAAAATATCTTTAAACAATAAATTTCCTTTGCCATCCATCGCGCGTGATGCATGGCTCCCGATCTTCGAAAAGATATTTCCCGATTCGGTACATCTCCAAGAAATAGAAGCGACAATTCTAACAATTCCTTATGATCTTCACGCGGTTGATTATTTTCTACATTACTTTGTAAAAATACCTTAAGATTATCTAATTCATATAGGGGTAATAAAAAGGTCTATGCTGTTTTATGATTATCCTTTAACAAAATGCCTTATAGAGCGAAAAGGATTTTCGCAGGTATTGATAGCCCTTAGAGTTTGGTTCCAAGAATGAATTTTCCTTAGTCTCGAGGAATAACATCAAATTGTTTTATGATGGTAACAGAATTAAGAAGTAAACTGTAATTACATGACAGGATCATTCAATAAGGTTGAGAAATCTTATAAGCCAAATACAAAAACTGTTTGAAAGATCTTCTATTTAATCTATCATTTGTTTCAATAGCAATGTACGGAACAGTCATTAGAGCCGTCCTATTTTCTTTGAACGAATAGTAATAGTATTATCACAGTCATATAAGTATTTAACTGAAAGCACAATGCACATAAATTGTAGTTATTGAGTCGCCAATAATACAGGGAAAAGCCCAGAGTCGATGTTCCTTTGCGCCTATGTGTCGGTCATTAGTGCGACAAGGATGGTTGCGAGATAGTACCGGTCTAACCTCTTGCATAGGCGTAGCCCGGCTGGCGGCCGCGCGCTTTAAAGAGCAGCGCGTTGCGAGAATATGAATAATAATAAAACCCCTGGTGGCACCTTTCCCGTTATCCGATTGCGCTGAAACTTGGACATAATCATTTTTTCATCTAATGGAACCATTGGACGGACGCCATCAGAAAAATTCCGATGTTGAAAAATAAGGGCCACCCTAATGTATACAGGGTGTCCCACGAAACTGGAACAGGCTGTTCCTCCTCAACGGTTGGGAATAGGGGAAAATGTTATAAGAAAAAGTTGAATGGCACGAGACGGTGCATACTACGCAACTAATTCTATGCACTTTTGTGCATCGGTGCAACAGAAAAATGCAACTGCACTTTTTTTTTAAATAGAAACCTACATGTTTGACTGCACCAATCGATGCAGTTTGTTGTGCTCTACATAAAAGTACTAATATACTTATGCCCTGAACTTATTCATTAAGAAGTTATCGAAGCTAAATTTTGTTACTCGTTATTGCGGTCGGTCGGCCAGCGTTCCGAAGTACTTGTGTTACAACAAGAGATTTTAACAGAGTTCATGGAGCAGAGAGGAACAGAGTAGATTTGAGAGAAGAGAATCGATAACAGTGTTGTTGAATTTATTTTATTAATCGTCTGGAACATTTTAGAGGTTGTTTCACTCAACAAACATGATATGACATTTCTACTCATATGTGAAACAATTCATGTGAAACACAATTCCTACCCATATGTGAAATTTTTGAAAAATAATATATCCTTGACACATCACAGGGCCATTTAATATATTTCTAACGAAAATTGAGATACACGCAGTCTGCCCGACGTTATATTTATGCGCCCCTGTCACTTTAATAGAACTTTTTATGTATCCCCCTCCGTAATGGGAATGTCGAGTGTAAAGAACAGTTTTTATTGCCGGGTCAGTTCGTAAGAGATTAAGTTTATAATCTTTGTCCCTCATATTCGAGAGAAAAGAGAAATTACGTCCTACGAATGCGGGGCATTCATTTGGAAGATAAAGAACATTTTTAGGGTTCTCACGATGAGCTCGCCAGTTTTCCTCGGAACTCGGCCGGGATAATCTTAACTTTGTTCGTTTATATTCGGCACCATCCACTCCACGACATGTTTTCACAGTGGAATATTCACGGATAAGATTCATTCAATGTTCTAGGAAAAAAGTTCGGAAATTCGTATGGAAAACTGAATGATTACAGGGGATTCTTCATATTTCATCTTTATAGATGAAATATTCCGCGAAAGTGCTGCATTGTACTCGAAGCAGATTTGATTACTATATTTCATGTTTGATGTTTTTTTTGTTGAACATACATTTACTCGTCGTATCATATAAATTATATTATAGAACTGCATCAAATAAAAGTTTTCGCGTGGGTTGTCAAATATAACTTAACTTTGTGTGACGTCACTTGAGTAGGAAATTACATACTTATTCAGTTAAGTATTTTACATTTTATTTTCAATTAGTTTGTACAACACTTGACGATTCTCTTTCGTCATGTCAGAGTGTTTTCTTTATACAGGGTGTACCAAATGAAGTTTTACAAGCTGTTTTCTCGGAATCTAATGGAGATATCGACTTCATTTTTTTTAATGAAACGGTTAAGGGTGCTAATATTTCAGTATGTATTAAATTTATTAGCTGTAACTGCTGGGGGAAAATTGGGGCCCCCGGACCGTTTTTAATTGAGAAGTAAAATTGATTTATTATAATTGGGAAACCTCTCATTAAACTGAATAGCATTTATTTGAACCATTTCTTTTATTGAACATATTTAAAGGTTTACAGCGAAAAATTTGTTCTGAATTGAAACTTTTAAGAAACGAAAAAAGGCGAAAAAACGGAAAATGCCAGTATTATTTTATTAAATGTTCAAACTGATGTCCTTGCACTTTGAAGCACCTTACAAATCTTTTACAAATACTCTGTCAAACATTTGGTAACATTGAAGAGGTAACCGATGCACAAGTGGCGCCTGGGCCACCTACTTACAGACCCTTGCTATTCTCAAGATGAAGACTGATGGCTTTGGTTTTTTCAAAGAGTATCCGGCTACTTTACTTTAATTTATTATTGTGTGTCTGAATCGTTTAACTGTTGCGACGCAACACTAAACAGGAGTAACATCAGATTGTTTAACTTGTCCGCATACGTACTCGCAGAATCAATTTCAATTTTCTGGTATAAACACTTAACTATGAGCAATAAAAGATATGGTTCAAATAAATGCTATTCAGTTTAATGAGAGGTATCATAGTAATAAAACATCAATACTACTTTCCATTTAAACAAATGTTGGGGGCCCCCGTTTCCCCCCAGCAATTACCTCTAAAAACTGTAATACATACTGAAATATTAGCTCCCCTTAACCTAACCATTTAATTAAAAAAATGAGCTCGATATCTCCATTAGATTCTGAGAGAACGACTTGTAATGTTTCATTTGGTACACCCTGTGTATGTATATTCTATATACTATACTATATGTGTATATTGTACATATTTGCGATTTGTCTTCATGGTTTGGGGATATTAACACTAGGTTTACGGAACGCATGATTTTAACGCATTTCGAATTTCACAAGGGAAATTTGAGAAGACGTTTAAATTCCTTTCCTACCAATTATCCTAACTTTTATCGGTTTAACGATAAGTTAATAGTGTATAATATGTTGTTTTTAAATCAAATAAGTTGTTTTTAAAAAAAATTGTGCGATTTCATTCAGGCAACAGTTTGACGCATGTCCGTAGAGATGCATAGGTATATAAGAAATGTCCGTAAACCTAGTGTTAAAGATGCAAAAGTTAAAAAATTCTGAAAAAACTCCATTTTCATTTATAACTATGAGAAATCATCTTTCTCAATTAATTTATTAAAATTCGTAATCTTAAAATCGTTATTCAATTGTTATAACCCTTTCATTTCTGGATTTAAATAATCGTTAAAAGCGTAAATGTAAGTTATACTTATAAGCATGTGACACTCTGACTGAATATATAATTGTCTTTAACCCCTTGAACTGCAATTTAATTCGGATCATTCTGTGATTCAATTTCATCAAGTTCATTTTTTCTTGTTCATGTTAAGTGTATACTTCGGTGTTATCCTACTATGACGGGGCACGCTCATCATGTGTAGCCAAAGGATTAACAGATTTCTAAGCTTATTTTTATTGACGTCGAATGTCGAAGATTCTATTCTAGAATTCCGATTTCTTCTTTCATAAAACATCATACTTTCTTCGACTACATCATTGCGGCATGTGACATAATTTGTATAATAACGGCGATGATAAATTTCATATAACACATAATAAAAATGACTTTATATATTTGTGTCAGTTTATAAATATATAATTGTTGTTATATGATCGTTATTCCCCGTTTATACATTCTACATTAATGTTAAATACACATTCCATATGAAAATATATTCCTATCTAAATATTCGTGGAAATGCGTGACTCTTGTTTGTGGATCATTTATATTCGAGGGTCCGTACGGCGAAACTCACAACTTGTCAGTTTAAAGTAGAAAACACCGGAAAGTTCTTAACTTGGGTAAAGCTTATTTATCTGTTACTCTCTGAATAAAAGTTAGGAACTATAATGTGCCGTAGTCAGTGCGATTGACCACAACTTCCCAGGTTCTCTGACGGAAGGTTAAATGAATTCTCGCAGCTTGTTGCAAATAGGATTTGCACACTTAAGTACCAAGAACTTTTCTGGGAATAGTGATTTCAAGATGAGACGAGAGCAAAATTCATTCAAGATTAGGTCAGTTGAGACTTTGCCTTTCTTTGCTGTAGTAATATCATTCTTGGTTCTTTCAGATACATACATGTAGGATCTTTATTAAAGATTAAATTGTAAGGGTTATATATAAATAGTAATTAAGTATGCTTCGGAAAAAAACTCTAGCGACTGTCTCGTTCGACCTCTCCCTTTCGACCTTCTGCCTTTTCGACCTTCTTATGTTTTTTCTGTATGGCGACAGCACTTGTGCTGCCGCCCCGTGAGGCCCTCTTTACACTCGCCCCCGCCGCGCTCGGCCTAGGTATCCCACATACATATGAATCTATAATCGCATATTAATTCGGATATTCGTATTGTATATCCTTATTATGTTATAAAACTTCATAGTGTCGAAGATTTTTTAATATAAGTTAACGTGGTGTGCCAGCAATAATAAGAAATAAATGAGTAAAAATCAGAGAAAAATAGTAAATAATTGATGTCCTAAATAATTTGGAGTATTATTTTTTATTACAAAGCATCATAAATAAAATAAGGTTTTAAAACCATTTTTCAAAAAGGAAGTTGCACAAATTCTTTTGGCGTATCGTTAAATATCTCTTAATGCACAGTGGGAACAATAGTTATTTTATTGCCACTTTGGAACAAAAGCGGACAAACATATTTTGTTTGCAAATCAGTAAAAAAATGTATCGTCTTTGTCGGTAATATCTTTTTGGTGTGAGTCCATAGAATTTTAGTCAGTACGTTATTTAGTTTATATGTGCCGCGAGATAAAAAAGGTTAAAAATCGTTGCTGTAGGGAATCATAATTATGTGGACTTTAACACAACGTATTTTATACTGGATTAGAATAGGACTTATTAGTCCACTACTTAAATGGGCCGTTCATATTATACATAATATTGATTATACCGTTAAACAGACGAACAATACCTAAGTAAATTCTTAATACTTAATAACACAACATTTTCCATTATTGTTATTATTAGTCTGTTTACTCATAGTGGACTTAAATGTGTCTCCATTATGCGAACCGATGTGCACGTTATGTAATTATAGTGCAAATGCACCTAGTAGCATCGTATAATAAAGCAACGTCGAGATTGCTTGAATACTTTGGACTAATTAAATGTCGAATTAATTACGTTATTTACTGTTTTCTACTAGAATCTTGGGAAAGTCTGCGAGGAACGAAGATGGATATCTGAATTACGAAAGGAGATAAGCTAATACGTTCCACATCCTTCTCGTATCTCGCGTGTCTCGAAAATCGTATTTAAGTGAAACTTAGTTTCGCTAACTTCATTGCCCTGATGAGTTAACGAGCTTAAATACTTTCGACAATTTTATGCAGTACAAACTAGAAGTACATCCGAGTGTGACTGACTCGTACCTGCATTTGATGCAATGTTAATTACCGGTACAACGTACGGGCTCGCTGCGAATCAATTTGTTTTATTCAGAAAATTAGTAGAAGACAAATTGAATTAATTGGAAAACGAGATATTTTCAGTGATGTCCTGGTCTAATGAAGCCAATGTAATTAGTTGTTGACTTATTAATTGTTCGTTAGACCTGATGACAATTATATCTGCAGATAGCACAGATTGTACAAGACCGATTAGTTTATGTGAAATAAATATTTAATATAAAATATAACTTTCCGAGTCATTGGTTTCAAAGATATAATATTTTAAAATCAAATTCTTCAGTTTTACATTTGAATAGTCGGGTCGGATATACCAGAATAATCTTGTTCTTCTAACAAGAAATGAAATTAATAAGCTTCTGCATTGTACTATGATAGTAAATATAAAGTTTCTATAAATATACATGTTGCGGCTCAACAATAGACATTTGCACAGATTGCTGTGCAAACAGTGTCGAACAGATTGCTACGAATTCCTATTCCTAAAAAATAGTTTGGAAAAAGAACGAAATAACAGTTGTTCATTTAATTGTTTCACTACACAGGACCTCAATGGTCAGCACCCCGATCACCAGACCCACCCGAACGCTCACGAGGAGAGTTTCTCAGGCGTCCGCGAGATTTTTCAACGAGACTTTGGGGAAATGTTTTATCAGAAAAAGGGTTTAAAGGTAAGCGCGGCTTACATATGTTTATGCACTTCTCACTATACAATGTGACACTGGCGGTCAGTCCCAACCCAACCACCGAAGGGCAAACACCTCGAGGGTTGAAACGGTCAGGGCAATAAAAGTGCTAGTACTTGAGTGAGTCCAAGTCAGTCAAATCTCGCGAAAGTGAAGTTCAAGAGAAAATTAAAGCAAGTGTCAGTGGCAAACACCATCAGACTCGGATAGACATCCCGCAGCCAGCTAAAACGGTATTCACCACGTCTAAGAGACCATCAGGTGATGAGGGGCCACCCCCTCAACCCAAAAAGGTCATAAAGAGCCAGAGGCTCGCTCAGAACCATAAGGCACAAGCCACTCCACCGACAAAAGTGAAAAATAACATGGCTAATGCCAAGGAAGCCACGAACAATTCGAGGCCAATCTCAGCACCACACCCTTCGACATCGAGCGGCAACGCAACACAGGTAGAGGTAGATGTGCCACTCATTGAAACAAAAAACTCATTTGAATTACTGCAAAATGCAGCGGAGCAGCTACCAGTTCCTCCGAAAAACCAAAGAATTCCCCCCATAGTACTAAATGGGACACCGGTAAACTCAAAAAAGTTTACCGGCGAGCTAAATAAAATAACCTCCCAGTACTACATTAAGTACACTGGCAGGACGACCCAGATCCACCCCAAACTAAAAGAGGACCACAGCAAAATCACGGCTATGCTCAGGAGCCACGACACTGAATTCCACACATTCGGGTTTAGAGACGCGAGGAAAAGGAAATTCGTCCTCCACGGACTGCCGGCATCCTTCACCCCGGAGGACGTTAAGTAAGACATCTCTAGTAAGGCACCAGGTATACTAGAAGTGTACCAGATGTCAAAAAAAGGTTCGGGCGGTAATAAAAGGCCACTACCGATTTTTGTCCTTACAACGGACTCCAAAACAACCCTCACGGACCTAAAACATGTCCAGGCAGTGCACTACCAAAAAATTACGATAGAAAAATTCATATCAAATAAAGCAATCAGCCAATGCTTCCGCTGCCAAAACTTTGGGCACGGTAGCAGCCACTGCAACCTGAAGAAGAGGTGCGTAAGATGTGGCAATGAGCACGATAGTAAAGAGTGCAACAAGGACACCAACCAACTCAGATGTGCTAACTGCGGTGAGCAGCACGCCTCAAGCTTCAGGCAATGCAGCGCGAGGCTCGAATATATCGCAAGAAGAGGACCGACCACCCCATCACAGAGGGTACCACCATGGCAACCCACCCGAGAGCACAGACCAGTCATCCCAGGATTCTCATACGCGCAAGCAACCAGCGCCCCTAGCCTTCATCCCACGGGCCATTCCCAAGCAGAGAAGATCAAGACGACCACCACCACAGGTACCCAGGCGGCAAGAGGTCATGGGCCTACCATTACCCCGGGAAACTTTATGACCGACATAGGTACGCTATACCAGGAATTAGATAAGTTAAATATATTTAAGCTCATGGACGAAATCCGAGACATGATTCATGAACTCAGGTCAGCACTCTCAGGTATAGAGAAAGTACAAATACTTATGAAATACCCGCACCTTTTTGAGCAACAATGTCACCCGTAAATCCTCATAGCGAACTCAACTTAATGTTATTTAACATTAGAGGAATTAGAAACCAGCTTGCAGAATTTAAAATCATCCTAGAGCAGTATAACATTGACATAGCACTCCTTTCCGAAACCCATCTCATCAACAAAACAATTATAAAAATACCGGGTTACAAAATTCACCGCAATGACAGACCAACCAAAGGCGGCGGAGTAGCTATAATCATCAAAGAATCTATCACACACGATCCAGCCCCTATCAAATCACCCGATATCCAATTTGAAACAGTAGCAATAAACCTGAAACTCAATAACAAAAAGCTAACAATCATTGCTATATATAACCCACCAAAAAACACACTAAGCCCAGCTACAATAAAAAACATCTTCCATTGCCGCCGCGACGTCATAATGGGGGGGGGGGGGGGGCGACTTCAACGCCAGGCACCAATTATGGAACTGCACCCGTAAGAACAAAAGGGGACAAGCTATCCAGGAACTGGTCACAAACTCAAACATTAAAATCGTTGCTCCCCAGCACCCGACATACACCCCAACTACACCGAACCGTACACACAGCACAATAGATTTCGCACTTACCAATAGGGCAGGCATATTACAAACGGTGAAAACAATTAACGCAGGATCCTCAGACCACATACCTGTCATATATGCACTCACCTCAAACACAGCTCCCCACACCAACATGACATTGAAACCAAGCTACACCAAGGCTAACTGGAAAGCATTCAGGAATGAAATTAACGAAAGAATCGGGTCGGCCAAACCAACAATTAACAACACCAATTACATAGACATAGAAATAGAAACATTCACACGGCTCATCAACACCGAATCTACCAACACCATCCCACTATCATCGTACAAAATAGTTATTCCGCCGTTACCGCCCCACATCGCGCAATTGACTAAAGCCAAAAACAAAATCAGATCACTCTGGCAAACCTTCAGATCTCCCCCCTTAAAAGGGCCTTTAATAGCTACTCAAAAAACGTCAAATTAGAACTTAACAAATGGAGAAACGACCTATGGGACTCTAAACTAGGTAAAGCCAAAGTAAAAGACAACTCATTCTGGAAAATCACAAAATTCTTCAACATTAATTCTACCAACTCGGTTGCCACCCTAAGCCAATATGCTCGCAACCAATTACGCGGAAATACACAAACAAGCACTAAGCAGAGGCAATAAATCATTCACACAGCACATAAATTCCTTTACCTCAAAACGAATCCCGGCGACACACAAAACTCCGACACCGCCCGACCTACAAATAAAACAAACATCTCCCAAGG
This sequence comes from Nysson spinosus, assembly GCA_910591585.2. Lineage (NCBI taxonomy): Eukaryota > Metazoa > Arthropoda > Insecta > Hymenoptera > Crabronidae > Nysson > Nysson spinosus. The sequence continues at coordinate 9,691,056 of OU342837.1, read as the reverse complement.
AAGTCCATGCAATAATAAGGAACCTTAAAAACAATAAAGCCCCCGGTATCGACAACATCCTCAACATAGTTATCAAAAACCTTTCCAGAAAGGCAATTACAAAGTTCCACTACATTATAAACACCATCATAAAACACCAACACTTTCCGTCCGCATGGAAATGCGCGAAGGGCATACCGCTGCCGAAACCGAACAAAAACCTATCCGTCCCATCCAATTACAGACCAGTCAGCCTCCTGCCAACCCATTCCAAGATCACCGAAAAAATCATCCTAAACAGATTAAATAAATTCCTAAATATCAACAATGTAATACCACCAACCCAGTTTGGCTTCCGCGAGAAACATTCCACTTTACACCAACTTGCGAGAGTTACGAACGATATTAAAATCAAAATGGAGCAGAAGAAGTCCACGGCCCTTCAACTCCTAGATACAGAGAAAGCCTTCGATTCCGTATGGAAAGAAGGTCTCTTCTACCAAATGTCCTCTGCAAACATCCCAGTATCCCTATGCAACCTCATATATTCATACCTGACTGACCGTAAAATCCAAGTAAGAGTGGGCAACTGCCTATCAAACAAAGAACAGATAGTAGCAGGAGTCCCTCAAGGCTCGGTACTATCCCCAGCACTGTTCAACCTGTACATAGCACACGTCTTCAACGACCTCCCACCGCATATACATATCGCTGGCTTCGCGGATGACCTTGCGATTTACTCATCCAGCTACTCCATTCCAAAAGCCATAAACAGACTTCAAAACGCAGCTCACCACATCATCGACAGATTAGAAAAATGGAAAATGAAAATCAATACAAATAAAACCGAAACAACACTTATCACACTGAAGAAAAAAACCCCAACCGATATAAAAATAAAAAATAACTCCATCCCCATCAACAAGAGTATTAAATACCTTGGGGTCTTCATAGATAGCAGGCTTACCTGGAAAGATCACATTGCTCACGCCAACAAATGCGCATTAATAAAAACTGGCAGGTTCTATAACCTGTTAAGATACCCAGCACTTAGCATAAGGCTAAAGCACCTGCTTTACAAAGCTTATATCAGACCATCCCTCACATATGCCTTTTTTTCGAGGGGAAATCTTCGGAAGACACCCCGGCCTCCTTTAGGGGAAGACCGGGGTAGTGTCGGATTTCTACCGACTAAAACCCCCCGGTGGTCTTCCTCTGGCGTCTTCAATGGAGTGCCCGAGAACTCCCCGAGCTTCCGGACAGTCCCTCACATATGCCTGCCCTATCTGGCACACAGCATCACACACACTAACTAACAAACTACAAATCACTCAAAACAAAGTCCTAAGAATCTCCGGTAACATACCTAAAGACACACGCATACTGGACATCCACACCAACAATAACATCCCCCTACTCCACAGTTTCATTGACATCATCACCGATAAATTTCACAACAAACTCCAAAAGCACCCAAACCCTCTCTTACACGGAGTACACACCCGCGCCAAACCTAAGTGGGGGGTACGCAAGGATTAATAAAACCCGAACGACTTGAACTAATTGTAACCACCAAACGCCGCCCAAGTAAATTCTGGCATTCCAAATATTACAACAACTGCATTGCTAATAATGTTAATAGTGAATATTGTAAATATTGTTAATAATGTATATAGAATACTAACATTACTAACCTAGCTTAAGACCACCATCCATACTAACCTACTAACCGCAACCTCCCATGTCCCTCCCTCAAACACTGCCAACATCCATCATGTACCATGGTTTTTTTAATGATATTTTCCTTACGCAATTAAAATAAGACTTAAACTACTCAAACCTCACCCTATAAATAGTTAAAATTAAGTAACTAGAATAAAGCCTCCGGGCAGGTATCCGATAAGTAAACCCATGTACATATATAATGTTCACGGAATATTGTACTAATTATGTTAATAAACAAATTGAAATTGAAATTGACACTGGCGGAACGGGTAACGCGACTGCCTCACGCCGCGCAAATCCGAGTTCAAATCCTCGATCGGGCGAAAGGCGTTAAACTTTTTTTTCCGTAAAAATAATTCAGAACGGTAAAAAACAAATTTCTAACATCGGAAAATAATTTCTTAAAAAATAATTACCGAAATGTCAATGACCAATGCGTGAAAGGGTATTTTTATAACTAGATCATGTATTGTAACAGTAGCGTTATTATTTATACATATTTGTGCACATTACATGATCTGGTTATAAAAATACCCTTTCAAGCATTGGTCATTTACGTTTCGGTAATTATTCTTTAACAAATTATTTTCCCATGATAGAAACTTATTTTTTACCGTTCTGAATTATTTTTACGGAAAAAAAAAGTTTAACGCTTTTCGCCCGATCGAGGATTTGAACTGGGATTTGCTCGGCGTGAGGCAGGCGCGTTACCCGTTCCGCCAGTTTTACATTGTATAGTGAAAAGTGCATAAACGTATATAAGCCCTGTTTAATTTTAAACCCTTTTTCTGAAAAAACCGTGGGTTATTGGTCGGAATACTTGGGCGCAATAGATTCAGTTGTGCCTGTACTACGTTCCACCAAAGTGTCGTTGAAAAATCTCGGGGATGCCTGACAAACTCTCCTCGTCAGTCTGTACCAGAAAATTTGCTTACCTAGATTCTCGGAATCTCATGATTTCAAACCCTCACCGTGTCTGCCCCATTGTTTCGCAAAATCCAAAAATAAGCTAATAACAACATTTGATATTTTCGCAATAACGTCAACGGAAGAAGTCAGTATTCAACAAGACACCAGAGCCAGCAAGTTAAAAACGGTTAACAATTACACACTCTCAAGTTCGTTAAACAATCGATCAATCGTAGGACAACGCGGAATTTATAACATCGCGTTATTTGTCAACCAGAGTTTCCAAGTGACAGCAAGGAGCTGTATTCACAATTTTAAAATCATCTCACTTGCCACTAACGTCCAAATGGGGAAGTGAACGACAGTTTACCCATAAGAGTGATTCGTGAGAACGAGCTGAGGAATGTATCCAGCTCCAAACGAACCATGACCCATCAATATCAAATTTATTTTTAGTTAATATTAAGATTTATGGTCCAATATTTAATAAAATGTGTAAACGTCCTTTTATATATTTACAGAAAAATAAACATAGAGTAAAATAACAATTAGGCGAGTAACTTATGACGAGTAAATACAAATATACCTGTTTCGATTAATACACTGTCCAACACACAAAAAATGTTGCAACAACAAATAGGCGATTCTTATAAATTTTGACGTGCTGAAAACGAATCTGTAAACCGTTTTTCTCCAGCAGCTACCGTTTTCGAAAAAATCAATTTTGAAGAAAACAGTACTTTTTTGTCTTTTGAACAAGATTTCTGACGTAAATATATAAGTTAGACAGTTTTTATTCGTTGCAAAAAATGCTGTGGATCGTTACGAAGAAAATGATATGAATTACTTTTGCAATATGGACTTGCAAATATATTTAAACATTAGTTAAAGTTGGCAGGACACGCTCCGCGCGCTCACTTTTCGAGATTCGTTTCAAATTTTCGGAATAGACCTCTGACTGGGATTCCAATTATTCTACGCGATAGAGCAGACATTCCTCTTTGAAAAGCACTCTCAAAATATACAAAGCAGACTTTGATGTTGTAAATAAAAGCCAAAAAGTCGAGGAAGTCACGAACTGTCAGCAGGGGTCCTCAGACGCGACATTTACGACGCGTTCCACTCCGTTGTGTGTCCCTCAAGCGCTCACATGCGCGCATAAATGTGGCGTCTGAGAACCCCTGCTGATGATGCGTGATTTCCTCGACTTTTTGGCTTTTATTTACGACACGAAAGTCAGCATTGCATATTTGGGAGTAGTTTTCAAAGAGTAATGTCTGCTCTATCGCGTAGAATAATTGGAATCCCCGTCAGAGGTCTAATTTTCTGAAAATGTGAAACGAATCTCGAAAAATGAGGGCGCGGAGCGTGTCCCGCCAACTTTAACTAATGTTTAAACATATTTGCAAGTCCATATTGCAAAAGTAATTCATATCATTTTCTTCGTGACGATCCACAGAATTTTCTGCAATGAATACAAACTTTCTAACTTATATACTTACGTCACAGATCTTGTTCAAAGACCAAAAAGTACCATTTTCTTCAAAATCGTTTTTTTCGAAAACGATAGCTGCTGGAGAGAAACGGCTTGTGGATTCGTTTTCAGCACGTCAAAATCTATAAGAACCGCCTATTTGTTGTTACAACACAGAAAAAAGTCTAAAGGTGGACAGTGTAATCCTATATGGCAGTATGCAATCCTGGAAACATATGAATCAACACGTTTTCCAATTGTATAACGATAAGAATGAACAGAGCGATGATATTCTGAACTACTACAAATATAACAAAAGAATGGGAGATTATTGTTGCACATTTGCGATTCAAAGCTTTTCGGACCGCGTGCTCTCGAATTCCTGAAAATTGAAAACCGCGTGAGTTGCTATTCAAGGAATCGTTCCACCCCAAACGCAATTATTGTACAAATATAAGCGCTTTTGCGAAAACTATCCACGTGTTTGAAATTCCAATGAATTCTATAATCTGATTCCACCGTTATGGCTTTCGCAGATATGTGAAAATTCATTTGGAAAGAAAAGAGTGCAAAGTTCGTTTCACTCTCTATACCGACGTCGTCAGATGTTCATTCCTTATAATAAAAGGTTCCCTGTGAGACTTTGATTTTCTTTCGTTAACACTGAAACTACCAAAGTAGCTGGCAGAACTGTTTGAATGATTTGTAATCTTCTTATAAATGCATAGTGCCTTTCGCATTCATAATTATTTTCAAGAAATATATCAATATATGTATGTAACAAATTTAAGTAGTATACTCAGTTATATCTAAATATTATTAACATTATTAATATATGTGTTACGAGCCCAGGGCGAGTTGAATGGGCAAGCGTGGTCGCAGCTTATACTTCCCGATCGCGAACCTTGATCTCTCTTGGTGGATGTGTTTCCAGTGTAACAGTTCCCTCTGATTAGAGTTCTGCTGCACACTGGCCAAGGACAGACGCCCCGACTTCTGATTGGTTAGCTGTTCTCTTGTTAATAACGGAGCGAATGTTCCGCACCAATATAACGGATAAACCTCGTCGAGGTGAGGGTACCGCCAGTGGCTAGTAAGAGAGTTCAAGGGTTGACTCGTAATGTTGTTTTCTTCACTCCGAGGGGCTGGAGTGAACGGTTCGAAGGGGGATAGTCGCTACTGAATATTTCTGCAGGGGAGGTTAATATAGAGTAGACTTGTATGGTAAACAACAACACTGTATACATATTAAATGAAACGCTTCTACAAGTTCGTTGACGGGATAGTCCCTTACAAAGCTGTTTAGTGATTTGAGTGCTGAGGTGCCTACTAATCTAGAGCGAACGGAGATTTGATATTGACAAACTCGAACTCGCGGTATAATAATCGAAAGGGATCTAATGCTCGATCTCACTGAATCGACTAGCAGCACTTCCCTTAAAGGATTAATTCAGACTCCTGGACTAAGGAAAAGGTGGCCCTTTTATACCACCTTTTTGGATGGAAAATCATGGGAGAAGGGTGGTCAAAGGAATATGGCTACTGGGAAAAGTGGTCTTGGAAAAAGCGGTGTGGGCTATCTCGTAAATACCCCCCCCCCCCAAACTTTTATCATCGTTAAACAACGAGGAGCAATTATACTTAATGTTGATTCGCCGACAGTCTGACTGAAAAGAGTAGGAGTTATGAGTTTTTTGAAACGGGGGAAGAGTTATTTGCATGAACAAAGGTTGAAGCGAGGAATATCCCACGGTATCCGACATACTATATCCGTAGATTAATCGGAGGATCTGGTTTCTTAGTAAATACTCCTTATCCGCCATTCATGGAATGCCAGGCCTGATTTACTGCCCGGAAATTTTTATTCTCCTCGGCGTATTCCTGCCGCCTCATTTGTTAGCAGGATAAACCTATGAAGCGAGACGGCAGAAAAATCATCCTAAGTCACTGAAACCTTTTATAGATTTTCTGATCTTACAATTAGCATTACAGATTTGTAACCTTTGGAAGAAAGTTACCATCTTTCATTCTAGTTTACTTGGTTCATTATCGTCACAAATTTGTGATAATTATTCAGCACGTGCAACTTTTACACTGGAACTACCGCAACAGTCAAAGTAACTTGTGTGGTGCAGTGAATTCACATGAACTAGGATGTGTCACTGAACTCGTTCTCACAAATCACTCATGTGGGTGAACTGTTGTCCACTTCTCCCTTTGGACGTTAATCGTAAGGGAGACGATTTTATTTGGATACATCTCCATGCATGCTGTTACTGGGAGACTCTGGTTTTTACGAACAAAGCGAAGTTATAAATTTCGCGCGGTTTTGTGATTGAACGAACGTTATGATTATCGAAATCGAGTGTTTGCCTATTAGTCGTTAACTGTCGTTGACTTGCTGGTGCCCTGATGACTGCTGTGGTTACTTGTCGATAACTTGTCGATAACTGATTTTTCCGGCTGGCGGTCTTGGGTAAATATACCAGTTTGTTGTAGAGCGTTTACGCCTCTCATTGGTCAGATTTTGGATTTTGGCTTGAACTGTAGGATTCCAAAAATCTGTGATTGAACTTCCAGGTACGGATGGAGCGGTCGAGTAAGTCCGGTGACCGGGATGTCGACCAGTGATGTGCCCGGTCGTAAAACAATTTAAAGGACGATTGTAATTTCGTTCCTTTCCAAACTTATTTCGTACAAATCGCCATCTGCAAAATGTCTATTGTTGCGCTGCAACAACTTGCCTCGAATTTTCAATAGGATTATTCAAATATACAGCAACTGATTATTTCAGATGTCATATACTCTTATTTTATTGAATGCATTAATCAAATTGAAGCTTTCAGCGATAATTGATATACACATAAATGTATTATAAAAGTGTGAACGAATATACATTAAGGTGGTCCTTACTTTGCGACCTCGGAAATTTTAACATCGATCCACCCCAATTCGTACCAATACCTAAAAAATAAGTTCTGTACAATTTTAGCTGAATGAGATAAGGGGAAGTGGTGCCGCAAGAACATTTATTATTGTTCATAAGCGCGCGATCGAGCGGCTGATCTCCTCTCGCATATGTATACTATACATATGTTCTATGATTCTAATATTAATTATATCTAAAGTATTACAAGCAATATTTTATTCCTTTGCTTTATTTACTATTATGTTCATATTAAGCGACTCAAAGTAGATTTTCAGTTGTTTATAAGTTGACTGGATGAAAAAAATCGTATATCAGCAAATAAAATTGTGATTAATAAATATGAATAGGTAACAAAGAGCGATCAAATTGTACATTTTGTATATTAGTATATATTTATTATATTAGTTCTCAAAGTGTTTGAAGGAAACTTAAGTCAAGGATTACATTTGCACGTCATAAAGCACAAATATTCATTTCTAATTATTAATACTTTACCATCCGGTGACACCGTGTTGGTACCACTTACAAGGAAACGGGCATGTGTTTGTGGTATCATGTTGGCGTTGCTTAGAAAATGACAGGCAAATGCCGATGGCATGTTATTTATTGTTGTTTTTCCCCCAATTTCCTTGTTAACTTACACTTATTTATATATATCCTTGGAATTTCGCGTAAATCAGGTAACAGGATCAAGAGTTATTGTGATTTTCATGTTTTCTTACTATATATTGTAATTACATTATGAACGACACCGCGAAAAATGCCAGCGACAGATAAAAGTATTTCTATCACAAGTGCAGACGTCAAGTGTTAATAGAAGTACAACAAACAATTTTATAATGCAGTAATCCCTGAAAATGATTCCGTTTATCGTTCATTATTATATTAAAACAAACAATATGTAGTTCGTTGTTTGAGTCAGTTATGTACAATTATGTATTTCTAATAAGGACTTTATTAATCATCCGTATTCAGAACTCACCAAATTACATATTACAATTTTTAGAATGCTGTAATAAAATTACGAGCATTGACCAGAACATATGAACCATAAATTACAACAACAAGGAGGATAATATAATGACCAACACACGGCTCAAATTCAACTCGGCAAGGTTCAAATTCAATTTCTAATGTATTCAATAGTTTATTATTTACTGGTTTGATTGAAAAATTCCAATTTCGAGATTCGATTTAAATTAAGAAACTCGTTATGCATTTTATTGGATTAGACTCGAAATGTATAAATAGCAGTGCACCTAGAAAGTGTAATTGACCCTTAAAAGTATGATCAAAGGAAGTCACGTTAATGTAAGTAAACGTACGTTTGTAGCAAACGTGAGAGAATTGATGTTTTATGGTAACGTCGTCACTGCTGATAATCTGAATGAATATCCAAAAATCCGTGTTTCTAGTCTTTACGTTCTTTAAATTTATTAAAACAAAATTCGAATAGAGTGATTTTTCATCCATTATGGCCTTTAAATGTTAATTCTACGTTTAATACACTTTACCGTTGTTAGTAGGCTAATAAAGTTGGCGTATAGTGGCCAATTGATTATTAGGAAACATTGCAGTATCGCGGCTACTGTTTTGGCTTTATTAGGCAACGCAATGCCGCTTACTAGTATTGGTTTACTGTATCCATAACTCACGTGGGGTGGCTGATAATAAGTCGAAAGTTGTATTCATTTGCGTTTCCAATTTGAATAATCGAATATTACTGATGACAAAGTGCTTGTCTAATTAAGTATGTTAATTTGGAGGCCTTTGTAATTAGTTTCATTCGAAGAATAGACGTGTACAAATATCAGCAATATTATAGATTTATTGCTTCAAGCGTCATTGTAGATCCATAATGATTTTCTTACCTTGACTTAAATTTCGAAATTGGAATTTTGTGGAGAAAGGTAATTATAGAAGGTTATACTACAATCATATACAAATTTTGAAATTGGAATTTTTCGGAGAAAGATATAGGAAATATAGGATTATATTCAGGTTAAGAAAATGTAACATGGAAGGTAGACATAGATATAGGCATGGACATAGTTGAGGTATAAGCCATAAAGAACTTGATGTGCCAGATAGGGCGATCAAGTAAGCAAGGATTCTAGAAAAGTGTGCGACAGAGTGAGTGCGTGTGTGAATGAGAGACTTATCGTTAGGATACTTTTTAGAATATAAGGGACATTCGGAGGATGAACAGGCAGATTAGTGCTGATCCGTGTCGTTTGATAATCGTGCTGAACTTTTTAGAATTGTAGTTTTTACTTAATATTTACAACATTAACAGTACATAACTATTATTAACGTAAACCGTATACATCTAGTTTCACTCAACAATTAATATATGTCACAATCCCAACACTAATATCAAGTTAATAATGTAAATGCGTATTTAGCAAAATATAATTCGCCTATTACGCCTCCAACGAATATTTTAATTGCTCTACTTAAGTCACGTGTTGGTTAATAAAACTATGCCAACTGTTCTCCGAATATCTTTAACAAACGATGAATTATCCGTCGCATGGAATAAACGGACATCCATCAGCCATCTCTCGTTGAATGGATGGTGGAGATTTAGCATATGAATTACTGGAGATTTATTCGAAATGATACCCCGGTGAACTGATAGAAATTTTCATCGTTAAAATAGTCTGCATATAGAACCGCATCATTGTAAAACATTTGTATTTCTGCAAAGAAATATATAAAATAGGTAGTCAGAATGTGGTATTCAGTCGTTTTAATCAGAGAGTCATGAAGCCACATATTCAACGAATTCCATATAAAGCGGTTAAATATTAACTTTTCGGATCCATGTGAAAATATACATTGTTATAAAAGCGTACAATGCCTCTAATTTAAAATCATACCCTCATGAGCATTTCCACTTATATTTCAAACCAATATGTAGTCTACGTATTTAAATACACGTATATTCAACCCGGCTGATTCTTCTTCCCAAGCGAATAATATGTAGTAGACGTGTAGCTTACGATTAGTGCCGCGCAATTTGAGTAACTTAACACATTCACATCGGATGACGCACCTGTGAGTCTTCGGGATACTTTACCAAAACACGGATAATTCAAATTTGAGTCTTTAGATACGTTACACTTCGGGCTCCAAACGTCTGAGTACGCTTTGAGTAAGCTATGTGTTGGTGTTGATAGCATTTTGTGCCAACATAACTTTATTTAGCAAAATTAAGCGGATTTGCCCCGCTACGCCCGTAACATTTGGTTAAAAATTCTCCGACGCGAATGTGTTAATAGGCGATTTAGGGAAAAAGAACGGCGTACGGCCTGGGTAGCTCAATTTGGAGAGCACCTGCCCTGAAAGCAGAATATCCCGTATTTGAATCCCGGTCCAGCAACCCGTGTAGTGCTGTTCATCTTCTGCAGTAACTTCAATATATTTTGTACAGTCTAGTCATGAAAATATTGCTGGTTCTGTAATTGATATAAGTCGACTTTATCGTTGGGCCAACACTCCATGAAAGGAAATTTGTGTCAGTGTCATTCAAGGTGATCAGAAACTGACAAATAATGGCCTAAAAGCTCCAGCGAAAGGGTCTAGCCGGGTAAGGTAGTCAAAAGTGCCCCTAAACCAAATTGGACTTGCGATAGGTCATTCGATAGCTTACAAAAAAAAACAATCTGTGCCAAGTTTCAACTTTGTATCTCGACTGGGGAGGGAGTAAAGGGCAAAAATCGAAAATCACGTATTTGCCCAATTTCTTCGAACTCAGTAAATGACAAATTTTGAAAAAAATCAGGAACACTTCGGTGAGTAAGGTACATATTATCGAATTTTTTCAGATTTTAATGTTGCAAATCCAAGCTGTGAAAAATAAAAAACGCAAAAAAAAGCCGAAAAATGCCGATTTTGTATTGAAGGAGTCCCGGATCAGCGTTTATATTTTTTGAGTAAATGTGTATTATTAATACTATTGCTCTCAATTTTTTTTAGATATTTGTTAAGGTGCGCCGTAGTTAAAAAATTAAAAACCGGGTTTTTCGGCGTTTTTTGCGTGTCAGATTGACTTATAGGTCGAACTTTCGTATTATTCTCTATTAAATAAGTGTTTGTACAGTAATCAATGTTTTTGCATTCAGCAAAGCAATATAGGAATTAAGGAAACTAAATAAATAGAGAAAATTGGAATTACTGTGCTATTAGAGCCTAGAGCGTAACGAATATTTTCAAGTGGTTCGGTGGTCCCGTGGCAAAGTATCAGGCTGTTGTAACGCTGCGGATTTTTTTTGTAGGTTCGCATTCCACTTGGGTTAATTTTTTTTTGCATTTCATTTTCTTAACTTTTAACTACATAACAACCGAACTATATCAATATCTGTTTACAAGTAGTTTAAGCATATTTTTGAAATATTTTAATCTGTACTATACGTAAATATGACTTTGGAGCGCATAATTATCTTTAAATATAAGATATTTAAAAAAATATACTTAAACTATGTTTAAACTAGTTCGGTTGTTATATAGTTATATAGGGTCCGATGCATCTGGGAAAATGCTAATAAACAAATATTATGTTTAAGATTTCACCTTCACAGCCTGACACTTTGCCACGGGACCACCGAACCACTTGAAAATATTCTTTACGCTCTAGGCTCTAATAGCACAGTAATTCCAATTTTCTCTATTTATTTAGTTTCCTTAATTCCTATATTGCTTTGCCGGATGCCAGAACATTGATTACTGTACAAACACTTATTTAATAGAGAATAATACGAAAGTTCGCCCTATAAGTCAATCTAACACGCAAAAAACGCCGAAAAAACCGGTTTTTATTTTTTTTAACTACGGCGCACCTTAACAAATATCTAAAAAAAAATTGAGAGCAATAGTATTAATAATACACATTTACTCAAAAAATATAAACGCTGATCCGGGACTCCTTCAATACAAAATCGGCATTTTTCGGCTTTTTTTGCGTTTTTTATTTTTCACAGCTTGGATTTGCAAAATTAAAATCTGAAAAAATTCGATAATATGTACCTAACTCACTGAAGTGTTCCTGATTTTTTTCAAAATTTGTCATTTACTGAGTTCGAAGAAATTGGGCAAAAACGTGATTTTCGATTTTTGCCCTTTACTCCCTCCCCAGTCGAGATACAAAGTTGAAACTTGGCACAGATTGGTTTTTTTTTGATAAGCTATCGAATGACCTATCGCAAGTCCAATTTGGTTCAAGGGCACTTTTGACTACCTTACCCGGCTAGACCCTTTCTACGCAGCGAGTAGTGGTTTGTAACGGGGTCCTGGTGCTGATGGTTGAAATAATTCATGCTAAACCGTGAAATAAACTATAGCAAACGACACCGATGTACAAGGATGTCATTTGAGGCGTTTTGCATCATGTAATAAGGCTTCGATGAAAATTCATCTCCACTGCGATTGGTTTCACGTAGAACGACCTAAATTTCTGTTGAACCCAAGACACTAAAGACCATGGAAACTTTTCTTTTGTTCATGAAAGAGACCCTTACTTCTTTTGTCCGTGAGATAGCGAACACGGGGGAAGAAATCGGACAGAAAATCTCCTTCGTAATCTCCAGAAATCAAGGTAGAAGTCATTTGACAATTCTTTAGAACCGTAATTTGATTTCCCAGGTGAGCCAATATTGTTGACTTCCGCCAGATACTGCCGCGACCTTGTTAACTTCTTCTTCAAACTTGAAACTACCCCACGAGATACAAACAGAAACATCAGGAGATAATTAACCGAGATTTTATAATTCGAGGCTACATCACGAAAGCCGTTGATATGCAAAGATATTTAATATTTCTGCATTTTTATTCATGTTCACTTGCATCACTTTATTGTACATAATCGTATCTGTTTACTTTTTTTTTCTAAAAGGAATTATACGACAGACCTTTAATATGCAAAATGAGCTTTGTAGCGAAAGTTCTTTTGCAACGCAATGGAAATTTTGTTACGAAAAAGACGGAATTTGATTTTGGTCCATTATGAAGATTCATTTGAGAGGGAGTTACCAGTCTTGACGGTTTAAAAGGTCGAGAAAAATGATGGTAAATTAATAAATTTATGATATTAAGGTTTTGTAGCCCTATTCCACCCCCAATTTAACCAACTTATAATAATTAAGACTTAATTAATGCCTTTATTATTGAGGTACCTACTGAAGTATTATGTGCTATTGTCTCCTTGAAACTTTCACACTTTTTAGCAGAAATGTTTGTGTATGTTACTTCTGAATCTATTAGGTACACAAATAATAAAAGAATCATAAAATGAAAGTATATGACGACCACCGAAAATTGTAATTGCATTACTTGAATACTGAATTAAAATTGTAATAAACACACCTTATATACATATAATTATAAAATTGTTATATTTGAAGGACCAAATATACAGTCATAATGTATTAAACATGTTTTAATGTACTATATTAGCAATATACAATAATTGAACGAGATATGGAATTCATATCTCGTAAAATAATAGATGTAGAAATATAAAATAGTAACGGAGTATATACAATAGTACCAAAGTATGCTAGACAAAAGCAGTTATTATAAAAATACAGCAGAAAGAACGTATAAACCAATTCAAGTAAAGGGGAAAGCTTCTCTACATGCAATAATTCTCTTTCGGTCAAACGAGCTAACTTTGGTGACCATTTTCCTTGACTCTGTATCGAATCTCTCGAACAGTGGATTCATCAAAAGTGAATCAATTGAGTGGGAGGAAAAATAGATGTAAAAAACTGCGAATAGTGAAGCTTTAAAGAAAAGTCTTATTGTTTGACGTCTATCGATTCAACTTGATGGAACCAAGCTAACCAACATATCAGAGATGAATCGTGCTTTCTTACGTTTCCCGTTAATTTCGTTTCACCCTAAAACTCCATTGGTGTTCGATTTTTCTTCCTTCATCAACGAACCATCGTGACACTTGAACTGTTCTGTACACGGAACCAGCACATATGTATGTATGCCGTACATATTTAGTTACGTTACGTAAATAACAGCTCACAAAATTTGTTTATTTATCATCGCACACCATGAATCGTACATATTCTATTCGAGAGATTCCTGGGATAATTGGCTTGACTGGCTGCTTGTTTATAGTTTAACGTATGATATTATTTTTAAACTACCGTCGTGTTATCGGTGTTCGAAAACAGTACCGTATTGTTGCGAATAACTATGTTGAGCTAAAGTTTTAGAATCATTTCTAAAACCTTGTTTTAGTTTATGAATTTTATTGATCGACACGTTTGAATAAATTCTTAATGCTTCAATCCAAATGTTACACTTGAATCACAGCAATAAATTTTGAATATTCCGTACGCGCGTATCTTAATTTCTTTTATTCAGCCAAATGGAACTTTTAAACCTGATTTGGGGTCAGAGAACGCGGAAAAGTGCATTTCGTAGTAGCTCATTTTGCAATTTAATCTGTGGGGTGTAGGTTTAAAGCCAGTGCTTCTTATGTTCGTGAACTTTCGCATTGCCGGAACTCATTTATTCTCGACAAAGTTTTTGAAAGGGGTATACTCTACAATAGAAGATATTTTTAACTACTCACTCCAAAATCTCCTTTATTTTTTAACGCACTCCTTAAACGCAGGAATTTGTATATCTTTGAAGGTGTTCAGTTTATCTAACTGAATTCGATCCTCATTATATTTCATATAAGTCTATAATAAATACTCTTAAATTTATTTCTTAGTTTCGGAACCAAGTTATTTGTCATTTCATGAAATGTATCACTTTATATCTAATTTCTGCTACGATAAAATATTATGTTATCTAAAAATGAGTGACATTGATGAATATAATAATATATAAGTCATATGATTGAAAATTGGGTAATGGCAAGACTACTGCATCTTAATTAGATTAGTTAACGAAACTATATCAGGATAATTAATAGGACCTAACGAACATAGGTATCTTTTTTTTTGCTCGACTAATAATATATGTAGCATGGATGGCGGTTGTAGAGAGCAGCAGGGGAGAAGAATTAGGAGGCCTTCGTCGTGGTGGGGATTCAAACCCCGGTCCTCGAGCTCCGGAGTCGGCCGCGCTACCACTGCGCCACGAGACCCGCTCATATTTGGGTCTTATTCTAGGTCTCTTCTGCTCTTATTCTCCTCTGCTCTCTTCGTTCTTTAATAAGAGCCGCCGTATATATCCCAATCCCACATATATTACATTTAATATAATTAAAAAAACGGAATTCCATATCAAATTTATTTAAGAGTGCTTTCATTTTGTAATTGTGTTGCGCGTAACACGTTTCATCATACATTTCCAATCAATTAGATGAGAAAATGACTATCGTTATATTATAAGCTACACAACATTGGAACATTCAACCGCATCATTTAGTGATTCTCAGAAGTTCTTTCTACATCATATTTATTCCTATACTGTATTTCCTTGACTATATTTATTCCTACGCAAAGAATGTTTCCTAAAACTTTTTTATGGTCCACTATCATTCATCTTGTAACTACTAAATCGCTATAAATAAGAAATCCGTGTTTGCCAGTGACGGATCTGCTATTTCGCGGTATAGTTCAACACAACCGATAAAAAGTTCCTAATTTTATCTGTTTTTATGTTAGTATTAATTTCCATCATAAAAATACCTCTAACACTGACAGTCAATATAACTATTTTTCCTACTATTCTTATTTACGCAAAGATTATAAATTGCTCTTCCCATGAGTATATAGAAACCAAAATTAATACAAGATTTAATTAATTTTTATTGGAAAATGTTCATCTGTGTATAGGGTGTTACGAGTAGGACTTGCGAGTCCGAATTTACTTGGGGAGATGGCCGATTCGCGTCGCGGATTTTGCCTCCTCGCAGCTTTCGCCTGCGACAGGTGCCAGATAGATCCGTTAGGAGCTACTGTTACCTGCTATTCTCAAAAGGGCCGTATTGCACCGAATTGAGAATATGTCCAATTGGAACTACCTCCCCGGTTGGAAGAGAAAGAGACGATGGGGGCAAGGTTTTATAGCTTAAAGTCGATTCACCCCGAGCTGTTGCAGTGAATCTAACAATAAGATGGGTTTGTTGCTACGATTGATTCGTTTATGGAATGTTTAAATTGAGAAACGCTAAGTTCTTTTAACAATTAAAAGTTTATTGATATAAATACTATGGTAAGTTGTTTATATGTATGTTTATTACAGGTGTGAGTAGTCACGCTTACCTAAGTAGCGACTTTTCGTTTCCTCTGCCGACGGTCACTCCGTGTTACCGTTATACAATTGTTTAGGCGATTGTTAGTTAAACTCGCGAGCTAAACTTGACAATGTTCTACGGGTTTTCGGCCAGAGTAACGGCTTGGTGATTGAGTACCTACCGCTGATGATTAGAAAGGGGTCCGCTTTTATAGGGCTCCGATTTTAGAGAATTGGGTGGGAAATCGGAAGAAAATAGGACTGTAGGTGAGTGGGAACCTGTTGGTGTAGGGTTCTTATCAGGAGGGTTGGAAAAGGGAGAGCTGATGCCACTGCTTCGGAAACGCTGCCGAAGCCCCCGAATTTGTCTATCTAAAGTAAATAGAGGTGCTATCCCAGGTGCCTGTCTGTCATCGAGTATCTTGACCGTTTCCTAAGGCCGTATGCACACGCAACAACGGTATACATCATGATCTCTATTCACCATTTATTTACGTAGTAGTGGAAGGTAAGCGCAATTGTATTCGAATGATTACATAATTGCCATTAATTTCTTACTTATTGTTAGACAATTGCAAGCCTGAATCATTGCATAAATAAGTTCACATTGGATTCATTGAACTATAACGATACTTGAATCATCCGCGTTTACCTTCTATTTGATTTCAATGTTCTTAAACACCCTAGTAGCAACATATTATAGATTCATTTCCAAGCCCGATACTCAATTATAACCCACTCGTTAACACATTACTGATAACACTAAATTTGCACAATAGAAACAAAAATCCATATCAGTTTTTATCAATCTATTTACTAATTTGAAACTTAATTGGAATCTCTTTTATTAATGAGAAATAAAATTCCCTTTCATTATCATAAAAAGGGAGATTTAAATTACGCCAAATATTCGTTCCACGGTTTTTAAATTATACCGAGCATTATGCATTTAATTATCTAACTAGTATTTCCAGAGAAAAGAGAACTTTTCCCTTTGCTTGCGTTTTCCCACGATCACCATAAAGCTGATTAGTTCAGTGGATGCCAGTTTCGAATGCATAAAACTTATTGCTAACGAGAAGGTTGTTCGTGAACTATAATAGTATCAGAGATAACGTAAATGACAAAGTGAAATGGAATTTGTCGGAAAACTATTTCTTTTTTCTGTGCTATATAACACGTACACTTATATCCTGCATGGTAATCGCGGTTCGAGTGGAAAAATAGAAAAAGTGATCCACTTTGCCGGATGAAGTGAACACAAAAAATAATATGGTAAAATCGGAATTCTGGCAGAGTTTAACTTGGAACTTTCGAGTCTCGAATTATAGATAACAAGCTTGATTCACGATCTGCGAAATATTCTTTCTGTGCGTCGTAAAACTGTACCGAATAACTCTACCTCCTTTATTTCAGGGTTGATTTCCACGGACGAAATTCGCAAAATTAATGCAAGAATCTATATTGGAATCCATTGAATCTATCTATGGCAAAAGACCTTATCATATATGTACATTGTACATACAATGCCGTATCGTTGAAACGAAATATTATTTGAAAAGAATTTTATGAAATAAATAAGAATACAATTACTGAACTGGGAATATCGTTACTTGCTGGGTTTCAGATGAACACTAATCGAAAGTGTTTTTAATGTATAACTTGTGCTTTTCTTCTCACCCGGAAGAAGTCCATCCATTAACGACCCTTATGACTGAATAAATCCGTGCATTAAGGTTTTTAAAAACCTCGTATTGCTAGAAAAATGAAGAGCTGGCTGAATAACTTCGGCGTATTCTAAAAGCGTGGAAAAACCAGCATGCTGAAATTAAACGGAGGCAATTTTTGGTTGAATGGCGTCTACTGTTTTCAAATGGCGGTAAAAGATCGAAATTTCAAACACGTCTTAGTGTATAATTAATATGAAAAATAACATCTTTCGATGTATAAGAACCGGTTAAAATCTTATGTAGGGATTGTGGCATATAATTATTGTTGAGTGAAACAACGAGTGCAAAACGCTCAGCACGATTAATAAACAACACTTAGCAATACTGTTATCAACACTCTTCTCTCAAATCTATTCTCTCCGCCTCTGCTCAATCAACTCTGTTAAAATCGTAATCCAATCTCCGCTCAACTCTGCTCTAAATCTGCCTCTTCCTCCTTCGTCCTCCGTCCTTCATTCCGCTCTTCCTTATATTTTCAAACCTACCCCAAGTCTCTCACTCGCACACGCGAGTCAATACCTAAAAGCTACACTTATTGCTCAAAACGCTGATACTACATTTTTTTGTTACCAAGACAACAATAAACTATCTATTGTGAATGTACATATGTTAAGCTTGAAATTGAATTCGATTGCCTCAAGAAGAAAGTAGTATCGGTATCCCTTGAGAAACAATAAATGAATGTTTACAGAAAAAGTGATATTTTTAAAATACTGAATGATTTATTGGCGCGGGATGGAATTTTGGAGATCAATGAATAATTCAGTGTTCCGCAAACGCGTTCGAATAACGGATACATAAAGGACGCTTTATCAATATTTCTGGTTGTATTACAGAAATATTGGAAGGTGTATTTCGGCCGTCAATCATTGAAACGAATGGGACCCCCGAAGGCATACGTGAAACAGAATACATTTTAATGACCAATCTATACAAGTAATTCTAATGATAGACGACCAGAAAAAAAGTTTGTCGAAGCTGAGGGCTCTTTGGAGTGTCGCGTTAATGGATACTGATGGAACGGTCTATTTCACTCCCTTTTACTATGCTATCCTTTTCTACTAGAATAGCACAGGCAGGAACTTTCCAAACCCACGTTCATCTATTTTTAAATCGATGATCCTTGATTATTGGATAGATTCTTATGTACGTTAACATGTATTAAGAACTTACGAATGTTTGAACATGTTAATGATTATAATCGCTGAATAAAATATATCTAATCAATAACGTTCTTCTCTATTTCGTTTTTAATTCCAGCCCTATTTTTGCAATTGGAATAAAACATCGTTTTGAATATTAATAATCATGCCTAAGTAAAATTAATATAAAGGAAAATACGGCCTCTAATATATAAATATAAAAAATAATGTACGTTAAACAATATTACTAGAAGTAGTAGATTCAAATACGAGCAGAAATCGGTCAAGCAGTTTGTTGGATATTTAACTTTACATTATATAAAAGTTGTCACTTAAGATGAGATGCCAGTATTAATACATATGTATATTGTTTAGTTAGTGTTCTTAGTTAGTTTACTCACCGTGACGGCTTTTCAGGAAGTTCTTCGGCAAAACATGAGTGGTAACACAGAATAACAGGAAAAACGTAAAAAGTTATTTCCACGTATAATTGACATATCAGTTTTTTATTAACACAAGTGAATCGAGACATGTAGCGGCGTTTTTATATCATTTTTCAAACAGTGCAAAGCCAATCTAAACGAGAAGATGTTTATATAGATTTCTACTGATTTTTACGTTTTGTATCCTTCCTATTATTTACGATTTAACATCCCGAAAACATAGTATTACTCGATTCAAATATAACAAAAAAACATAAGACTCTGACTCTGATTTTTCATCCAAGATCTAAGTCATCGGAAAGTATGAAAGTGTTATCCTTATATACTAATTACAAACGATTTATAAATAAATGTAAATTTAAAATTCTGATTTATTATTCAATCAAAAGCAGTTGCTCTTTCTTAATTCATTAACGCGAATTAATCGTCGTGCTACAAAAACCAAAATGCAAAACTCACAAAATTTAATTGTAATTAAAATTATAAACCGTAAACAAAATATATATAAAATAAATAAATTAACAAAAATAGAAAATCTTTAAATTACTGTATCGTAGTTTACGATTCAATGGATTTTAATAAAAAAAACGTTAACTGTTGTGAAATCTTATCACGATTAAAGAATTGATTAGAATATTGTGTTCACGATGAATTTCGCGGTGTACTGCGAATATATCTGATTGGTGGTTTAAAGCAAACGCGGGGGATGTTTTCACCGTGGATTTCACCGTGGATTTCACCGTTAGATTTCGGCAACAGGTTACTCGAGCAGAAAGTGGCACGGTCGAAAATTGGCCGTGAGGCGAGTAGGTGGTCGCGCTGCTACTGCCAGAGATTCAGGAGGATCCTTTACTCCCTCTCGGTCTCCTCTCTTCAGGAGCGGAGCATGCGCACTACCGATGCTCCACAGCATCCGCTCTTGCAATGAACTCTTTACTTGATATACGCCATTCTCCAATTCGAAGAACTACCGCGTCCTTAAAAAGGAATTGCATTTAAACCTTTGCACTCCGGAATTCCATCTACACCGCAATGCAACGTCTTGCGATTACATTCTATAGAATGCGCCTAGGATGAAATGAACAGTTTTTTTTCGATCTTATAATATCCTTATCTTTATATCTTTGTATCAAACAACTGACAAACTATATTCGTGAGTATCATCATGCGACTCGCGAAAGCAAAAGAACGTTGCTGTTAGCTTGTTACCATGTGATTTTATGCAGATCCTCATGGGTTTTGATAGAACGCCGACGCGTTCCTTGTGTTTCTTACTCTCCTTTGTATACAACTTGGAAATAAATGTTAATTTGCAAGTAACAGTGAGTGCACTGCACTAGGAATTATTTAAGATGAAAGATATGACAAGATTAACATATAATATCTTTATAAGATGGAAGAAAGCTGTTTTGCATAGCTTCGGATTAATTAAAGATATAAAGATTAACATGATTCATATCCGTTCTATTTAAGTTCATGAGGTAAAATATTATTAATAGAATAATAACGGTAGTGGAATTCGTAATGTGCGATCATTATTAATATACATAAACATTAGAATTATATCAACATGTTACATGTCAACATGTTAACCGGGGATGAGGTGTTAACTCGTCATTCGAATCTACACTTATCTCGAAGGTTACGAATTAAAATTGAATGATCCCTTTCATAATTCTCAAATTTGTATACGTAAAAATTTCAGTAATGAATAGACAAACTCATATATACATCGTGATTATAAGTAACCATATTGCAAAGATTTGTTTTATTACTGAATTGAAAGTAGCTGCGTGATGCTTATTTTGGAAGAACTCCCCGGTTAACAGGTTAATCGGCTTTCGGTCAGTGATACAATGTATAGGTATCTTATGTGAATAATAGTCATTCAGGGCAAATATTTTTTAATGGAACTTTTCTTCAAATTGTGAGATACGCGTGTTCCATTAGCTGCACGGATGACTATCAAAGCTCGGGAATGGCGCTTGAACTAATATTTAGCTTCAATGTTCCTATGTGTTCTAAAAGTATATACTTTCACGTACGAATTTTCGTATGATACAAAAGTAGTTCCCATTAAAAGCTGATGTACGCTCTGTAATTTATACTTTTCGTATAACTCTTTTCTACATCAAAACTACGGCGTTAAAAACAGTTCATTTCTTTTCAATTCGCTTCATATGGTGAATGATTTTTGCATTAATATTGAAACTCTGTAAGATATTAGATAAAGTAATAAAAGATTCCATTCCCTCCATTGCGTTATTGTACAGGGTGTTCAAAATGAAATGTTATATAAGCTGTTTTCTCGCAATCTGATAGAGATATCGACTTCATTTCATGTAATGAAATGGTTAAGGGAGCTAATATTTTAGTATGTATTACATTTCTAGAGGTAACTGCTGGGCGGAAAGGGGAGGGACCCCAACACTTTTTTTAAATGGGAAGTAGTATTGATTTTTTATTAACATGATACCTCTAATTAAACTGAATAGACTTTACTTGAACCATTTCTTTTATTGTGCATAGTTAAGCATTTATAGCGGAAAATTGAAATTGATTCTGTGAATACGTATGCGGACAACCCCAAATTTAAGAGCCCGTTCCGGGTAGTGAGGGTCCTGTGGAATGACAGGTATGAGGTCGAAGATCTGCGAGAAGGCGGTAGACGCGCTACAACCGTAGTGGCGGTCGAGAGGTTGAAACCTTGGGTTGCAGCCATTGGATAACGCGAATGTGTGCCACTGCCTCCACGATGGGAGTTCGATTGGAATGTCACAGCAAGGACATTCGCCTCTCCTGTTTGGATTACCTGGGAGATTGCAACTCTGGTCGTGGGCGACAGTTGCAACTCCTGGAAGAGGTTGGTTGCTTCCACCTGTTTGGATTACCTGGGAGATTGCAACTCTGGTCGTGGGCGACAGTTGCAACTCCTGGAAGAGGTTGGTTGCTTCCACCTGTTTGGATTACCTGGGAGATTGCAACTCTGGTCGAGGGCGACAGTTGCAACTCCTGGAAGAGGAGGTTCGATACTCCTATTTCAGGTCAACAAAATGGCGCACCTCCTGGAGAAGAAGGAGGACGGCGACATTGATGTCAACAGGATGCTATATAGGTTGTATAAAGTTTGGAATAGGAGGGTCGCGACTCCAGAAAGGGGACGGTTGCGCCCCCCGTACAAACTCTTATTGTCAGGTCACCTGCAATGTCGCACCTCCTGGAGAGAAAGGAGGACGGCGACATTGTATGAAGTCCTGGTAGGTTTCATCTCCTAGGTAAGGCCCTGGAGCAGGAGGATCGCGACACCCGGAGAGGAGGGTTGCGTCCCCTGTATAGTCCCCAGGAAGCGGAGGATTCCGTTACACCTCCAGAAAGGTCGGAGAAGTTGCAACTCCCGGAGGAAAAGGAGGTTGGCAACTCTAAAAAAGGGGGAGGGGTCGCGACTCCGGAAGAGGATAGTTCCGGCTCCTGTTTAAAAATCTATTTCAGGTTAACTGAATTGTCGCAACTCCTGGAGAAGAAGGAGAATGGCGACATTGGTATTACCGAGATACCTATTGTAGTTGGGAGATGCGTTAATGCAGAAAGACCGGTAGTTACCTGCCTGCATAAATAAGGGGAGTATTATGGTCTTATAATAGTTCAGTTGTGACCATATTATTATTGATGAACAAATACTGATGTGTGATTTGTATATCTTGTTTTTCAGAAACACGGCACAATGCTTGAGGACAAGCATGGTAGGCAGGATGGCCGAGTGTTAGAATTAGTCCACATAAGGCCTCCCCTTCGAACGACGGCCGCGTCATGGTGGCGCCCAAAGGGCCTTAAGCGCCCGAAGCGGGGGTGATGCCCTTAAGTACTGGGCCTACGAGGGACGGGAGGGATTCGGTGGTTGCTTAACGACGAGCAAACACGAGCACTCTTCTAGCGTTTAGGTGTTAGGTGTTAGTCTTAACTTAACACCTAAGACATCAGCACTTAGGGCAGATCACAAGAAACCTAGGACTTCTTTAAATCATTGTTCAGACTGAAGAGGGCATTAAACTTTTGCCGAAACGTTTCAACTATAAAATAAAGAAGTTTCAATTGTACATTTGGTCTATATACAGCCGATACCCAAAACAACACATAGAAGTTGTTATTGGACCAATAAATAAACTATTGATTACTATACTGACTTTAATAAAACACCCGACCGGTACGTCTGCTCGATCGCGAGAGAATTATGGCTTTTGAAGAATAGAAATATTGACTTGTAAAGTCAGGACGGAACAACACATACATACATACATATACATATATGTTACGGGGAATGTATATAATGAGCAGGTATTTCACAAATGGACCGGACATTTTATATAATGCCCACGGTTTGTTGGGCAGTATGTTGAATCCATAGTTGACATTCTTTTATCTTCATTTATCATCGCTTGCACTCTGCCTGTTACGACCTGCTCTTGGTATCCTCATAAGGCCAGCAGATACAATGTAAAATAATTCCTTTATATTTTGCACATCTGGGTTAGGTCTGGGTTTGACCTGGATGATCCTTATAATTAATTATGATTATAAAGTCTGTATGTTGATTTTGACCAAGAGATATATTGTCTCGATAAAAAAAACAATTTTTGAATTTTCTTATTACAGCGTTTCAATTCATTGATGACCACCCTCTAGGCATTCTGTATAATGACCGGACATTTTATAGATTGACCGAAACTTGTTACCGACATTTTGCACAATGTCTTTTCGAACGGGCATTCTGCACAATGCCCGGTCATTTTACGAAATGCCCACGTTAAGCACATTGTCCGTAATATATATATATATATACCATTAAATATGGGACCCACTTCGCGAGTGGGTAGCAGACGCGAAAATAACAAAAAAAGTTCATGCGGACATACATATGTCCTATTTGACCTTGTTTGAAAGTTATTTTAATCAACGATGTACAATATGTTAACCTTCACGTGACCTTCGAAACAACGTCAAAAGACATACGAGAAAGGGTTCTACGTGGATGTAATTCAATTGCTACAGAAGTACTTAAAAATGTACAGAAATCATTCATTTGCCGCCTCCAAAAATATATTGATGT
Organism: Nysson spinosus; assembly: GCA_910591585.2. Taxonomy (NCBI): domain Eukaryota; kingdom Metazoa; phylum Arthropoda; class Insecta; order Hymenoptera; family Crabronidae; genus Nysson; species Nysson spinosus. Next base: position 9,666,414 of record OU342837.1, on the reverse strand, counting down.
TCATGGTGCACATTTTGAATACCTTCTGAAATAAATATTTAAATAATTATTTTGCATTAGCTTTACCTTCTCCCCATATAAACATGATTTTCTCGCTGAAGGTCAACATATTGCACATAATTGGATTTGGTTTTTTATAAGCTATAAAACTGTTACAATATAAATATGTAATCCCATTTAAAAAAAACTTCAATGCTCTTGAAATATCAAAAAAAGTGACCTTGAGAAAAAAATGTTTGCCTTTCACCATATTTGCCCCTTCGAGCCGAATTTTTTGCTCTTCTGACATTCGGTCTGTCACAAAAAATAAGCGAGATATTTAAGATGATCCTGTTAGGTGAAAGAGCCTGTACAGAGGGTCGTAATACAGCAACTGGGCCGAGCTATATCTTTGAAAGGATTGGAGATAAAAAAATGTCATAGGACAAAAGTAGATGGTATTAAATGCTTCATATTTGTATAAAGTTTTTATGCATTTTTATGCGTCGGTGCAATTGCACTTTTTTTAAAAGTAACACTCAAATTTTGAATATATAAATCGATGCAGTTTTTCGCCCTTTACAAAACATGTTAATAATACTATGTCTGAAAATTGTTAGTTTAGGTGTTATTTTAATTTCAAGCATGTTGAATTATTTCAACGTTTCAACACGGTTGAATGGTGTCTTATTTGTAAATTCAGCATGCTTGAAATTAAAATAACACCTAAACTAACAATTTTCAGACATAGTATTATTAACATGTTTTGTAAAGGGCGAAATACTTCATCGATTGATGTAATCAAAATTTGGGTTTTACTTTTAAAAAAAGTGCAATTGCACCTTGCAATTGCACCCACGCATAAAAATGCATAAAAACTTTATACAAATATGAAGCATTTAATACCATCTACTTTTGTCCTATAACATTTTTTTTACTCCAATCCTTTCAAAGATATAGCTCGGCCCAGTTGCGTGGAAGACCCTGTATACAGGGTGAGGCAACTTTAGTGTCGCAGGCAATTTTTATGAAACTGAAGCAAGATATCAAAAAATGTATGGGACAAAAGTTGTAGGGTTTCAGGGGGGGCATAACTTGGTGTCCTTCAAATAATCTTGCCTTGCGTTTCTCTAGGTCATTTAGAGGTCAACTCTGTTTTTTTAAATGGACATAGGTATTTCTCATAACATTTTCGGAAAGAGCACTAATTTTTTGGAATAAACCCAAATATTTCCTTGTATTTTTTGGTCGTCGCAAAATGAAGGGATTTTTGTTTAACACGCGTCGTTATTTTGTTCAGTTTTTTTTACTTTAATATTGCAAATAATAAAATGAAGACATCGATCTATTTACTATAATTTTATTTAATACGTTAAATTATCTTAAATGGAATTTTTTGGACTTATACCTCTCTAAAAATAACGGTTCATAAATTGCTTACTTACCCATGATTTAATTTAGTAATACATACTTAAGTGTTATTGATGGATTCAGGGGAATTTTGCAAACCTTCGTGTCGACATATTTTTTAATAATTCGTGTAGTGGTAAGGATGGTATACTGCTCTTCGATTCCATACACTTTCCTCTCATCATTAATCTATTACTTCCGTGTAAATTACGGTGAAGCATTTACTTTATTCAAACGAAATTTACTGTCAGTCAGAGATTGGTTTTGTGTACGTTTGATAGGAAAATGATGGAGGGGTAATTCCACGGCAACCGGCCAGGTGAAAAACACCGATGTCACGGATTTTACTGATTTTTCGGGTATTCGTGTAGTACCACCTAATATAAACAATCTGACTGCTTTTATTTTTTCGGCCCCTAGTTTTTGAGAAATTCAATCCTGAAAATTCCGAGAATTCACCCGAAACAGCTCGCCTTACCAACTACACATTTGCGGGACACTCGCGTCAGCTACAAAGTTGAGGGTGATCCTATCTTAAAGCCGCGGCATAGGGCTTTCATTCAATACAAATACGTATGGCTTTTATTTTAATTCTCTTGTAAGGTCCTCCAAACTTCCGTTTTACAATGTTGCACAAATCGAAATTTGTTTATACTTTACAAAAATTCGCACATATTCATACATGTGTTGCGTATGCAGCCCTTGGCCGTGGGGGTTATTTAAGTTACGACCAACGGAAATGGGTCCCATGGCCAGGGGTCTTATTTATACAATATGATAGACGCGGCTGCGATGTTCGGGGAACGGGACCCTCCGGGAAACTTGCGGCCCATACCAGATAAGCGGTGCACCTTGGGGTGTATTTATGACCTTTCCCTTTTCCTTTTGTTTTTCCCTCTCCACACCGGAGTTTTCACCCACCCTTTTTCCTGCGGGCCCAGCCACAAAGTTTCCTTTAAAAGAGCAACTTTCCACCGTGCCCGGCAGTCTTGATTCACCCTTAGGGGAAGTGCTGCTAATCATTTTAATGATATCGGGCCTCAGTTTCCCTTTCGATCAGTTATCGCGAGTTCGGGTTTGTCAACTTCAAATCACGTTCGCTCTAGATTGGTGAGCACCATCAGACTCAACACACCAAACAGCTTTGTAAGGGACTCTCCCGCCGACGAACGTGTAGTATCATTTCATTTAGAATATATATATAGTGTTACTGTTAGAACTTCCGAGTTTAACCCACTATTTACCTTCCCTGCAAAAATATTCGGTAGCGACATATCCCCATCGAACCGTTCACTCCAGCCGCTCGGAGTGACCAAGAAGAAATTACAGCCCAGTCTAACGTAGTAAGACATAACTCGCCCTGGGCTCGTAACACATGTTTACTGAAAATTCGGTCAAAATTTCAAGATGGTATCCCTAGAGACAATTCGCTGTTAGAGGCTATAAAATGCACTGTCTTTGCATTATTATAAGAAATATTTTCAGTCCATATTGTGGCTTTGTGCATTTTAACCAGAATTCTAAGTGGCCAATCAAATTTTTTATTTAACAATTATGTTTCAGGAAATACTTGTATAGTGTACCAGCACATCTTTTCCTTTGACTTTAATGTACATTAACTAGTGTACAATTAACTAATACAAAAGAATATAAATATCTGCTACAATGAGTGACAGATATTGGATTTTCAAACATGAACATCCAGTAATTTGCACTGCAAGGGTAATAAAAACTTATTTTAATGAAAATAATGTTTGTGTTTTGAACTGACCCAGTGTATAAGCAGACTTAAATATAATAATTGAGGGTCCTTTTGAGGGTCCACAGCAATATAATAATTTTAAAGAATTAGAAGACGCAATTAGTGCAATTTGGAGGGAAATGAAGCGACAAGTAGTAAAAAATGTATACGTCACCATGTCCAATAGAATATTCGAAATTATAAATAAAAATGTCTAGAATACACATTATAGAGATACTCTATGGAGGTATCATAACAATACCTCAATATATGAAACACTTTAAATAACTTCTTCATGAAAAATGTTCAATGATAGGTAGCGAGGTTAAACAGTTGTCGCGGTGTGTACACTTCCGCTTAGAATTATTCGAACGGCATAGCTTTGGAATTTAACTCCTAAATTTTTGCTTTCTTAATTACCAAGGATACGCTAATCAAGAATAAAATAATAACAAAATAAGCAAGTTGGTGGTCACTGAAACCGACAAACATCTTAAACCCTGTCGTCGTTCGAATAAACAATAATATAATATCTACCGAACACTTTAATATTAAAATAACAGAAAGATGACATCCGTTTATAGTGGAAATTAACTTCAACTCGACCTTTTTTAAAAAGTGATTTTAAACCACCCACACAAGTAACCTGTGCATTCATATAATTACATGTATTCTTACTCTGGAAATCATATGAATTATGGAACTACTGTATCACACGCATAAAGAATATGACTGCATAAAGTTGCAATTCAATGTCTACCCATAACCGCACTTGTACGCATAAAATATAAAGATTTATTGTCTAAAAATATGGCCAGATGGAGAAGACCACGCTTTGCATAATCATAATATTCCGCTGTTATCGATGGTTCCATGATGTTTAATTATTCGTTATTTATAGAGCTACATGCATATTAAAAAGTGAATTATGAAAGTGGTACGGATGCTAACATCCAGATTACCAAATTTACGAACTCTGCATCTATGGAGTCAGGAATGAATACACTCTTTCACATACTGGCTTTCACACGAATCAGCAACCATATGCGTTGGCGTCTAAGTTCGTTAACCCCCGAATTTTCCAGCGTACTGGGAATACACGCCCCGATTTTGGTACGCACACTCCACGATCCAAGCATTATAACAGTACGGGGAAGGTACGCACCTTAGATCATCTAGGTTTTATTAGTGAGAAAATACTAAGGTATTCTTCGATCATTTTAGTAACCGTACGGGGCTCATTGTTCGAATATATGTATATAAATCTCGAGCCTCTTAGCTATTTCCAAACTCGGAGCTCCGCTGCAAGCGAAAGAAACCGACAACTATTGTAAGATTAACTAAAATTATCTTATTTTACACCTTATACCAACCTTATTGAAATTAACTAGCATTACTGAAACACAAAGTACATATTGCAAGAACATTTGTATACATTCCAAGTTTTTTTATATTAATATATTTAGTCATTAAACTTAAGGTTTCCCTAAAAAAATGATATATTTGTTGGATACCCCAACGAACTTAGGACCTAAGACCCTTCTACCACTTATCCTACCGAGCCACACGTTACATAGACCAGACATCCTCTCGAATATGCTAGTTCTTTCCCAGTCCTTACCCGGTCATAAATCAATGCATAGAGTTCCTCGGCACATCCTCTATTTTTCCTACGTTTCCACGAATCCCTTTTCCACCTCCACCCTTCCTTAAAACAGTGCCCTACAACCTACGTGCAAGAACCACCCCCTTCAATGACCACCAATACGATCCTTAACCATCCTCTCAACAATTTTCGAAATTAACCAATAGAAAAAGACATAGACCTCAGTTTTCCCAGATTCGGTCATCACACAACAATCACAAGTCAGAATAAATCCAATTCCGGTCCACGCAACATCCCTTCACCTCTTTGGTGTATTACTAAAAACGTTTTTAAACTGTTAGAGTTCCTTTCGATAGTTCTAGAGCTTTTGTAATAGTTTAAGTTAAGTTAAGTAATAAAAACACTTAAACCAAGCCACGACTCGTTCAGGACTCCAACATATTTTTTGGCATTTAATGTCCCATATATAAAAAATGGACCAATTATAGGATCTTCCACTATGCCACACAAGGCATTTACACTCCATTGGCGTCGGTGCTCAAGTTGTCGAAGCCAATGTGGACTTTCTGCAGACTTTTCAACAAGTAAGTGATACGATTACACTCAACATTTTGTCTGATTTTGAGGTTCAAGGTCAACTCAAGGTCACCTTACCGAAAAAACTGAAAGTCACCTTGATATTTCGTAAAATAAAAGATATAAAATAATCAAATTGCATATCTGATAAATCCCTTTAAATGTAACATAATTCATTAAAAACATTTGTGATATAATCAATAGGTAACAAGTTATTTTTAGGTGGTTGTTCTTATTGACTCACCCTGTATAAATATTATAATCAAAACTATATATCTTCCAAAACAAATAAAGATTGAGTTAAATGACTTGAAGATGATTATTTACATTTCATAGTCACATTTAAAGAATGATACTTAAAAACTCACAAACAAGCATATGCCGAGAATAAATTGGAGATTCCGGTCGATAGACTTGCTAAACAGTTGGAGTGTTAAGGGTTGAATTATGAAATATTTTGATATCATAATATATTCATTGCGTATAGCTATATTATAATATTTATAGCAAATACGAAGGATGCATAAAGTATGCAAATAGTGAGAGGCATACATGTAATAGCAGACGTGGCAAAATTCTTAACCTGTTAATCAGGGATTTTTTCCAAAATACATCACGCCGCTACTTTCAATCTAATAATAAAATAAATCCCTGCTATATATTTATAATCACGACGTATATATCGGTTTGACTGTTCATTACTGAAATTTATACGTATATAAATTTGAGTATTACGAAAGGGATAATTCCAATTTAATTTGTAACCTTCGAAATAAGTGTATATTTGAATGATGTGTTAACTCGCCGTCCCCGATTAACAGGCTAATAAACATTGACAGACGGATATCCAAAAGCTATTATCCCTCACTGTAAGGTTTGATGCGAGATTTACAGTAAAACCTCTCCCGCTGTCCCTCAACACGGAATCGAAAATCGACGGGTGGGGAATCAGGCGTCTTGGTTTGCAGCCACGCAACTGGCCTTTGAAGTTCATCAAACAAAGATAAGGACGGCGGATGAAAGAAAAGGATGAAAAATTGCGGTGCTTCAAATTCCTTATTGTTAACTTTTTCATTCAGAAAAAGTATAACATTGTTGATGAGATGTTTCTGATCGAAATGAGACCAAACATGATATAATTTGGATCACATTGACATGCTGTAAGATTTAAAAAATAACAAATATTTAAAACTCCAGATTCTTGAAATAAAAGGAGTGGAGGCCCCTTATTCGAGGGACAGCGGAAGCAGATGGCCACTATTCGAGGGACAACGGTAGCGAACGCACTTGCTTAGAGATACAATTTAATGTTTTATGTATTTTTCCTTAGCGAAGGCATAAGACTGCGTATATATATTCCAAATAAAAATAACATGTTTCAAATCAGCAACAATGAGTTATATTATACAATAAGTACTAACAAGGGGAAGGTCGCAGTTTGTATTCAGCTTTTTGGACGAGTCATAGCTCAAATTGTAGGTCTCGACGAGTGTTTTACAACGCAATCAAATTTGGCTGTAGATGAGTGACCTTGCTCCCAAAAAACGGGTTCAAAGGTCAAAATTTCGACCTCATCTAAAAACAGTTTACAAACGTGACAAAAAGTGACAAAAATATTGTCTTTCTAGGACTTACCGGTTTTGAAAAAAATACGTTTTTCTTCTTATGTGTGGGCGTAGTCAAGACATAAGAAAAACGTTTCTTTCAAGTGCAGCGGTGGCTCTGCGGTAGAAGCGTTGGTCTCTTGGAGAAAGCATCGAGAGTTCGACTCTCGACGGGGGAATTTTTTAAAATGATTTTTTCATATTTTTTAAGTATTATTTTTAGTCAACAAATGAATCTTTTTTTTTATTTTTACATTGTATATTTTAAGAACAGTCAAACAGTGAACTATCATCTAAAAGAATTCCCAGGCGTATGAAATTACACACGTCGCAGTCGCAAGCTTCACTGACTTCAACAGAAATAACATAGACGGGATAACTTTTCAAAACTCTTGCAAAGGCGTAGTAATAGCATAGGGGACAATGGGAGTAGTATTTCATTGTCAGAAGGGACAACGGAAGAGGTTTTAGTGTATATGTAATGGGTTTGATTCACATCAGCACAAGGGTGGCCCTTAGTTATACTTGATGAAATTTTTTGTTCCGAATTTTTCTAATGGCGTCCGCTGAATGGTTCCATTTCATGAAAAAATGATTATGTCCAAGTTTCATCGCAATCGGATAACGGGAAAGGGTGCCACCAGGGGTTTTATTATTGCTCAAAAACGCGCGACCGCGCGGCCGTGTAGTTCGCGGCCGCGCGCTACGCATGTACGTCGGGATTTTAACTAACTGCTATTTCACTTAAGAAAAGGTTTCTTTATTTATAATTTTGTTGCAAAATTATTAAGCTCATATGTAGGTCAAGTTATATAATAAATTTACAATACATTTATTGTACTCTGAAATTAATGTTACTGCTCTCTCTGCGGTGTCATTTACAATTTTTAATTTCGAAATTATATCAAGGGCTTGTCTGTAATTATCGTCTTGGTACCACGTCACAGAATCGTTTTGCAAAAATGTAGTATTTATATGGAATCTTTTAAAAAACAATTTGGTTTCTTTACTAACAAAATACTCAATGCCTTTTCCAACTAAACCTGAAATATCTTCTAATTTTGCGTTAAATCATTTTGGACTGTGATCAATGTTACTATCCTCTTCCAGAGACTCTAAAGCTTTAACCTTTTTTCTTGTTATATTTGGAGAAATATTGTTATCAAAAAATGCCATTGCAATCGGCTCCGGACTTAAATACTATAAATGGTTTGTAAATTTTCATATTGCGACCTGCGATATGGTATCATCGACGTCATTATGTAATACCATATTTAAAAAAAATCTAAATCCGTTTTTGCTGCTTCAGCTGCAAAAGGTGCGCGGAACCACACTTTTACATAGACCCTAACAATGAAAATGCAAATGTCGCAAATACCGTTATATTCCTCGGTACTTAAATTAAATTCTTCGCGAAATAAAAATATCTTTAAACAATCAATTACCTTTGCCATCCATCGCGCGTGTTGCATGGCACCCGGTCTTCGAAAAGATATTTCCCGATTCGGTACATCTCCAAGAACTAGAAGCGATAATTCTAACAATTCCTTATGATCCTCACGCGGTTGATTATTTGCTAAATTACTTAGTAAAAATACCTTAAGATTATCTAATTCATATAGGGGTAATAAAAAGGTCTATGCTGTTTTATGATTATCTTTTAACAAAATGCCTTATAGAGCGAAAAGGATTTTCGCAGGTATTGATAGACCTTAGAGTTTGGTTCCAAGAATGAATTTTCCTTAGTCTCGAGGAATAACATCAAATTGTTTTATGATGATATCAGAATTAAGAAGCAAACTGTAATTACATGACAGGACCATTCAATAAGGTTGAGAAGTCTTATAAGCCAAATACAAAAACTGTTGAAAGATCTTCTATTTAATCTATCATTTGTTTCAATAGCAATGTACCGAACAGTTATTAGAGCCGTCCTATTTGACGGGCATACGTCTTCTCGAATTAAATTAACGTCGCTGCCGGTATCCACCAGCGCCCAACACTTTACATTGTTGACGCTCACGCTCAAGTTCACCACCGTCGCTTCTGACGCAACTTACTTTTGCGATACTTTGTTTCATTCTTTTCTCTTCGATACAGTCTGCTGCAATATGCCCAAAATTATTGCAGTTGAAGCATTTGCCGCCTTTTCCCTTATTCGGGCATGCTTGTGAATCATGTTCTGCGGATCCACGCCCGTAGCAATGAGCTTTCCTGTGTTTTTCTGGTTTTATTCCTCTTCTTTCTATTTCCTTTCGGTCGTTGCGCTTTGCGTTTTCCATCATCTTCTCCTTCCTTCGATCGTATGCTTCTATGCGCTTCCGCATTTCATAAAGCGAAGAAGCTATGTATAACATTGTTTTGCTCGCTCCATCACCTGAGATTCCATTGATAATATGCTCTATTATCGCTTCTTCCTCTATGTCGATTTGGCTTGCTATTTCCTGCATTGCATCGATGTACTGACGTGCACTTTCGTTCGGTTTTCTCTTTCGCTTCCCTAATTCTGCGTGTACACATGCACTATTCACCTCTGTTTTAAATTCCCGACTCAACCGCTTTTTCAGGATCTTCCACGATGTTACCCCTTTCTGATATGTAATAAACTGCCTAACTGATCCTTTTAACATCCGTCTTCCATATAAGAATTTGTGTATTTCATCCCATCCCAGTAGCGTGCTTAAACTCTCAAAGTCTTTGAGCCATTTTTCTATGGATAACTTATCATCGCCTGTAAAATATGATAAGCTCTCGTCGACGTCTCTTATTGTGAATTTAGTGGATCGCTTATGACGCTGTGTACGGTGTTCTTCACTGCTTCCGCGTTTCTTCGTTTTTTCCTCTTCGTCGCTCGTCGTATCGGTATCTTCTTCTGATTCGTCTTCATCGGAGACATCTTCCACTTCTGATTCAGTCGTTTTATCTCTTGTGTGTTCCATCAATGCGTTTCTTAAATCTCGTTTTTTCCAATAGGTCGTAGATTTAATCTTTCTAATTCGCTTCTGAGCTGTTGCACCGTCATCTTATTTATTTCTTCTTCCGTTAGGGAGTAGGCTAATGTCTTGCTTTTGCATCGTTGTTTATCTCGCGGATTTTCCACTATGGTCATGTCGGCGTCATCTTCACTTTCTTCCTGTGAGAGACTCCTTTCTTTGCCTGTCGTTTCGCTTATTCTTTCCCTTGACATCGTTGCGAGTCTTAACGCGTCTTCTTATCTTCTGCGTCGAACGGTAGCCACTTACCACTTTTGCAGGACAACTTTAGTGCTTTCGGCACCACGACACTTTTCAACGTTTTGGCGTTTCGACTCTTAATTGCTCGCGATTTAACCCGTTTGTTAATCTAGATCGATTACGGCTGAGCCCCCACTTGTAGGATCGGTTAATAGATTGACGAACTCCCAGAGTCGCAAGAATTTAAAAGAAAAGCTTTATTATGATATTTTGGAAAGCTTGAATATAAAGTAACAAATGCATTAAACAAAAACCACTTCTCCTGTCGGATGACGAGCATCAACTCAGCAGAACTCGAATCAGAGGGAACTGTTACACTGGAAACACATCCACCAAGAGAGATCAAGGTTCGCGATCGGGAAGTATAAGCTTGGGCTCGTAGCAGAACCATTTTTTAGACTGGATAATAAATTAGAATAATTTATTCACATCCAATTATAAGCAGTAATTATTATTATAGTATAGTTGGGAATTATGATATGAGAGTAGTACTATCATGATTGTGTTCTTTTATATTATATTATTAGAAATGATATTATTAAGTATATCTAGTCCTCAGAATTGTACCTTACATTCCAGTATATTTAAAATATTATCGATAATCAATATAGCCATGGCTTGGATCTCCAATCACAAATGACAATCCAGATACTGCATTTCATTGTATGAATTAGATTTGAATACTATTAAACCGGTATGACATTTTCTTCTAAAAAGATAGATGAATAAAACTGACAAATTGGAGCAGTATATAAAATTTGTTATGTAAGCTCCTATTCTTGAAGAATCTCTAACTCCTATAAGGAGAATCAACCTATAATGACGTTGGTTAATCCTAATATCTCTATTCGTTATATATATACATATGTATATCGCGTTAACTATCACGTCAAGCTTTATCTATACGAAACTATAGCTGCTTAAAAACTATGCTTCGACTGTCCTCGATCTCGTCTCGATCCCTAAGGGCGTTATCCCTCGGCGGCTGGGCGACGGAACCTTATCCCCACTCCGGGTCCTTTTGGGGCCTGTCGTTTCGTCGGGATTATGCCTCCCCCGCCATTTCCGCCTTCGAGGGATCTTCGTCTTACACTTCAACAAAAATATAGCGGTTTTTCTACCATTGTAAAAGTATATATTTTCAACGACGACAACAACAACAACAACAATGCAGTAAAAAGAAACTTAACGAGCCGCTACCTGAGGGTAAGCGTTAGGGAACGTCTGCAGCTGGCGTTGGACGTTACGATGCAAACTGGCAGTGACGTGGTGCTAAACAGGCGGACCCACGTCAAGGAACTCGAAAACCCTACAGCTGACAAGATCACGAAACGACAAATACATACACCTACAGCAAGTGCTCTGTTGGGAGAACAACCAGCAAAGCAGGAAAACAATGACAACCCATGATATGGACGAAAGAAATGAACAAAAATATCATGGGTTGTTACTACACAGCCTCACAAGGAGAAACAATCACAATAGGATACTACAAGAAATGTAGAAAAAATGTATACACTACCGCTCATAAGTATTCGAACGGCGTGGCTTTTGACCATTCCTTCTAAATTGTTGATGTCTTAATTATCAGGGACATGTTCCATAAACCGTACCTGATCAGGTATTTCAATTGAAGAAGAATGAGGACAATTTCCATTAATTGCCCATTGTAAATGTGTAATAAAACACGTTCGAATTTAACACAACTATCAGAAGAGAGAATTTCTGGCTAAAAACAAGTAATAAACGGAATAAGAGACTAACAAAAGAAACCATAGAGAAACTAAAACCAGAACGTACAAACCAAACAGACACGACGATTGTGGTTAGAAAACAGCGGAGAAACACAACTGCTAACACAGACATCACACGGATACATCACACACTCAAACGAGGGCCTAAATAACAACACAGAACATGGAGAAGAAGTACACCAAACGACGATAGTAGTGATAATAAATACATATAATGAAACAATAAAAATATACAAAAACACAGACCCAACAAATAGGTCCCGATTACCAAAACTACAAATAAATAAAGAAACCATGCACATAATTAACCAAATAAATAAACACGTAGGGAAAAACATACATCCATACACAACACTAGAACATCTGCATAAATTAATATACTGTGAAGCACACACAATAATCAAAATAAATAATGAAAAGTAGCAGCAGAACAGCCAGAAGGTAAAAAGAAATTAACAGAACCGGTATGGGAAACAAGATTTAAAAACAAAATAGCGTCTATTAGAAGGTCAATAGGTAAATTAACAGAAAAAATTAAAGGAAATTTAAACAATAACATAACGGTCAAAGAAATACAACAAATAATAAGAAACAATAACAATGAAACAAATTTAACAATATTTATCGACAAATAGACTAAGAAGAGATAGAAAAATGCAGAACATAGTCTTTCAAAACAACCAAAAAACGTTTTAATACAGGTTAAATGACAACAACATAAATCTAATAGAAACCTCCCGCGCCGCTCCACTAAACGAAGTAGAACAATATTGGTTTAACGTATGGTCGAAAGGGATAGAACACAATAAAGAAGCCACATGAATACAACGAGAAGTAACACACAGTAAGAAATATATGCACATGTAAGCAACACAAACAGATAAGGTAAATGTAACAGAAGCAAAAAGGCACACAATTGAAAGACCCTAGGTATAGACATGACACAAATTTACTAGTACAAATATCTCCCTGCAATGCATGAAAAACTAATCCAGTTATTAAATGGTTGCCTCATAAGTCCACGGAACACATCAGATTTCTTTACATAAAACCAAAACACACAAACCCTAAAGACCCGAAAAATTACCGACGGCCCCCCAACCCATACAAAATTTTCAAATAATAATTGCCAACAAAATATAATATAGCAGCATCTCACACAAAACCAAATCAAAGCGCAAGAACAAAAGGGATGCGAGAAGCCCAACCAAAGGTGTAAAGAAAAACTAATAATAGATCAAGCAATAGGCAATCTTGTGAAAACGAAAAAGGTAACTTATATAATATATAGATACATATGTAGATAACCAAAACGCATTCGACAGCATACCGCATACCTGGCTAACACAAGTTCTACAAATGCACATATAAAATAGATACACACATTATTCAATTCTTATCAACAATAATAAAAACTTGGCGAGCAACATTAAATGTTCAAACAACAAGCAGCAACTTACAAAGTGAAAAAATCCACATCAAAAGGGGCATCTCTCAAGGGGACTCTCTTACAAGGAACCCTAGGTAGGTGCCTCCCTCCGATATTTTCCGGTTTCACATATGTTGTAGTACTCAAAAACTAAAACAACAGGTATTCTTTTATTATATGCGGCGTTTTGGTTTAAAGGAGTGAACCCCCCACTCGAATATTTGATGTGTAACAGGAATAATTGGAATATTTTATCGACGTGTTGACTTTTGAATTTTAATAGGTGTACAATCTTTTTTATCATAAAAAAAACTAACATGCAATTTTAATTGTTCACAAGAGTTTGTGTTTTAAGGGTAAACAACTATGTTGAAATTTTCTTCCCTACATAAAAGATTTGTTTGCAATGTATTAAGGAAATAATACTTATTCTGATGGATTCTAGGTGGATCCTAGGAGAAAAATGAAATAATCTGGAGACCAATGCTGTCCATACGAGGTTTAATACGTATATAACTGAAACAATGTCGCGCCAAGGAGGGGCCCGAAGACTCTTAGCGCACGATGATGGGACACCGTCTTAACAAAAATTAAACGATACTTACTTTTTGTGTTGTCATGGAATAAACATGCTTTTTGGGCAAATCACCCTTTCAACGTCACAAACCAAATTGTCACCGAAAATTATGCTCCTTTATCTATTCTATGTCCTTATGGTTATTATGCACTAAAATTACCACATTTGATGTAAATTTTATGTAATATGTGTACAGTTACTCACAAAATTGAGCGTACACTTATGTTGGTAATGAAAACTTACGGGAGAATGAATGAAAACGTACATAGCAGAGTGTAAAAACTCAATATATATTTATTTGTACAGCTTAGAAAACGATTAATAGACAAAGGGTCTAGCCGGTTAAGGGGGGCCAAAAGTGCCCCTAAACCAAATTGGACTTGCGATGGGTCTTTCGGATCTTTGGATCCCGATCCAAATGGATCCGATGGATCTTTAACTATGCCTAAACTAGTTCGGTTGTTATGTAGTTAGAAGTTAAGAAAATGTAATGCAAACAAAAATTAACCTAAGTGGGATGCGAACCTACAAAAAAATTCCGCAGCGTTTCAACGGCCTGACACTTTGCCACGGGACCACCGTACCACTTGAAAATATTCTTTACGCTCTAGGCTCTAATAGCACAGTAATTCCAATTTTCTCTATTTATTTAGTTTCCTTAATTCCTATATTGCTTTGCCGGATGCAAAAACAATGATTACTGCACAAACACTTATTTAATAGAGAATAATACGAAAGTTCGACCTATAAGTCAATCTGACACGCAAAAAACGCCGAAAAAACAGGTTTTTAATTTTTTTAACTACGGCGCACCTAACCAAAAAATCTAAAAAAAATTGAGAGCAAATTGACAGCTTGTAATCGTCGTGGCATCGATTCGATTTCGTTTTGTCCATTGTACCTTCCATGAATCCATATTTCCGGTACTATTTGTTGCTACACACCCCCAATAACATCACAGAGCCCCCTCCATGTTTCACTGTTGGCCATGTGTTAGGGAAATAATGTTCTGTGTTTGGCTTTCTCCGTACAATTTGCTTTCGCCCATCGCATCCAAATAAATTAATTTTGGTTTCGTCGGAAAATGACACTTTTCCAACAATTCTCATCATAATTTACATAAGCTTTTATAAACTGCAAACGTTTTTCTCTATTGGCTTTTGAAATGTAAGGTTTCTTTCTGGCCACTCTACCGTGGTATCCTTCTTCACGTTGTGACGTCCAACCTGAAGGGTTATTCGTTCTTAAAACCCGAAAACGAGTTTACACGGGGAATTTCGGATGCCCTCGGGTCCCGAATCGCACGTTGTGTAAATCGTATAAGGGGTTTTGTGGTTTTAGGCTTGCCCGTCTATTCGAACTCTTAAGCCAGGGAACCACTCGCTCTACAGGAAAGGGAAAAAATGGGAATTTTCAAGACGTATAGTGTGATTGAAATTTATTAATTAGGGTTTTTCGGTTACTCACTAATAATTCGCCGGATTGGCGGTTTGCGCCGGAGTGGCAAATCACAATTATTAGTGGTTCCTAAATCTTAGAAAAACCAAAGGGCTGATGATGCCAATTTGGCCACCAAGTCCTGAGGTTCCTACTCAAGATTCGAGCTCAGCTCGAACTCAGGAGAGTTTTTCTAGACTATAAAAGCGAAGGTCAAAGGTGAGCAAACAACAAACATATTATATAAAATTCGTAATATATTGAACAAAATAAAGATAGTTTCGATTAGTTTAAAATAAAAGGTAGTTCACAATTAAGGTTCGGAGTGTGATGATTATACGTTCATCAACGGAGTTACGTCAAATTCGAACAATTCAAATTATGACCCGATTGGGTTCACATCAGCAAAAGTGGTAGCAAGTGTGAAAAATACAGATTGTCTATACGACTGCAAGTACACCTCGGTGCCTTGAGTTACAGACGGATTAACAGAAGAACCTTACCTATCTTAGGGGGTTCACGAAAGGGGTGCACGCTCGCAAGTCCTCCATTACTGCACGCTGAACACACGTTCAATTTCTAAGTTATGAAACTGTAACTTGTAACTGTAACTCCGGAGGTTCTCACAGTAGCCCTTACTTATACTGGGTTTTTTGGGGTAGGGGCCCGGTTATCGTATGGGAACTGTATGCGCGACTCTACCGTAACAAAATCTTATGTTTAATTGACACTGCCCAGCGTAGTTCGCTATCGCGCCATGACTTAATCGGTGAAGTCACGCTGTTTTGTCTAAGGGTGTACATCTTTATCGAAATTATTCTTCGCATAGATTCACAAGGTTACATACGAACTGATTAAGAATTATCTGGTGGGAACGGAAGTTTCGACCACCCGAAAGTTTATATTGTTATAAATATGAAATTTATCTTGTGAGAAAGAATTTGGTAGTAGATTAATTGGTCACGTACTCCTGTAAGAGACTTTGCGAAGGATTTACAAAGCTACATATTAATAATGGTCTTGGTTAACAATAATTGAAGTGATTAAATATGTTAGCTGCAAATTGCGTATACAATATAATAATATACGCGTGTTTGAGGTTTTGGAAAATTTGGGGTGTAGTTTAACGTCGTCCCGATATAGTTTTTTCAATACGTGTTCAAGCTTCCATCGTTAAATTTTGCATATTAACACCTGGATTGGTTTTAATTCTTCTGCAAATAAATCTATTATCGATATCCGATAGTATCCTTTTCCTTCCTCGTCCACGTTTATTACGAACTGTTCCTTCGTACCGATAATTATTTACAATCTTCTGTATTGTGGAATATGTTTTCCCAACAATTCTACCTACTTCCCGAAAAGATTTTCCTTCGCAATATAATTTTATAATTAATTTTCTCGTAGTAATATCCGTTTCTTTCCTCTGGTTAACCATTTTGCTATTCACACGCCATAAGCAATTGACAAACAATCATTTACTTTTAGCATCTTAACAACCGCATATCGGCAAATGTTTGGCGTGACTTCCCCTCTAACAATATCTTTATTCAACCTACAGTATACATGCGTAATTTAAAAATTCGCTAGTTGTACGCTCAAATTTGTGTGATTAAAATGCTTGTATTTTTACATTTTCAGTTTAATATAAACATATACTTAATGTTAGTTTAACATTTTTTTTATTAATCGTTCGTTAGGCTATACGAATAAATATATATTGCGTTTTTACACTCAAATATGTATGTTTTTATTTATTCTCCCGTCAATTTTCACTACCTTCATAAGTGTACGCTTAATTTTGTGAGTAATTGTATTTATTTTCAAGGTAAAACACCCACATGTGGCAAAACACCAGTGGGCATCAGACAGTGATCTGCCATTAGTATTGAATGGACAGTCATCAGTGATTATTTGTGCGTGGAACAAAGAATTTGTAATGTGTTCAGCGTGCGGTAGCGGAAGACTTCCTAGTATGCCCCTTTTTTCGAACCCCCCAAGAGAGGTAAGGTTCTTTGCTAATAAGTTTATAACTCAAGGCATCGAGGTGTACTTGGAGTCGTATAGACCATCTGTATTTTTCACACTTGCTACCACTTTTGCTGATGTGAACCCAATCGGGTCATAATTTAAATCGTCCGAATTCGATGACATAGGTAAACGAATCGCCCTTTGGTAAATTAGGGCATCCACTTTATTCCACCGCACTGTTACTGCGTTGATGAACGTAGAATCATCGCATTGCAAAGTCCAGTAACAATCCGAACTTTAATTGTAGATTTACTTCTTATTATAACTAATTGTGAAATATTTATTTTGTAACCATTATATTACAATATTATATTAGGTTGTCCAAAAGTTTTGGGTCGGGTATCATTTAGCTACTGTAAAATACGTTTGTTTCGTATTGAAGGGTTGTACATGCCCTTTAGTACGTCTTTAAGTATGGAAAGTAAAAGAAAGCATTTGTGACGGATAATGTGAATTGTTTAAGAAAAGGCAACAGTGATAACGATACTGCAAATGAGAATAGCACCGTTTATGGAAATGGTGCTACAAGTGTTCAGGCAGTTTGCAATTGGTTTAGGAGGTTCGGAACTGTTTTTTTTTCATCTGGAAGGTGAAGACCAGAGCAGCCGCCCATCATTACAGATACAGACCTCACCAAAGCCATAGTTAGCAAAAACCCGTGATATGCTGCTGGTGAATTGGCGGATGCTTTAAATAATCCGCAAACAACAGTACACAATCATCTCACAAACCTGGGCTACGCCAATCGTTCTGAAGTGTTAGGCCCGCATCAGTTGGCAGAGAGCAACCTTCTTAACCGCGCTTCCAGGTGCGATTTGCTTCGTCGGCGAAACGAGAACGATCATTTTTTTGAAGAGATTCAAAAATGATGATGAGACTTGAATCCTCTACAAGAATATTAAACGCAAACGTTCTTGATCCAGGAATAAGAAGCCTTTAACGGTAGTAAGTTCCTGTCCCTAAGTACTAAGTACGTCTTAAGAATTCCCACTTTTCCTTTGTTAGTACAGCAAGAGGTTCCCTGACGTAGAGTTCATGTATGCAAGCAAGCCGAAAACAACAAAAACCCATGTACGGTTTACTTGTGTGACACTTCTATAATCGTACATAGTTGTATTATTCTTGACCCGGCGGCATTTAAATTCCCGGAGTAAATTCATTTTCGGTCTTTAAGAACGAACAACCCGTCAGGTTGGACATCACACGTGTATGTAACTGTATTACATGATTACGAAATGTTCCGGTAATTTGCTATTGAGGTCATTTATGCAGGATGGAAGGCGGTTGTAGAGCAGCAGGAGAAAAATTAAGAGCCTTCGTGAGGAATCGAACTCCGGTCCTCGATTTCCGGAGCCGGCCGCGCTACCAGTGCGCCACGAGACGATTAACGATTAAACATTGTTTATTAACTTGATTGTACAATATTCGTTGAACATTATTCCTTACATCTAATTATTAGATTCCTGCCCTAGGGCCTTGCTCTAATAACATGTTTTCAACTTCTCAGGGCGTGAGGGTGATGTGGTGCGGGCATTAGTTTTTCTGTACAAGGAAAATTAGTTATAAAAACCTTCATATATGGTGGTTTTGTCTATCCTTATCTTTACGGCGGGGGGGGGGGGAGATTGTGTTAGGGGGGCTCTTAATATTATGTTAGTGGTGTTAGTACTTTATTTACAATACATACATTGCTTACGTTTATATTTACACGTCTTACATAAATTGTATGATTTAGAGCTTGCTAGCCCGTGGATCGGCATGAGTGGACGCTTAGGTACGGCTACCCCATTTGGTTTTATTGAGTGTATGGATTCCGTGGAAGAGGGGGTTCGGGTGATTGTCTAACTTAATGTGGAAGCTTTTTGTGATTGTGTCGATGTATTCGTGTAGTAGAGGGATTGTATTGTTCGTGTGGATCGTTGTTCTTCGTATTTCCCTGGGAATGTTTCCGGATATTCTTTATACTTTCTTTTGGATGACTTGGCCGTTTCTGTGTGAGTGAGTGCGATGCTGTGTGCTGGATACGGCAGGCATATGTGATCGAGGGTCTGATGTCAGCTTTGTAAATTAACAGTTTAAGTCTTTCGCTTAGGGTTGTTGATCTTATGAGGAGAGTTTGTCAGGAGTCCCCGAGATTTTTCAACGAGATTTTGGGGAAACGGAGTACAATCAGAACTGATTCCATTGCGCCGAAGCATTCCGACCAAGGACCCACGGTTTTTTCAGAAAAAGGGTTTAAAGTTAAACGCGGCTTACATAAGTTTATGCACTTTTCCCTATACAGTGTGACACTGGCGGAAAGGGTCACGCGCCTGCCTCACGCCCCGCAAATCCTCGATCGGGCGAAAGACGTTAAACTTTTTTTCCGTAAAAATAATTCAGAACGGTAAAAAACAAGTTTCTAACATCGGAAAATAATTTCTTAAAGAATAATTACCGAAACCTCAATGACCAATGCGTGAAAGGGTATTTTTATAACTACCTGCTCGGTGACAGAGGTGTTGTTGCCTACTTTGACTTGTATATTTCGATATTTTTCTGATAAATATGAATTAATTAATTTGCAATAGGTGTTGGGTATTTTGTTAGATAACATCTGGTATATAAGTCCTTCTATCCATACTGAGTCGAAGGCCTTCTCGGTGTCTAGTAAGAGGCGTGCTGTGGTTCTTTTGCGCAGCATTTGATTTCTAATGTCATTTGTGACTCTGTCAAGCTGGTGGGTGGTGGAACGTTTGCTGTGGAACCCGAACTGTATTGCGGGAATTATGTGCAGGTCATGCAATGATTTGCTGAGTCTATTTGGGATTATTTTTTCTGTGATTTTTGAGAGTGTGGTAGGAGGCTAATAGGTCTTTAGCTGGCTGGTCCAGACGGGATTTTGTTTGGTTTAAGTATTCAGATGACTTTTGCACATTTCCATGTCGATGGGAAGTGTTGGTGGTGGAGGATAGCGTTAATTATGGAATGGAGTCTTACTATGGCTTGTCCGGGGTTGGTACTGAGGTTGGTTCGTGTGGAGTATGTTGTTTAACTTTGTTTTTAACTTTAACTTTAACTTTAATCCTGGTTTTCGCGGAGAGGTTCGTCTCGTTAAAGAGAGCTATATCTATTTCGTTGTGTTTTAATATATGTTGAAGTTCTGTTATTTGGTTTCTTAATCCGCGGGTGTTGTAGATCATTAAGCTAAGGTGTTTCTTTGAATTTATGGGCATTTTTGATCGAATAGGTGCGCGTATTTCATTAGGGTTCTTATCAATTCCTGAGGTAGCCGTCCCAAGTTCTGAGATCATTTTGCGTATCACCTCGATGAGTTCGATTATTCTGAGGTCTTCGAGTTCTTGGTAAAGCGTGCCGAATCCGCTCATGAAATTATTTGGGTCGTGGGCGGGTTTATGGCTGTCGACACGTGCGGCCCTGCTGGTGGAGGCAGGGGCATCCCTCGTGGGTTGGTAAGGACCTGATGGGCAAGTGCGTTGGGTGCTGGCCGCTTCTGCATATGAGAATCCGGGTGTAGTATGCCTGACTTCTTGGGTCATTCGGTTGTAGGGGGCATTCGGAATTCGTCCTTACCGCACCTCACGCATCTCCTTTTCAGGTTGCAGTGGCTGCTTCTATGTCCGAATTGGTGGCAGCGATAGCATTGACTTGTTGCGTTGTGTGAAATGAATTTTTCCACGGTTATATCTTTACCTGCTTGAGTTCAGCCAGTGTTGTCTTCGGATCCGTAGATACGACAAACACTGGCAGTGGTTTTTTATTACTATCCGATTCTTTTCGGACCATCTGATATACCTCATGTATACGTGTGGCCTGGTTTGAGAGGTCCTCTTTGACTTCTTCTGGAGTGAAGGTGGCTGGCAGTCCGTGGATGACGAACTTTCTTTTCCTTTGATCCTTATAGGCGAATGCGTGGAATTCCGTATCTTCGTTCCTGTTATCTTCGCGTGGTCTTCCTTGCTCTTGAGGTGGATTTGCCTCGTTCGGCCGGTGTATCTGATGTGAAATCTACTTGTGATTTTTTTTATTTCTTGGGTGAAGTTTTTGGAGTTGGCTGGGGAACCGTTTACCACTATTGGTGGGATTTTCGGTTGTTTAACCGTTTCTGGTACTTGCTCGGGGGCGTTCTGCAGCAGCTCAAAGGAATTCCTTGTGGGGATGCTTGGCTCGTGGTCCATTTCGGCGTTGTTTGAGTCCATGGATGAAGATGGCTTCATGGTTGTGGTGGTTTTTGATGCATTGCTGTTGTCATCAATGGTAGTATTCATTAGCATGTCTTTTAGTGTAGCCGGCGTAATGACGTGGGCTTTCCTGTTCTGCGTGGCTCTCTGCTTCTTCATAACTTTATTGGGTTGAGGGGGAGGCCCCTCGCAGGTCTTTTTGATGGCGTTGGTCCTTCCGTCTTAATACGTGACGTTTAATTTGCCCAACTGTTAGAATGAGCCGGTTCCTTACGTGTGTTCACAACATGTTTTTTTGTCACTTTCGCTATTCACTTTTCACTTTTACTTTCACTTTGCTCGGTTATGCCCAGTACAGTCCTCGGTGTGCTTACGCTTCGGCGGTCGGTTTGGGACTGCCACGCCACGAGACCCGCTGATCTTTTGGGTCTTATTTTGAGTCTCTTCTGCTCTTATTCTCCTCTGCTCTCTTCGTTCTTTGATAGAAGCCGCCATATATATCCCATTCCCACATTTATTAAATTATAATGTGGTATTTTATCGAAAGCTTTTTCTATGGCCAGGAAAACACAGTTGCAGCTTTCATTCCTCTTATAGGCCCGTCTTATTAAGTGTACTACCTTGTGGACTTGGTCTATTATTTGTGGTTGGACCTGAAACCAAAGTGAAGGGGTGGGATAAGTTGACGATTTATGACAAGTATCGTCTAGTGTCTCAGTATGATCTTTTCGAAGAGTTTGGAAAGTTCTGGAAGTAATGAGGTCGGTCTACGAGCTGGGTGTTTCTGCTGGTTTTCTTGGTTTCTGTAGCATGATATTGCTTCACATTTCCATTGTGATGGAAAGTGGAGAATTGGAGTCTCACAGTTGCATTGAACAGCACTGTTATATACCTGAATGTCTGGCATTAGTTTGTCTGGAGTCTGTTTTATAGTGAGGTTTTTTATTAGTGCCTTGATTTCTTCCTGGTTTGTCCTAAATTCCTTTGGGGAATGTACTTTTTTTATTCTCTATTTTTTATTATTATTTGTATTGTAAATCTGTCGCTGGTATTCTTTATTTAGGTCCGCTTGTTACGGGTGTGTTCCGTCATAGTCCGTCATAGTCCGTCGGCTGTTTCCCATGGTGCGATATTTCTGTTCTGTCTCTTGATGTTTTTTATTGTTCTCCATAACTTATAAACTGTGAGTCCTAAACTTGGTATATGTGTTTCGAATTTGTTGTTGTTTTCCCAAATTAGGTTTCTAACTTGTCTGTTACGATTGTTGAGTATTTCTTTGTAGTTGACGTTTGATACTTTTTCCATTGCTTATCCATTTTCCGTTTTTGTTTAATTACCTTTATTATGTACGTTGGGGTTTCGTTGAATCTGCACGCTGTTCTGGCACTGATGGTGCCGAAAGTGTTCCTGATGTTTGGATTGTTCTCGTAAGTTTATCGATTGCTTCTTCAATATCTTTTATTGTTTCAAGCCTAATATCGCAGTTCATTCGTCTGCTTAGTTCCTTCCCAAATCCGTCGCAGTTTGTTTCTCCGGTTGTTAGTGAAACTGCGTTAATTAGATGGGGTTTGTCATTTAGGTCCATCAGTAAGGATACATGATGGGAGCTGAGTTCCTGCAACGTCTTTACTTTCATTATATGTGGTTTGAAATCTGCTATAAAGAAATCTTTGATGTCCTTTGTTGCTTTGATGTTCGTCGGCCAATTAGTTGGGTTGACTATCTGATTGGTTATCTCTCGTTGTGTTTAGTCTTGACCCCCATAGATGATTTTCGCGTAAAAATCTCCTGCTATTACGTATTTGTTTCGGTTGAGTAATATTTTGTTTATTTCTTGTTCAGTTAAGCTATGATGTGGTGAGATGTAACAAGATGTTATGAGAAATTGTTGTTTTTGCAAATATATTTTTATCGCAGTAGTGTATGCATATGTTTTTCTTATCCCTCGTGTCGGGTAGTGTTTTATTGCTTTACGAGCTAAAATTGCCGCCCCTCCTCTTGCGTTTTCTGATTTATTTGGCGTTGTATACTGTATATCAAATGGAAATATCTTCAAATTGTAATATTTAAATATAATTGGAAATATCTGAAAGTTGAGCGTTGTTTGATGTGTTTTTTGGAGTTGGCATATATATATATTTTATGAGAAGTAGGTCCAGTTCGGGGTTCCTCCTTTGTAGCTCATTACAGTTCCAAGATATTATTTTTAATTTAAATTTTGATTTTGCAAAACGAATTTAATGATCATATTCATGACCATTGTTATCTGTTGCATTTGTTGGCCAATTAATTTAGTTACTTTTTCCATCATTTTTTCACCATTCTGTTCAACGTTGAATTGTCGCCGTTTAAACATGGCCGTACTTCATTTCTATCGGTTTATCCTTTTGTTATGGCGGCATATACATATATCGACATTTCAGTTATGTGGTATTAAACGCTGTGCGTATTTGTGTGCTCCTAGGCGATGTGAGGTAGCTGTTAGCCATTTCGTTTACCGTACTTGTGATTTGTATTGTGTTCCTCGTCGATTGGAAACGGATTATGTCGCGTGATTCTTTCCTGTGTGCGATTGCCGGGAAAAGTAACAGTTTTCTCTGGATTTGCTTTCGAATCGCACAACCCTTGTAGCTAGCAGGGTGTGCACCTCAGCAATTTGCATATATCGGGTTATCCGTTGTTTTTCCTTCTGCCTTTCACGTGTGGTCTTTTGCGCATTTGAACATTGTTAAGGCCAGTTTTTGAATATCGTTGCGCCCCTCGTTTCCGGCGGGCGATTGCGATTGCGTTAGTCGCAGAGGGACTCTGTCTTCCCGAAGCGTGTTTCCGGGGAGTAGAGCGAATCTCTTTCTTCTTCGGTCGACAGCAACGCACGATGCACGTAGATATTTTTGCGGAAGCCACGGAGCTTCGGAGATACGATTTGGTGACGTTCCCTTCCAACAAGGGAGGAGAATTATACGCGGGCACGGGCCCAGGTCGGAGTTTTGCGGTGTATCATCGGTCAGCGGTGATAGTGTTAAATAAAGAGAGGTCGTCGCGAACCGAGGACGTACAAGTTAAACCAACATCCTTCCCGATCCGATAACCGGCGAACAAATAAAATGTGGTGTTCTTGACTAGGATCGAAGGGGTAGCGAACAAACATTTTGTTGCAATAGTTCTTTGTGTGACTGCACACTGCGGAATATCTCTTGCCGAACTTGTTCCTTCAATGCCTTTTTAATGTCCTCAATTTTCGCACCTTTCGTCTGACAAGTAAAGTAGGTTGCGTTTGTCTCTCTTAACACTTTGCCGTCCGCACGTCTCGTAAAAATTTCTTCGCTTGGCGCCGGCAGCACTAATTCAGATTGCTTCGCTTGTCGCCGGCCGTTCTTGAGGTTATCGGGAGATTATAAATTGTCGAATTTTACTAATCTCATCGTTAGTTCTCATGAGTTTTCAATCCTGTTCCCCTATTTTCATGAAATTTCGAAGATATACATATGTAAATAAATACAAAATTTCACTTTTTTGATTTTCAATGTCTTCCCAATCGGCCAAGTCGTCCGGAATGTCAGACAAGACGTCCGCGCATTCGTCGTAAATATTTGTATCGTCTCTTTCGTCTGCCATGATAAAAGGGCACAAGAACTTATAGAAATAAAAAACTTGATGACTTGTGTAACTTATTGTTACCGAAACAAAGCACCAGCGGAAAGCAAAAGATACTAAAGTGCTGTCGCCGACCACTGAGCGATACTGTGCTCACGACACCACTGTAATGTCGCCGGTCACTGAGCGATGCTATGCACACGACACCAATTGGCGTCGCCGGCCGTTGAGCGATACTTTGCGCACCTCACCACTGTGGTGTCGCCGGACGGCATAGTGTTAATATCTTTATTATACCCCTGTATGTTTCAATGTCCTCGGCCTGAACTTTTGCCTTTCTTTCAAATGGATTTCAATGTGTATGTGCTTGCTTGCAGTTCGATTTTAAGCGTATTTATTAGCTGTTGAGTTACATTCTCTTCAATAAATAAGGATAGTGTTTTTCTTGTCTTTCTTCTTCCTCCTGTTCACTTAGTACCTGGTATTTACTTATTGTTTGTATTATTGTTACTACTAGCCATTTAGATCCATAATTTTCTGTGTCGGTACCAGATGAAGCAGCTGCCGAAATTCTCCTTCTTTTATTTGGTCCAGCTGTTTTTGGTTTGATAAATTCATCCTCTGAGTTTTCGATGTTATTTTTGGAAGCTCTATGTTTATCAGTCCTTTCGGCATTGCTCTCTTTCCCATGTCTATTTCTCTTGCTTCCTGTATTGGTGTCCGTTAGTTGGTCTATATCCATTGAATCTTTTTCAGTTTCGGTAGTATTATTTTTTTACATTGTTTTTCATTGGCAATTTATAATATAGTTGCTTCCATTTGCATTGCCATATGTTAAGCTTCATTAGCGTGAGGTAGTCTAAGGTCGTCAGATATACTTAACCGATCAAAAGTTTGGGATCAGTTGCTATGCCTTTATTCTAACGTTACTTTAAACGTTAGAATGAATATTAACAGTAAATGGAATGTAAAACGTTTGTCCATTTTATAACTTTACCGGTAATATTAAACAATTTTCTTGCCATGCAGACACATATTGTATTGGGTGATATACACCTGGGTGTAATAAGATTTTGTTACCTTTAAAATCGGTCGGGTACGTTTATTGCTATTGGTTGGTTCTTAGTGTCCCCCAACAAATTATTTTACTACAACAAGGTTGGCGAACTATGCAGCAAGCAACATTACACAAACTTCTGGGGGTATGTCAAAAATATGTAAAATAACAATAATAAAAGAAATACTTGGACTAATCGCGTATTAATCGAAATGTATAATTAACATAGAATAAAATATACGAAATTTATACGACTCTTATATTTTATAATATCAACATACATCACGCTACAGATATACCCGAAGAAAAGTATCCGATTTCATTTTCTAGACAAGGTATTTAATAATTTGCTTAACGATAGTGTGTGATCCCAAACTTATGGCCGGTAGTGTACGTACGCACCGTTTGGTAAACACGCTTGCCCGATCGATATTTCGAACGATTCTCTTTACTAACAAGAAGAAAGGACAATTGAGTGGCATTCTTTGGTTGCCTTACACTGCTAACTACTAACTTTATTTCTTCCACCCATCGTTATTTTTAAGGACGTATACATTATACATATACAGGGTGAGTCCCGAGAAACAGAACACCTGAATATCTCTGTTGGATTTAGAGATACAAAATATGGGTACATCAGAATTAGAATGGTTTCGAGAGGCGCACATTGTCATTATAATATGATTCTTTTTCAATGTCATTCTTTATGTTTTCTCAAGGTCACCAACGTTTTTTTAAACGGGATTGCATACTTTTTGCCCTTGCATGTTGTAGCTGACATATAAACAAGTTCAACGATATTACACAAAAGGACCTTCAAATGACCTTCAACCCGGAAATATGGAATAAATGAAATTCAACGTGTAAGTTCTATTTGTTTTACTTATGTTACGTCGAATGTTCGAAATTACTCCCTTGAGGTGCGATACATTTATTTAATCGCAGGCTAACAATTGAATGCTCTGTAATTCATTTCTAAAGAATTGAACGCACATGCCATGATGATGCTTTCTTCCATGTCCTCTGCAGTGGATGGTTGTTCATGGTAGACTTGGTTTTTGAGGTTTCCCCACAAATAGAAATCAAGGGGTGTAATGTCTGGCGAACGAGCTGGCCAGAATAGTGGTCCGTGATGTCCAATCCACCGATTTGGAAGCTTTTCATTTAAAAATTGTGTGAAAAATACACGCAGAATGAGCCGGGCATCCATCATGCTGATACCACATTTCCTGACGAATGTTCAAAGGCACATTTTCCAACAGAATTGGCAACGTTCCTCTTAAAAATGCGGCGTATTTTTCTGCATTTAATGTGCCAGTGAGAAAGTGAGGCCCAATTAACTGATTATTTAAAATTCCGCACCAAACATTGACAGACCATGGTCCCCATGCTTCCCTAACACACTGTCGATTTTCTCCACACGCTTCGATTTCCAGCACACGCTTGTAGATGTCAGCTACAATATGCAAGGGCGAAAAGTATGCCATCCCGTTTAGAAAAACGTTGGTGACCCTGAAAAAACATAAAAAATGATGTAACGTACCCGCCCCTTCACTAATCCTAAGGCCTAGTCATAAGTACACATTTTTAAGCATTAGAGTTAGTTGGCGACTTTCTCCTTTCCCCAAAAGTCTCATCCCTTAGTCATTCCTAGTCATAGTCCACAGGTCATATTTCCTCCTTAAGACCCTTAGACCCTTAGACCCTTAGACCCTTAGACTCTTAGACCCTCAGGCCCACTCCCTCCCCTCACCTTCTGTCTCGCTCTTTCCTTCGACTCCCCCACCCTTCCTAAAACCTATATAACCCCCTGCATTCCCGCAAAAAGGACATTACATATTTTACAAAATCTAAAACGACATTCATTTTACGAGAGCAGCGATATTAGATATTTTACTAAGTTTGGGACGTCTACAAGTTCCTACCATCGGTCCTCTATCCGATTTCGAAAAGTGTAACGAAAGAATAATAAAGCAGTGACCATTACATAAAATCTTGGTGTCAGAAGTGGGATATACGTTTTCGGGACGACGGAAGAATTTCACCATTGAAATTAATTTCGCTTCTGTCGGCAACTTCCAAGTTTTACCTGGACGGATCCACAAATAAAATTCCAAAGAGAAAAGC
Organism: Nysson spinosus; assembly: GCA_910591585.2. Classification (NCBI taxonomy): domain Eukaryota; kingdom Metazoa; phylum Arthropoda; class Insecta; order Hymenoptera; family Crabronidae; genus Nysson; species Nysson spinosus. Next base: position 9,638,078 of record OU342837.1, on the reverse strand, counting down.
GGAGTGACCCTCATTAACGCGCTTTCTCGAAGGAAAAGGATTGGAGGGTAGTGCACGTCACACCTCCGAATACGTCGCTGTTACTACGTACACTCGATACATCGGAAGGACGATCATCACCGTATCCTCGCTGTATCTGCACTGTATCATCACTGAATCGTCGCCGTATCTTCACTGAGTGAAGATACTGAGTCGTCACTGAGTCTTCACCGCGCCTTCGCTGTGTCTTCGCTGTGTCTTCGCTGTGTCTTCACTATATCCTCACCACCGAATCTTCGCCGCATCGTTTGAGGAAACCAACGACGACGAGACAAGGACCACCAACATCATTGGAGGATTAATCATTGTGGAAATCAACATTCAAGGACGATCTTCGCGGGCTCAACACCACCAAAGGATGCTGATCATCCTACTGTTGTAAGTCCAAATCCACTAACAACGAAGTACGCGCCAAACCGCGATATATTTTGCGAATACCATAAAAATTCAAAAAAAAAAATATGCCAAACTCCGGGTTAGTTGCCTCAAGCATGGCTGGTGCCGAAAGCGTTCCGATCCGACTCGCAGCAAAAATGCTATCTACATTTAATGGCGATAAAGCAACATTATTTGAATTTTGTGATAATTGCGATAAGGCATTAGAAATTGTTTCGCCAAATTCGCGGAATATCTTGTTCACTATAATTCAAACTAAAATATCCGGCAATGCAAGAGCGCTCATTAGAAATAGAACATTTTCCGATTGGGATTCGCTAAAATCCTATTTATTAGAGGCCTATTCGGACAAAAGATCGCACGCGCAATGGCAATTAGAGTTATCTTCTTGCAAACAAGGAGCTCAAGAAGATGTATTGAGCTACGCAAATAAGGTCGAGAATTGCCTGATAAAACTAACAAATAGTTTAGATTTTCAATTTTCTCAATCCGAAAGAAGAGCATGTATTAAATTATTACAACAGCAAGCTTTGAATGTTTTCATAATGGGTTTAAAGAAAGACTTATCATTAGTAGTAAAAACGCAAAAGCCCATTAACCTCGAAGACGCGATGCAGTACGCGTTAGCTGAGGAAATGGAATTAAAATCGCAACAGGAAATAGCAAAATTTCAATCAATAGGTTCTAGAGAGACAAAATATTGCACAAACTGTAGTAGATCAGGACATAGTACATTTCAATGCTTTAAGAATCAATCGGCAAATATTCATCGCTCTCAGGTATCGTGGCCGAGTGCAAATACTAATACTAACAGTAGAAATAATCAGCAAAGTAACTCTGGTTCTTGGCAAGAAAACAGAAGGCCCATATCATGTGCATACTGTAAAAACTTGGGCCACACAATTCAGGAATGTCGGAAACGCGAATACAACGCTAGAAGGGACCAGTCGCAATCGACAAGAAATCCGCGCATGCAAAATACAAATTTTCGGACTAATAATCACAATGTGAGTCACGAATCTTCTTCCTCAACTCGACCGTGGCCATCGACATCGACATCGACATCGACATCGACATCGACATCGACATCGACATCAATCGCAGAATCATTCAAATCAACGCGTGAATCATTTAAACTCCCAGACGTTCCCGGTAACTGCCGTACCGAAAAACCTATCCAGTATTCAGGCAGAATCGCAGTAGTTAGTTCAGTAGAAGGAATAACGACGTATATTCCGCTTTCCATATGTGAAGCGAAAGAAAATCCATTAAATTTATTACTTGATACCGGAGCAGATATCTCTCTTATAAAATTGTCCCAACTAAAAGGAAACACCCCCATTTACGAAAATATTAAATTAAAAATTAACGGCTTGTCAAACGAAAATATCGAAACTTTAGGATATTGTTATCTTAACACCATTGTTAACTCTACGTTTTACACAGTAAGATTTCACATAGTTAAGGATTCATTCCCTATCGAATTCGCTGGAATATTAGGTTCTGATATCTTAAAGGGGTTGAAACTAAAAATTGATAACGAAAGGGATGTATTAGTATTTAGAGAAGGCGAACTACCACTGATACACGTAAAAAAGGAAATAAATTCAGAGAACGTAGGATCTCATGAAGATATTTTAAAAACTCCCGTCACCCATTTAGATACGCCGCGCATTATGAAAATCAAACCGCGTACCGAAACTTTAATTCGAGTTGAAATAAAAAATCCATCACCGAGAGAAGGGATAATCGCGGGAACTGAGCTACAAAAGGGACTATTTCTGGCCGAAAGTTTAGTTAAGGTAGATACTGACGGTTTTGCAACAACCTCAATTTTGAATGTCTCAGAAAAAGAAATAGAAACTCGAATTCCGAAAATACAATTAGAAGAGCTAAATTCTGATACGATAAAAATATTAAAATTACAAGGCTCGGAGAACGAAACACGAAATTTTCAATCGAGCAGATTGGAAATCCTTCGAAAAAACCTTAGACTCAATCATCATTTGAATGTTGAAGAACGAGAATCTATAACCAATATTTGCCGTGATTTCAATCATATATTTCACCTCGAAGGTGATGAATTAACAATGACAAATACGTTATCTCATAGAATACCCATCGTAACAGATGTCCCAATCGCTTCTAAAACGTATCGTTATCCGGAAGTTCACAAAGAGGAAGTAGCTAAACAAATTGCTCAAATGGAAAAAGATAAAATTATACGACCATCAGATTCACCATGGAATGCTCCTGTTTGGGTAGTGCCGAAAAAGAAAGATGCCTCCGGTAAAATGAAATGGCGCGTCGTAATTGATTACAGGAAACTCAATGAAGTTACTATAGGTGATGCGAATCCCCTACCGAATATCATCGATATCTTAGATCAACTAGGGGGATCCAAATACTTTACCACCCTCGACCTAGCATCTGGATTTCACCAGATTAAAGTTCATCCTAACGACATTTGTAAAACCGCTTTTTCCACACCTTCGGGACACTATGAGTTTGTGGGCATGCCTTTCGGTTTAAAAAATGCACCCCCTACATTCCAACGGCTAATGAACGTAGTTCTTGCCGGCATACAAGGGATTAGATGCCTCGTTTATCTAGACGATATAGTTGTGTACGCAGATTCGCTTTCGTCGCACGATCAGAAACTACGCGAAATCTTCCAAAGACTTTCTGATCATAATCTTAAATTGCAACCAGATAAGTGCGAATTTCTCAGACGTGAAGTTATGTATTTAGGGCACCTAGTATCAGAAAAGGGAGTGAAACCAAACCCTTCAAAAGTAGAGGCTGTACAAAATTTTCCAATCCCTACATCAGCCAAAGAAATCAAGTCTTTTCTCGGTTTAGCCAGCTATTATCGAAGATTTATAGAAAACTTCAGCAAGATCTCCAAGCCATTAGTTAATTTATTAAAAAAGGGTGTTACATTCAATTGGACTAGCACTCAGCAGGAAGCCTTTGAAACTTTAAAAAACAAGCTAATTAGTGAACCAATATTGCAATACCCCGATTTCTCGAAAGAATTTATTTTAACAACCGATGCTAGCAATTACGCTATTGGTGCAGTCCTATCACAAAAACACGATACTCACGATCTACCAATTGCCTATGCAAGCAGAACTCTGAATTCTGCCGAAATTAATTATTCAACAATAGAACGGGAACTTTTAGCAATTATTTGGGCAGTTAAACATTTTCGATCATATCTTCTGGGTCGTAAGTTTCACATAATCACGGACCACCGACCACTCACGTGGCTATTTAGCGTAAAAGACCCAGGATCTCGATTATTACGTTGGCGATTGAAATTGGAGGAGTATGAGTACGAAATTCAATACAAACCGGGCAAAATAAATTCCAACGCAGACGCTTTGAGCCGTGTAAAAATTCCACCAAATACTCAAAATGACTCAACCTTACAAATAAACACAATTGACACGACCACAACAGGACCTGATATCTCTGACTCATATAGGCAATATCTAAATCAAATAAAAAATTCAGTTATTCTTAATGACCATGTAGAAGAACATAAAGCATCGATATTTTCCACTAAGGGTAGCTACGCGATTTTTATTTCAGGAGACTTAGTCATGAAGGATGAAATTCTGAAACAATTTAGCACGAAATTTAATCATGCAGAACAATTAAAGAGTCAAAATCCTAAAAGGCACGATGTAGTATTACTAAAACATACAGATTCTAAGGTTTATTACCTTGTTGTAAAAGATAAGTATTGGGAGAAGTGCGAGTCTCAGGACGTCTTCAGATGTTTAAACACTCTAAAGGAAATTCTGATAAAAGAAGGCGAAACCTGTATAAATATGCCTAGGTTAGGCACAAATTTTGATCGTTTAAATTGGCACAAAATACGAACCATGATCCGATACGTCTTTAAAAATTCTACTATCTCAGTGAAACTTTATTTAAATTCAATTCGTGAGCCAAAGTCCGAAGAGATTAACAAAATTTTAGAGGAATATCATTCCTCTCCAATAGCCGGACATTCGGGATTCCATAGGACTTACAAACGAATCAAAGAATATTGGAAGTGGCCTGGTATGAAAGAAGATATCAGAAACTTTATCAAAACATGCAATTCGTGTCAATTAAATAAAATAGTACGAAGGAAAAACCATCAACCAATGATAATCACCACTACTTCTTGCAAACCGTTTGAGAGAATCGCTCTAGATATTGTAGGTCCTTTACCGTTAACGGAATCAGGAAATAAATATATACTCACCCTACAGGATGATCTAACAAAATTCTCGCAGGCTTATGCTGTTCCTAACCACGAAGCACAGACTATAGCTAATTATCTTACAAGAGGTTTCATTTGTAAATCCGGAATTCCAAAATCTATTTTAACGGACCAAGGAAAAGAATTCACCTCTGAATAATTAAAAAATGTAACTAAATTATTTAAGATTAAACAAATCCAAACAACAGCCTATCACCCCCAAACGAATGGAGCGTTAGAAAGGAGTCATGCCACATTAGCGGATTATCTGAAACATTTCATTCTTCCAAATCAGACAGATTGGGACAACTGGATACCCTTTGCTATGTTCTCGTATAATTCAGCAATCCATAGTTCTACTAATTATAGCCCATACGAGTTAGTATTTGGTCATAAGCCAGAATTACCTTCATCTATTACAACGGATCCAGAATTTAGATATTCATATGATGACTACGTCGATGATTTAAAACTAAAGCTTCAAAAAAGCCACGATACCGCCAGGAGTAATATTATAAACTCTAAAGAAAAGAAACAAAGTATACTACGATAGAAGATGTAGTCATACAGAGTACAATGTAGGAGATAAAGTTTATTTGACAAATGAACAATGCGCTGGATCTAAGAAACTATCTCCAAGTAGTACAGGGCCATACACGATTATTAAAATCAATTCGCCAGTTAATGTTACGATACAAATGAAAAGGAAACAAGTAACCGTCCACACAAATCGCATAAAAAAGGCTCATACTAGATCATAACACATTATAATTTGTTGCAGGTTTTCCTCCTCAGCATTTGCTGAGCAGTTTAAAATACATACGCTCGAACATGAGCCAGGAATATATTACGACAATATCGGAGAACTTAAATTTTATGGAAATACCTGGAATATTGTAACATATTTAGATCTCTCTCAGATAGACAACAAAATCGACTTGATCATCTCAAACGAACAAAAAACGATAATCCTCTGCGATAAAAACCCTCTTTTCGATTGCAATTCTTCTTTAATAGTTCTAAAACGTCTAATACCCGAGTTAAAGATTAAAAAAAAGGGAGTTAAGCGATTTACTAGGCCACCAACGCGTTAAGCGCGGTTGGTTCAATGGAGTAGGAACTGTTTTAAAAACTATAACTGGGAATCTTGATGAAAACGATGCGGAATATTATGATGATTTAATCGATAAATTAAACAATAACGAACTTGAGCTCTCTCGCTTGTTAAAATCACAAATTCAAGTCGTTCAAACAACTATCACGAACTTTAATGAATCAATCACCAATTTCCAAAATAATGAAAAGATACTAAATGAGAATATAAGAGCCATAAAGACATACGCGACCACTTACAATAAGGAAATTAGTGATCTCCACGTTAAACAGAACTTAGAAGACCATATGTCTCCTTTAATTTTACTTTGTGATCAATTAAATAACGAATTAGCCACAATTACCAACGCTATACTCTTCGCGAGAGTATATCTTTGGGTGGACAAAGATCATGAGTCCACCACAGTATATCGAAGAGCTAAAGAAAACGATTCACTTACTTCCACCGGGAACACAGTATCCTTACGCTTTAGTAACTGAAAATGCGCATGCCCTTCTTACCTTATGTACATTAAAAGTTCACTACACAAGTGATAGATTAGTATTTGTTGTTAAGAATCCCCTTACGTTAGACACAACCTTCAAATTGTACGAGTTGATACCTCTGCCTGTACAACAGGAAACAAACAACTACCTTTTCATACAACCATCTTTTAAATTCCTCGCTGTCTCAAACATGAAAACACAGTATAGTATTCTTCATGATTTTACATCTTGCAAAATAGCTCCCGAAAATTTGTATGTGTGTAAACAAACACAACCTCTATATTCAGTACACTCGAACAAAATCTGCGAAACCTATCTTTTATTGACAAACGAAAACATTCCTGAAGATTGCGACACAAGAGTAACTCAACTTACTAAAGAAATATGGCACAAACTCACAAACAAAAATCTATGGATATACGTCCTGCCAAGAATCAGCGATATTACTATTAGTTGCTCTCATACCAAAGAGTTCAAAGACGTAAAAATTAAAAGAATGGGTGTATTAGAGCTAGCGCCATATTGTAAAGCATATACACCATCGAGCATTCTTGTAGCCGAAAGCTCTTTCACTAGTAATTACACTATAAGATTACCTGCATTTAATATTTCAAAGGACGATTGTTGCAACAAAGAAAAGGTTAATATTACTGTCCTACCGCATATCGAACAATTACCAGTTTCACATTTAAACCTCGACAACCTCGGAGTGGCCAGCCACAAATTGAATACCATATCACGTATGATCGACGAAATGTACAAACAAAAAGAAGTTGAGCGAAAATTAACGATTTTTACTTATATAGGGTATGCTACATGTACTATAATTTTAATTATTATTATCTATGTCCTGTTCAAATGCCTGTGTAAGCGACGTAGCCGCATGCAATATCACGACCATGATGACCAAGGTGGATGTGCGAAAGTAATCAATTGCCTAAATTTTAAAATACTAAATAAAGAAAGGCGCGTACGACACTCCAGCGCGCCGCCTGTTATACCTGCTGTTGAATTAAGCATAATAACTTCTGATTCATCAGTCTCCGATGATGCATCTTCTTGTAATACGCCACCTCGGTCATCCTACCGTACATCTAGCACTATCAAAGATAAATTCTGAATAATTTATCTTTTATCTAAGGGGGGAGGTGTAACGTACCCGCCCCCTCACTAATCCTAAGGCCTAGTCATAAGTAAACATTTTTAAGCATTAGAGTTAGTTGGCGACTTTCTCCTTTCCCCAAAAGTCTCATCCCTTAGTCATTCCTAGTCATAGTCCACAGGTCATATTTCCCCCTTAAGACCCTTAGACCCTTAGACCCTTAGACTCTTAGACCCTCAGGCCCACTCCCTCCCCTCACCTTCTGTCTCGCTCTTTCCTTCGACTCCCCCACCCTTCCTAAAACCTATATAACCCCCTGCATTCCCGCAAAAAGGACATTACATATTTTACAAAATCTAAAACGACATTCATTTTACGAGAGCAGCGATAGTAGATATTTTACTAAGTTTGGGACGTCTACAAGTTCCTACCATCGGTCCTCTATCCGATTTCGAAAAGTGTAACGAAAGAATAATAAAGCAGTGACCATTATAATGACATTGAAAAAAATCATATTATGATGCAATGTGCGCCCCTCAAAACATTCTAATTCTGATGTACCCATATTTTGGATCTTCAAATCCAAAAGAGATATTCAGGTGTTCTGCTTCTCGTGACTCACCCTGTATACATATATCACGTGTACGTGAACGTATAAATATAGCTGTATATACTGTCCGTATTTCTAGTGTTAATTAGCAACTGATAATAGATGAACAGGTAATAGCATGAACTACTGAAAACACATAGTACACAATTCATTATTTTACATCCCGTAGCTGCAATTATTACTATTTATATTCGCATAGCAGTAAAAGTACGTCACGAAAATTAGTTATATTTCGGGCACTATGTGTACTTCATAATAATTAGTTATTATTGTATATTTGATATAGTAGATGCATGGATTGTTCGAAAATATGGTAAATATAATAAGTAGTAAATATAGAAAATTATAGCTGCAATTATAATGAATGCAATATTATTTTTACGTATGTCAGAACTATTATTTTTAACACGAAACGTGGCAAATAATAGTGTCTACCTAGTGCTATTTACAATCTGAAAATAGCATTGAGGTAGTTCATAAAGGTAATATTGCCTTAACCATATCGAAACGAATTTTGACCACAGATGACTAATCGGTTCGTGAGAACGAAAGCCAAAATTTATTTACTTATCCTAAATAACATAATAAAAGGTAGGAAATGCATGAAACTCTTTACGATTTATTATCGTTTATCATCGAAAATTTGATCGACGTTCCGGCACATGGAGGAATTTATTTATTACTGGATTCTGATCTCTTTCTTACTCCGTTTTTTGGGTAATTCTTTCGACACGAGAAACCAAGAGTTTCTGACGCGATAATTCCTTGGAAATCGTGAGATAAACTTTTCGAAGTCTGAGGTTTAAGGAGATTACTTGAAGTTTCGAAGTCGTAAATTTGGGATTTTCAGTTATCGATCACGTCTTTCAATTTTCCGTTCGATTAACGATAGATTTTGTACGTTGTATGTCAAAAATCATGTCGCGAATTAATTTGTTAGGATGTCGTTTTTGCGAGGCCATGTGAAATAATCCGGTTAAGGAGTTATTCGATAAGAAAAGCATGACGACTCATAAACATTATACAGGGTGTCATATAACCGGCAGTACAAGCGGGAAGGTAGTGATTCTACATGAAATTTTGATTCGGAGAAGAAGAATACAATTTTTTCTTCCGAGTTTTGTTTTCGAGAAAAATGACTTTGAGTGTTTATCGAGTACACGTGCACCTGATCAAGCTTCAACCCAAGGGATTTCATGTATTTACAATTAGATTATCACTACTAATTGTAAGTGGAGATAAACATTTCCAATGTTCATATGCATCAAATGGATCGAATGGCTAGGGCACAGAATAAGAGAAAATGTTTACTTTGTAAAAACATTTTTATTCAGAAATTGTTGGAAATAATGTGCACGTTGTTTCAAACATTTTGTCTTATTTCGAAGTGCGCGCGTATTGGATAAATATTCAAAGTCATTTTTTCCGAAGACATATAAAAGATATAAAAATTTGAAAATTATGAGAATGATAATTGTAATTTAATTCGTAACCTTCGGGATAGGCGTGCATTCAAGTAACGAATTAACTCGCCATCCCCGGTTAACGGGTGAAGAGGGCTACCCAATCATTCACTCTGACTCGCGTAAATAATTGAATGTTATTTCCTGGGACGTTTGATTCACGAGTGTTTGGTGGGAAAGATGTCGGACAGACGTATTAGCGGAAACGTCAGGTTCAAACGTGAGTCTGTTATCCGCATGTATCGATTAACCTGTCGTACGCCATACCTGACATATATCTTTGAAAAATTTAATCTTCGACGTCTTGTTATTATTCCTGGCTCGGGGGCTCGTGACCCAGAATATCACATGGAAAATAATTCCCAGCAATCGATCTATTAGATTGCATCGAGAAAATCTTTCAAACGATCGCGGCTGATAGCACAAGTGAAATTTCCTTTTCCAGCGCGGATCACCTTTGAAATGAATAAATTGAGGAGGTTTAATGAAAATTCAAGTAGATTATCATCTAGTATATCAGATGAACATTGCTCTTTACGAGACTGTCTAATAAATTTCATTTTACTGCGAGGTTATTTCTTGTTACATATATATGAAAATTTGATGGTAGATTCTATTATTATATCTGAATTAAATAAAATGGATTTTAGTATGAACATTTTATTATGGATGATAGAATATTTAATATGGATTATAGTATTAATACTTATTATAAAGTTTATCATAAATAAAATGCATTTTATTTATGATTAAGATAGCCAATTTTTTAAAGCGCCATATTTCGGGCAATTATCAGTATTGAAAAAAGAAAGTTTTTTAATGCGCAATCCTTTGTTTATGTCGCAAAATGCAATTTGCCTTATGAAGAAGTGTAAAAAGTTGTTACCAAATGCACGTAGCTACCACCAACATTATTTTTTTGAAAGTGTTTGCACAATGAAAACAGTGAAACCATCCTGGAAATTCATTGATTAAAGCTGTATTCATTCATTGTAAATTAATTGGGTATATTTCTGCAGTAATCGACATCCAAATTTTTCGGGGACGGCATTAAAACTTTTCTGTGTAGAACGATTGATACACAATGTTATATCGCAAACATCGCATTTTACATTTTTCAGTATTTTTCAGTATTATACAATAATTAATGATAGTAGACAGTCGCGGGCTCGCGGAATATTCCGTTCTTGGTGATAGTAGACAGTCGTGGATCGCGGAATATTCCGCTCTTGGATGCAAATGGGTTAATATCACTGAAATTCTACAGTTTATGTACACTACAAATATTTAAATAATGACTTTAGTTGTGTATTAATATATTATTACAATATTTTTAATTAATTTACGCATTTTTCGCGTAAAACATTTATCATAATCTTGTGCAACTCAGCAAACATCGAGTTAATAATGTTACATCCGAAGCCTAATGTATTTATATTATTCCTCATCACTTAGGTGATTAATTAAGGTGACAGAGCTGATTTTCGACCAATCAAACTAGCCTTAAATAGTTCCAAAACAGGATGTGTGCTAAAAATTCTTAATGTACTAATTTATGGACTCCGTTATTAGCAAGAATTTATTAGATTACTTATGAGAAACAATATATTAGGTGGTCCAATAAGTTCGTTCCGTTTTCGGCGCGGCGACTTTATTACCTTCTTACCTGAGTAATAAACCACAATACATACTCAGGAAAAAATGTACATATTCCAGTACACATCTAGTTTTGCTTTCGTGCGAATTAGACGTATTTTTTTAAGTTTTTCTGTAATATCTAAACTAAAATCATGACGGACAACAAAATTCAGTTTCGACACATCATGTTATACGAGTTTCGTAAAGGGTATAACGCTTCGGAAACTTCGAGAAATATTTGTGTTGTTTACGGGGAAGGTTCTGTAACAGATCGTACGTGCAGAAAATGGTTTTATCATTTTCGTGGAGGAAATTTTTCATTACAAGATGACCATCGCGCTGGACGACTACATACTGCTGACAACAGTGCTGTACGTGCATTAGTGGTGCAAAATCGTTGGATTCAAGTGCGTGAAATTGCATCGGAACTTCAAATGAAAAAATCCACCGTGCATAATTGTTTACGGAAGATGGGATTAATTTCAAAGTTGAATATGTGGGTGCCGCACGTACTGACGGAGCGTAACCGCGCAGACCGCCTGGCAGTGTGCATGGCTCTGTTGAATCGGCATCGAAATGAATCAATTTTAAAAAGAATTGTTGCTGGGGATGAAAAGTGGATACAATATGAGAATTCTAGAAGAAAACGTAGTTGGTGTGAAGGCAACGAAATGCCCGAATCAACGGCAAAACCTGGACTGCACACAAAAAAGGTATTGTTATCGGTTTGGTGGGATTAGGAAGGAATTGTTTATTATAAATTAAACGAAAGACTTTTATGCGAAAGGAATTATGAAACTACCTGAGAAGTGGCAAGAAGTAATTGAAAAGAATGGTGACTATGTATGTTGTTGCTGCGCAAAACAATGAAGTCCAACGTCCGCCACATCCAGCAAGGAAATCGAAAGAAAGACACTACAGGGAACTCAGTCGTGCCTGACATTCTTAATATCCTACACTAAAAGGGATGGAGTCAGGGACGCCTGAGTGCAATTAAATCATAAAATCCAATCGCGGCGACTCTGGAGCGGTCGCCGTCACCTGGCTACCACGTGGCCTCGCGGTCGCTCCGTTCCAGGAATTCGCCGCACCTACAAGTTTTGGGAAACCTCCCCTATAACCACCTAATTTCTAAGAACTCTCCTTCCCGGCGTGACAATTACAACCAATGGCATTCTAGGGGCCAGAAATATGCCCGCCCCAAATTGGCCATCCGAGGTGTCTTCATTTGTAAAAACACACTTTGTACTCAATCTAAAATCAAAGCTCGACTCAGAACTATTAAAAATTCTAAACACTGCAGTTCCAGAACCAAGAGTCAAATTCATTAGTCGACCTACCTTCCACACTCACATCAATCGTCTAACCCAATCATACAAATCAAAAAATAATCACCGTAACGACCAACATCGTGAGGTGAAGGTGTGCAATTGCGTTTTATTCGGGAACCGCAACACGCAAAGGGACGCACACCACAGAGTACAATTCGCTCACATCGAAGAGCGAACAAACGTACTCAACATATGTGAATAAAATAAATTCTATTTGAAAAAAACGGCGTTTTACTGTAACGGCTGAAAACGGAACGAACTTATTGGATCACCTAATACTAGAATGATTATCAGAAATCATTAATTTCAGTATTCTGAAATAAGAGCTTCGTAGATTAAAATACCCAATTAAAACACCAACAGAGGAATTTACGGATTAAATCACTGCATAATTTTTAATAAACATACAATATTTCACTAATACCCATTTCATTGTAAATTCCTTATAGGATCTTTAAGTTGAAACTGCTAAATGCGGTCTTAATTTGGAAAAAAATGGTTACTCTAGGTTTTGGGCACTCTTAAAACGGATAACAAATTCGTGAAAAGTTGGCTTTGAATTTTCATGGGTAAATTGGATGAAAAGAATCGCACACTGGTTGCTGGAAAATTCGTAAAAGAAGATTAACATTTTTTCTAATATTCATTTTATTTGTTATGTTACAATCCCCACCAACTTGAAGGTTTCCTATTCTTCACATACCAACATACTTTCAGAGAATCAGAAAAAAGTTGTAGCTGAAATAAATATAGCAGCTTTTCCAAAACCTCTGAATACTTTTTTTGGCCAGAAATTCAATATACCTTGGAAAAGGTTTAATATACCGAATAAATATGTGTTTTTTGTATTTACGTCATCGAGGTCATTGTCCATATTTCGTAAGGGTTGACATGTAATAATTTCTCTGCCCTCCGCATAGATTCTGTGAATGACGTGGCTCATGGACGTAAGATAACGGCATTATACATGTTGAAGTCGGTGCCACGAATTTCGGGAAACTTTCGAAAGACTGATACACGTCCCGGTGGTTTTGAATGTGCGATTTCCATGTAGCTCCAAGTTGTCGGTTGCTGCCTATTTGCCGGAAGGCAACTATGGATCCCTCCATATTTCAATGGAATTGAACCATGATTCGGCATTTGTAAATGCGATTTTAATTATGAAATTTATGAATTTGCATTCGACATTTAATGTATATATTAAATCTGTTAATTACATATGTTAATTATTTAATATGAAACATGTGTTTTTTAGTGACGACGATCAACATTATAATAATGTCTATAAATTATCCATTCTAAATTAATCTTTTGTATAATGTTTTATTTATTATGCTGGAGTAAATTATACACCTAACACACATGTTTATTAACATTTTAATAAACATTAGAATTATTTAGTAAACTTCAGTAAACTTTGGAATACTAGCACAAGTTTATAAACGTTTCGAATGGTTTTTAGGGGTGTAAGGGTAATGTACCCGAATTTTCGAATAGCGACCCACGCCTAATAGTATTCTATTATAAGAAATAAGAGAACGGTGTCTATGTGATACAAGGATCATAATTCTTCTTTAATTTCTTCATCCTTTACATTTCTATCATTCCGAGTGTGATCGGTGATTAATCCAGGGAGACTGATTTGACTCATACTTGAACATATTAAAGTGTGAGTGTGAAAATATACATATGCCAATAGAATCAATTGCGAAGTACTAGCCTAAAACGGCAGACATCATGTACTGAGTAAATCATGTGAGTAAAGAGATATTTCGTCAAAAGCGTTAAACGGACGATATCGGATCGCAAAATATCTTGTCCGAGGTTGCGAATGGGTTAAACACTGTGTTAAAGCAGAAGGTATTATATTTTATGCAATTCAATTTAACACACAAAATAGATTTTTAGAATATATTCGTAGATGACAATCCACGAAGTTCATATAGAGCCTTTAAATTGGATTATAAAATATTATGAAATAAAATATTCAAGGAAGCTTAAACAGGTAATTAAACAGATGGGAAACTCATTATAACGAAAGGCAATATTTAAGGTTCAAAAATGTTCATTAACTAAATCGGTGATTAAATAATACTAATCATATTATTATTAATTCCCTGACACGTAGGTATATTACTAACTCATATTAGGCAACGTTAAGATTTCGGATTATGTGGATATTAATAATGCGGATGAAATAATATTAATAATTTGGTTTAATCGTAAGTGAATATTAATGGTTCGGATAGACTAACATTTATAATTAGGATTAAGGATAAAAAATATAAATATACAGTAATGTATATATATAAATAATTCCGGTAAAGTGATCCAAATTTAGAAAAACGCCATAATAATACTTATCTCTTTGTGTTTTAAAATTGTGCGTCGTAAGTTTTATGTGACGATCAAATATCAATCTATCGTTTTATTAACGTTACGAGATAATCAAATTCTCATCCCCACTGGCTAAACAGATAATCTTCTCGCGTGATAAAATTCAAAATAGTAGCCGTTATCCTCGCAAGTTTTTCAAGCCGCCATTACGGACGCTTGATATAAAAGCACTTTAAGATGAAAGGCGAAGAGGTATAATAAAAAGTGAGTTTTCTAGACGTTCTATAAATTTCTTCGTATAAAAAGAAGCTATTTTCATGCTGCGAGGCGAGGTGAGGGGAGTCTTCGATGAAAGTTTGAACGTCTCGACTGAAAGATGGGGTAACGAAGTAATTATATTAATCGCAGTTAAGAAGAAATTCATATTCACCAAATGAACCAATAATTTATGAGTTCTTTCGCTATCCGTGGGAGCATTTACCTACCTGTTAAGGGATACCCTGGAAGATTAAATGTTTCGCTGTCTGAACTTCCCTCCGAGTTTTTCACGGTTCATTATATACTTTCGGGAACTGTTAAGCGGATAACTTTTCCTTCTTCGGAGTTTAAAGGATCTCTTCTCGCTGCCCCTCAACAATTTGTGAAATCCGATACGTCCAATTATTATTACCACCTTCTTGATTCTGCTCTCGGAGTACCTTCGGGTTTTGTTAGTATATTAGTGTAGCATGGATACTTTACTTCTGTCTTCGGTAGAGCAGCAGAAGAAAAATTAAAAGCCTTGGGATTCTTTTAAAATTAAAAATCGTCCGCGATCCTCGGCTCTGGAGTCGCCGGCTCGAGGTGGCACTGCGCCACGTGGCCCATTGATCTTTTAGGGTCTTACTTGGGTCTCTTCTGCTCTTATAATTAGTACTCCTTCAGATTTTCTCCTCTGATCTTTTCTTTTCGCTTTTTTTTTATAGAAAGCACCAGATTTTTTCCAGTCCCACATTAATGTTATAATCGAAAGCATTGTATACATTGGGTCGTCAAGTATGAAATTTGTAGTGGGTCACATTGTCAACTACAATTTTCTACAAATTTCATACTTGACGACCCAATATTAGGTCGAGTCATAAGTAACCCGGTTTTTATCAGACATTTATTTTGTTTGCATTAAATAACAAAATTATATTAATTTATTATGTATTCACCACTATTATGTATGACCTTCTCCCATCGTCCTGGCAGTTTATCAATTCCTTCTTTGTAAAATGTGGTTGGTTTGGACTGCAAGAAATTTTCGAGAGCCTGACTGACTTGCTCTTCAGAACATGTAATTTGGGTATAATTCTTTTGTCTTTAACTACTGATTACACTTTCCAAAACATTTTAACTTTTTTTAAGGTTTTAACAACGAATTGGTGATCCCCATAGACTTGGAAACGCTGAAAACGAATACGCAAACCGTTTCTCTCCATTGGCCCCAATTTGCGAAAAAATCAATTTTGAAGAAAAGGGTAGTTTTTGTCTTTTGAACAGGATTTGTGACGAACATATAAAAGTTAGACAGTTTTTGTTAATCGCTGTTTAAATAAGTGACCAGTAGTTGTTTCACCCGATCACGAGCCTCATAGTTAATTTCTTTTTCTTGAGTCTACCGAGTTCATTTGACCGGTGTGATTCGAAAAGGAAATAGAAAAACTATCGAGGTCCAATAACATGACAATGATTGTTGTTGACTAGACCGTGGGAAACCAGAGATCGGCACGTCTGACCGGTACATATTACCGTTTGAAGACGTTCGAATTCGCGAATAGTAAGCGGATATGAGAGAGAGAGTGAGAAAGAACTAATAGTTTGACGAAAGCGCCGCGTAACGAGTAATTACTCGTTCGCGCTTGTCGACGACGGTGTAACGTCGCCGACAGCAGTTGATTCCAGAAACTCCTCCGAGACGGTTGATTCCGGAGAGTTGAATTTTGAGAGTCCTCAGCAACAGTTCGCACGGAGCGCATCGATTGTCGATCGTGCTCCCGTTATAACGAACACTGCTTTTAGCTTAAAACCAGCAAATTGTGGAACTGAATCGAGAATAACACACGACAATTCGTGTTGACTCTTCAGCACAATAGCTGCGCCTTTTAGTAATTTAGCGGTCTTTACCCTGAATTAGTACTGGGGCGAAAATCGGTGGGTTCACCTGGTTTTCGCCAACCATTGTTATTCGACGTGGGAGCGTCAGGAGTCCACTCTTTGGATGACCACTGGTCGGCGGAGCACTACGTTAGTTGGCGCGCTATTCTAAACTTAAGACCCGCTACTCGTTCTCTACCGGGAATCGCCTTGGTGACGTTTAGAGAAACCAAAGAGCGACCGGAGAGTTTCGATACCGCTGTGTCCAGGCTTCCTTCACGACGCGGCGTGTTGAGGAAGACGGGTTAGAATTAGCGTTGGTCCACTCTTACTCCACGCCAAGGCGTGTTGAGAAAGAAACGGTTAGATCAGCCTCCGTTGTCAGCCACCGGGACTAGTTACTAGTAACCGTGGATCTCCCCGCTCACGGAATCCATACAGGAGATTTACAACCTCCGCCTTGGTTTTCCGTTCGAGGCAATACGACTGTGCGGTCGTTGCACTAAAGATTGCATTGCGTTAAATCTAGCCGACCGCCACGATTGTGTTCCTGAAAAAGACGGAACAGATCGGCCAAAACAGTCGACGCGTGGCTTACCGTATTTAAAAGCCACGCACCAGTACACGCATTAGCACACAGCACGGTTACCGTTGCTGTTTAAGTGTGCGCGTCACAACATTCCCGAGACAGAACGTTAATACGATTATCGTATTTCAGGTGATTACACCCGTTCGTTCTTTTTCTGTTGTTCCAGAGATCAGAACCTAGGACAACCAGGCCCGCCGAAAGCCAGGCTACCAAGAAGTCAGATTCTTGTAATAGGCAAAACACTTTGTATTATACAAAGCGAAAAGGGTCTGAAATAAACGTCTGAAGTTCCTTTTCAGGACAGTCAAAGGGAATCAAAGGCATATTGGTTTGGATTTACCTTTACCCACTCTCCCTCGTCCGGACCGGAGGAGGAAGTTTCACTTCCTCCAATATCGGTTGGAGTTGGCCGATATCGTAAACAAATTTCAACAATCGCAAATAATTCTGTGAACTTGTGAGAATAAGAAGATATGAATTCCTTTTGCAATATGAATTTTCAAATATGTGTAAACATTAGTTCAAGTTGGCGTGACATGCTCCGCGCGCTCATTTTTCGAGATTCTTTAAAAATTTCCGTAAAAACTAGGCCTCTGACGGGGATTCCAGTTTCTCTACACCATAGAGCGGACATTTCTCTTTGAAAAACACTCATAAAATATGCAAAACGGACTATGATGTCATAAATAAAAGTCAAAAAGTTGAGGAAGTGAGCAGGGGTTCTCAGACAGCATCGAGTATACGCGTTGAGCGGAAACACATGTCAGCGCAGAGCGCTCTCGACGGTGCTTTCGGAGAACCTGTGCTCACATACTGTGACTTGCGTAACTGTTTGGCTTTTCTTTACGAACTCAAAATCCGTTTTGTGTACTGTACGAGTGCTTTTTAAAGAAAATGTCTTATCTCTCGCGTATAGTAATTGGAATCCCCGTCAGAGACCTAATTTTTACGGAAATTTTAAAAGAATCTTGAAAAATGACCGCGCGGAGCATGTCTCAAAAACTTGAGCTAATGTTTAAACATATTTGCAAATTCATATTGCAAAAGTAATATGTATAATTGTATTCGAAAAAGTCCACAGAACTTTGTGCAATTCAAAAAACTGTCCAACATTAATATGTTCATCGCAAATCCTGTTCAAAATACAAAAAAGACTCTTTTCCTCCAGAAAAACGGTTTGCGGATTCGTTTTCAGCGCGTCAAAGTCTATAAGAGCACATATTCGTTGTTACAACCTTTTTTTGTTGGACAGTGTTATTAATTGAACTTTAAAATTATCAACGTAATTTGTGTTAACTAATATTAAAAGTATCTTGAAAATTACTAGTTTTTCTGATACTATCAATTTATATTATTAATTTAGTTTGAAAATACTCAACAAAATTTATGTTACCTGCTATTAAAAGTAGCTTGAAGATGATTAATTTACCTTAAGTTAATGAATTACCAATTATTAATTTAACTTTACAATTATCGAGCTAATTTATGTTACCTAATTAAAAGTAGCTCGAAAATGTTCACTTTATTATAAATTATGAATTACTAATTTAGCATAAATATTATCAACATGTATATTACCTGATATTAAATCGCGACTGTATTTTATTCTAAACAATCCAGCAATAATTCCGTTATTTGACAGTGAATTGTAGGTGTTGCACAATGCATCGAAGGTTATTTATTTCCATGTAAGATTGAAGTATTTATTTAGGTGATTGTTCTTTGATTTGGATAGATTACGATTTACATGAAGAAGCATAATGAACGATGAAAAATATCAATAACAGATATAAATGCAAAATTATTGCTCAAAGATGTAACTGATACATGGCATATAAATATATTTATTTATTTATTCTATTGTTACCGACAAATAAATTAAAAATAAATTGATCAGAAATAATGATAAATCGATAATCTGCGGAGAGTTTACTGGTTTCAACAATTATGGTTTACATTCCGCATTTATTTATTGGGTGCCTCGAATGCATCTTTGTTTCCGGTCCAATATTTTTTTGGATTTCAACGACGATCAATGTTGCGTGTGAAACACGTATCGGTTGAAGTTGGCGAGATAACGTTCGGGATTTGTAATGTAATAGTGTTTCGGAAAAGCAAAATATTCATTTTTATATCCACGCAAAATGAATATGGCGGATGAATACTTTGTATGAAGCTAATTATTTACATGACAAGTTTATATGTTGTACAGAAAATAATAATGTCCAAATTCCACAATTCATCCCGAGAGCAAAGGAAATGGTGGTGGGTTGAAATTTTGGAAATTTGAACGATCACAAGTATTATAAATTGTAGTTGCGTTACAGACTGGAATGTTGTTAATAACTTGTTAACATGCACTAATTGCAAGAACTTGAGCTTTAAATTCAACAGGATTTGAAATTTGTAATATAAAAAATAAATTATAAACTAATCATTAAGTGGTATTTTTCATCATTTTGTGTTATGGTAAGCGATATTATAATGAAGTGTACGATAAATTAGTGTCAATCAAGCATATTTTTAATTAGAATTCGAATGATTTAAATCATCTTAATTAGAAATATAGATTATGGACCGATTAATTTGAATGATTAAGATAATATTGTTTAAACTATGGAAATAAACTTTTTCATGATCTCAAATTATAATGGAACCTGTAATAGAGTAACATAAAATGCAATTAATTATTTCTAATCAACCATTCGAATTGTATCATGATTTTAGATATCTACACTGGAAAATGGATTGTTGACCGAAATAAAATAATTAAAATGTGTCTGATTATTTTCAGTTATAGTAAAATAATAGCAAAACAAATTGTATAATAATTATGCGACTAATTACAAGAGTTGTTTAAATTATTAGACGAAACATATAAATTATTTATTAACACGGTATTTCACTAATCCACAAAATTTACATAGACCGCCTAACATTCCTTGTTCAATTCCAGCCTGATTTATTTTATTTTCCTTGGAGTCAGATTGCAAATATTTTAAGAATGTAATCACCTCGCGAATACCTTTATCGGTTTTGTAGAAAATAAAGAAAACCACAGACCGCATTCCAGGTTTATTGTCGCTCCACCTCACTTCACCGAATTCACGTGAACATTTTTTAAAGGGAATGTTAAAGCCAAAGGAATTCCTGATCAACTTCGAGCAGTGTGGGTCTCCACTCTCTCCAGTCGCAGCAACCTTCACGTGGTACGACCTGGTCGCCGGTTTTATTCGGAGATCCTTAAATATTGTGTTAATGCCCAACAAACTCAACATTTCTAATATAGAAATTTGTATTACGAGTTGTACAAATTCCCTAACACAACACATTGTATTACGTGTTGTATAAAATTCCCTAATAGAGAACTTTGTACTACGAGTTGTATAAAATTCCCTAATAGAGAACTTTGTACTACGAGTTGTACAACTTTCCTAATACGAAAAGTTATACTACGAGTAGTTCTACAAATTTTGTCATATAAATTGTTTATTACGAGTTGTACGAATGTTCTCATACGAGACTTTGTATTACGAGTTGCATAAACTTTCTAATGCAAAACTTTATATTACGAGATGTATAAATTTTCGGACACAAAACTTTGTATTGAGAGTTGTACGAATTTGCTAATACAAAACTTTGTGTTACGAATTGACAATGGTACGAATTTTAATCATAACAATAATGAAGTAGTCACGATTTAATACGAGTTTCTTACAAATAAATTGTGGGCACTATCGAAAATTGTAAATGTTTAAGATTGTGTTGAAAATTTATAGTTAAAACTTAGTTATACAGGGTGTCCCATTTAAATTGAGATTGTGAAAAATCTCGAAGACGTGTGATTTAAGAAAAACAAACTGAAACGTCTCCTTTAGTATTTCGAGTGGGGAGGCAAATGGCATTACTCATTTTTTAATGCATGGGCGTCTTCAATATTATTTCAAGGTCATCTTTTCTTTTTTTATCATAAACCCATATTTTTTATTTCGTAATCATATTCTACGTAAAAAAATGCACGACTTTTGTTGGAAACATTTTGTTGTAAGTTCAATATTTTAAGATATCTAGTTGATTTTTCATGTTTATGTCAAAGATAGTTTTGTTTTTCTATTAAAATGACAACATTACTTCCTTCTGGAAGGTTTTTTATTTCATTGAAGAACATCACAATAAATATTCGAAATTTTTACCCTCAACTTCTAGACACTTATTAATTCGTTTAATAAAGGACTCATGAACAGATAAGTTCTTCTCGCGATACTACGACAGGCAGTTATAATTCGCTCTTTCATGTTTTCTGGTTTAGTAGGTGGTAGATCGGGGTAGATCGGGGTAGATCGGAGTAGATCGGGGTATACCTTTGCCTTAAGATAACCCCATAGCAAGTAATCGGGTGATGACCACCTCGACCTATCCATCGATCAGTAAAATCCCAATCTAGTATTTGCCGTGCAATACGTGAGCTGGGCAACCGTCGTGCTGAAACCACAGGTTTTGCCTGTCTCCTATGCTTAGATCTTCAAGTAATACAGGTAATTCGTGATCCAAGAAGTCTCGATACTTGTTTCCATTTAACGTGCCATCAATAAAAAAGGGTCCTACTATTTTCTGTGCAATAATTCCAACCCAAACATTGACTGACCATGGGTGTTAGTGTTGATGATCTACTTCTCGTAACCACCTCGGATTGTGGTCAGACCAATAGTGCATATTATGCCTATCAACTTGGCCATTATTTTTAAAAGTAGACTCTTCGGAAAACAAAACATGGAAAAAGAAATTCTGATTAATGTTTATTTGATTTTTCGCCCATTCACAGAACGTTATTCAAGCTTGAAAATCATTTTCTTGAAGTTCTTTGTGTAAGCACAGTTTGTATAGATGGAACTTCTGTTGCTTTAAAATTCGATGAACGCTCATTCGCGATATTCCAGAAGTGCGCGAAATTGAACGAATACTCACTAATACTCATTTGGATTGTGAGCAACTGCATCCAATACACGATTTGCATTATTTTCACTTGTACGTGTTTTTTGACGTACGCGTGTTATCTTCTGTACACTACCCTCTCGCAGAAACTGTTTAACAGTACGGTAAAATGTACTGCATGATGGACATCTTTTTTCAGGGTACCACAAAGGCATACAAATTAATAGCTTCTTCAATGTTTCGTCCTGATTCACAATAAAGAAGAATCATTTCAATCTTTTCTGCAACTGTTAAATATTCCATTGCACTCATTACGTAAACTGAACTGACGACACAGTATCTCGTGTTCGAGACTTATGACTAACAAGAAGAACTACCCACAAGTCACTTGTGACGAAGTACCTTCCATACCTGGAAAGTGTCAAAATATAATATTCTTCCTTTTTCTGATCATGTTCGAAAACAGAATCAAGCTGTATTCATTTCTACTATTCTTTTAATAAGAAATTGTTGACCAAAAAGTATGGGTATGCAATATAAATAAATATATTAGAGAATAAACATTAAATTATAAAAATTCAGAAAAGAAACTAAAAAAAACATTCCTTCGTCGAGATTCGAACTCTCGATACTTTCCACAGCAGCTGAACGCTCTAACCGCACGGCTACCGCGGCTGTTGAAATCTGACTATCGACATTAAGGACTGACTATCGAAGGCATTTTTAATAAAATCTCATTTTTCAAAAAAACGGTAAGATTTACAGCAACATTGTATGAAACTTTTTTGTGTCCCTGATCAAGATCTACATGATGATAGCAAGTTTTATTTGTTTGGAGGATCTCGGATTTTTCACCTTTAAGGGCGATTTTTGGAAAAACGCGTGGCTATATACGCCTAAAATTTTAGCATCGTAATCTACGCACTGAGACCTACAATTTGAGCTATTGCCCGTTATAAAACCAGAAATACAAACCAGGTCCTCCCCTTGTAAGAATTCAGTCACAAACTTATCCTGTTTTGATAGCACATGGTTAGATACATTTGTAAACACAATCATAGTAGGTATGTTTATCACAATTACACTTGACAGAGAAAAATATCGAAACATTGTAGTTCCAAAGGTACTAATAATACTTGAATATGTAAGCCTACCAGATGTGATATCAGCATAAATTTTAAAAGATGTTAAGAAATGTTGAACTTACAGCAAAATGTTTCTAACAAAAGTCGTGTATCCTTTTACGTAGAATATGATTCAGAAATAAAAAAATATGGGTTTATGATAAAAAAAGACAAGATGACCTTGAAATAATCTTGAAGATGCCCACGCATTAAAAAATGAGTAATGCCATTTGACTCCCTACTCGAAATACTAAAGGACACGTGTCAGTTTGTTTTTGTTAAATCACACGTCTTCGACATATGTATTTCACAATCACAACTTAAATGGGACATCCTGTATATTTCTTGGTAAAAGGCGAACTTCTTACGATTTTTATTCATATTTTCATAGATCATATGTATAATATATTTTTCATCAGTCCATATTTTTATTTACTTTCTTATGTGATAACTTTATTCTATAACAATTGCGTAGTAGTTAATACTGGTAAAATGGTAAATTAATAAAAATTTATCTGGAGGAACATTTATTTTTGTTTGTGATTTTTGGTATTTTTCTTGCTTTATTCGTAAGAAATTTCTTATTACTCGAATCGACTGCAAAATCTTTATGATCTAATTCAGATAATTGTATTGAAATAATTATGATTATATTATATTTAATATATAGGGTTCTTGTATATTGACATCAGTGCAATATGTAAGTATCTGGATTATTATCACACTGATAGCTGCGAAACTAATAGTTGTTCTTAACCAAAATATAATAGTTCATTAAATTCTATTGTTTATTACTATTTACGTAATCAACAGAAGAGTAACAATCGATAAATATAATATTTGATCAACATCAACAATTAAAGGAATTAATATAAAATATTAATTCAGTATTAATATTATTATTATATCAGTTGTTTAGAGTATTACATTCGAGAAAATATATTTAAATTTCCGTGTACACTTATATTCTATCAGCAAAACATAAAAGTAGCAGATTTTTCTCTAATCTTGGGGCATTTCTATTTACAGTGAGAAATAGAAGCATCATATTGGTTTGGTCACGGCTCACTCGTTGTTTGCCGTCTGAGGAATATTGACATTTATTATATTCGGATTAGATTCCTGTCTTCGCTCTTCGAGCGATCCCACGTTTAATCGACATTTCTTTTCTCATCAACTTTCTATCTAAAAAGTTGTAATTCGTTTCTGAAATGCTCGCCATACGAACTCTTAAAATTATCCTTCTGTAAACCTGCTATTCTTATACTTCCATTATTTCGTATTTATACAACAGATGCTTTTATAAAAGATATTCGACATTTTAAGAATTAATAAAATTTAACTTAAGAAATAATATCGTGAATGAAGAAGATTCAAATTGATTTTAAATATAATGGTTGAATTTTTACTTTATTTCTGTTGTAAAATAAGCAACTCTATTGTTTTCTCACGGATGCAATTTCCCCAAAGATGATTAATTGAATATTAATCATTAATTAGGCGGCTTAGCAATTCACGCAACCGCAATGAAGTGTTGACCCAGGATTATCTACTTAAGAATTAAACCACTTCATGACGTAATACGATTAAAATTCATTTTCAATTAGTAGGAGCATAGCTTCGGAAGATTAGAGATTTTGCAATTATATATGTGCCACTAACACGACTGCAATTAATTAATAATAAAAGAAATATCTAAAAATTTGCTATATTTTTAGCTTCTATATATTCAGCTGTATTTAGCTACGTCATTTAATAATATATATCTATTACCTATTAATAGTATTACGTCATGAAAGTATAGAACATTTGTAGGTAAATATTATATTAATTTCCTTCGTACATAACTTCGAAAATTAGACCCATCACGTAAAAAATAATGAGAGTTTCGGATGGTTGGAAATTTCTGTATTATAGAGGGCGGGTTTGCCAATGGAGAGGATTTGAACCCCTATGAAGGCAATTGGTGTGTTTTATGATCTAACCCCCTGAGAACGATCTTTACCGCATGCAGTACGAGGTAGGGTAACGTTCTCAAGTTTAAATTGCTCTCGAAGAAATCTGTCATACTGTCTTAAGGGCTGTCCAGGGAGATTTTAGTAACTCGAGGAACTTTCTCTTTCTTAAAACGTAACACGTACTAGCACAGACAGAAAAAGGAGAAAGGAGAGAAAAAAAGATTCGCGCAATTGAAATCAACGGAGGTAGGCGAAATTTTATCCACGTCATATTCCATTTCTGTCAATTACTTTTAACATTAAATAACGAGAGTGCCGAATGAAAACTGTTATATGGGGATATACGCAAATTGAAATATTTCAACGACTCCATCTCGTGCGTCGAGATAAATTCGAAATCGTTATTGCTGGCAGTATGGTACGCGGTTTCATAGGAAAGATATTTTCTTCTAACAAGTAACTTTTGTAAGTTTATCTTCGGAAATGCTGGCGGAATATCAATTCCAATTTTTATATGTAAAACCTACTGTAGATTTATAATATTAATTATTTTTGGTAAATATTGTAAGTTATTGGATAAAGTATTTGTTTTTCGAGTTGACTAAAAACTTTAACACCGGGGACCTTTTCTATTGGACCTATTTCTATCCGGAATTTTCTGCAATATTTTGTTCCAGCTCGTGTCAGTAGCTAACGCAAACTACGATTATTTTATGAATTTGTTAATCGGTATTTTACATATATGAATATATTTTTATAATTATATTTTATTATAATACTATATCGATGTCATGATCAATGTAATATGTTATAATACCGTATCAGTATTTCAATATAGTAATACGGATTACTAAACTGTCCAATTACGTTACTGTTAATAATATAATTCCAATTAGATAAAATTGTAATCGTATACAATTTTCGAGTTATTCATATTTATTAAAATTTGAAGAAAACCAAATCACAGTTGAGTCTCTTTTCTAGCTTCTTACAGTAAACTTTACTAGCCATCTGTGTTAATCAGAATTAATAATTAATCAAGATAGAATTCTGAATAGAATTCTAAATATAATTAAGTAGCATTATTTTTAAATGCCACAAATAAATCAGTTTAATACAAAAATTTCTTAGAGGTTTATATGACAGGTGTATTTCAATTTCTAACAATTCTATTAGTTTATCTACTCGACTTATACAGATTATGAAACATCAGCTCACTTAATGTAACTTCAAGCAGAAACTGCATATCATTTCATGCGAGGCGCCTTAAATGTTTTTCGAAAGTCATTTCAGCAAAGTGCCAAAATGACTCTGCCATTTCTCGAAGTTTACTTTTATCCCCAAATATTGTATTTGTGATTGACAGTTTCAATTTTCGTATTAATTTTACTGCAAATCATTCAGTTTTATTTCGTCATAGAAATCTACGTGAAAGGACAACAAAAATTTTCCAGATAGTGGCTTTTGCAAGGAAGATGGATACGGTTGTTGACCAGTGACACGAAGGTTTTAGAACCGAAACACTGAGAAAAATGAAAAACCATTGTGTATTATGAAAAACACTCGTTTAAATAAATAAATAATAATGAATAATATTTAGGCGTATTGTTTGGTTGCCCAGAGCCGTTAAAAGAATATTAAAGTTTGCTTCGACCGCAGTAGGCTGGATGCCGAGTTTCCTTCAGCCGGAGGGCTGATTGAAAAATAAAAGCAAGTCATATCGTTCGTATTCACCAGGCAGTTACTATCCGAGCCATCCAGGAAATATTTCTCCTTGGAAAAAGTTAAAATTAAAAAGAAAAGGGAGGAAATTTGTCCCCATACTTGCAGTGACTTTCGCATTGTAGTTCCTACGAGTTTTCACTTCAAGGGCAGACCTTGCCTTCGCTTCTAGGATGAAGAATTTTACCGGTCAAGGATACGCCTTTTCTCGCGGGATGCTGTGCCGTAATGTACTTTTGATAGAACCACATACGTGAAAGATGTGCCACTGAAATTGAATTCAATTTGTTTTCACTACCGATAGATTTATTTATATTCTGAAATATTTAGATTTTGAATTTATTTCAATTCTAAGATTTTGAACTTATTTAAATTCCTAGACTTTGAATTTACTTATAATAAATGCAAGAATTCTGAATTCAAACAAATTCAGAACTTTGTATTTGTTTAAACTAAAAAATGTTGAATCAATTTAATAGCCGAAGAACAAGTCACAGAATGTTCCGAAATATCTGCATCGGATTAATGTGTTTATGACAACTATTTTTATTCCGATATGCTAACACGTCGATTAATTACGGAATGGCAACTTAAGTTAATATTTTTAGCATGCTTCTTTTAATTGTTGTTTAGATATCTTGGAAGAAATATCTGAAAAACTATGAACTAAAAGTATCTGATGGATATAACATCTATGGAGCAGTACAACGAATGAACATTTTTTAGCAGGTAGATATATTATTCGTGTTGTAACGTTATGAAAGTAATTAACGCTCAAAGTTTTATTTCCACATTTTCGTGCATTGTGTACGGAATATTCATGAAAATACGAATAAGTGGTCAGGAATGTTTTAATTTCGTATGGAACATTAAACAAACCGGTTGTCAATCCAATATACGTTAATTTTAATATTCACGATATTGAATATCATTCAATTTGATAAAAAGTATTTCTCCTTCCGGCCCAACAGAATTGCTTTATATACACATAAAAAAGACAACCTGCCTCCTATAAAATAAACAAATAAAGTAAATAATTTGAACCGTCGTTGCAAATTATTCCAGAAGATAAGATTAAACGTCTTTCACTTGGACGGCCCTGTATACAACGTTTCATTTCAACTGCACAAAAGGTTTAAAACATCAACTGGTGTGATCCTTGATATTTTATAAAACCAAATTGAAAGTGGGTTATAAAGAGATCAGTCAAAAATCGACAGGAACATCATTTCTAAATCCACGAAGGCAGAATAAGAGGTGTCATTTTTATTATCAAAAAATTATAAAAATTTGACGCAAGTGGACCTGCAGAGGGCCTTTATTTTCAACGTTCACGATCGTTGTTTCGTTGTACACGATTTGCAATCAATAAAACGAGTGGAAGAGCAGTTTAAGAGTAGAGTGCTTAACATCCATACCACTTTGGATAAGCTAATTTAAGCTTTATTGTATAAATGGCATAAATGCCGTCAAGCCATGTTCTAAGTCACAGGGGAATATAAAAAATATATACTGTTGCCAAGGATACTATATAAAAGAGCTACTGCTAGGATTAATATCGAATAGTAAACTGCAAAGAATCTAATTCGGTTATTCTTGTGTATATGCACTAGGGTGGCCCTTAGTTATACTTGATGAAATTTTTTTTTTCGAATTTTTCTAATGGCGTCCGCTCAATGGTTCCATTTGATGAAAAAATGATTATGTCCAAGTTTCATCGAAATCGGATAACGGGAAAGGATGCCACCAGGGGTTTTATTATTATTCATCTTCTGACAACGCGCTGCTCTTTAAAGCGCGCGGCCGCCAGCCGGGCTACGCCTATGCAAGAGGTTAGACCGGTACTATCTCGCAACCATCCCTGTCGCACTAATGACCGACGCATAGGCGCAAAGGAACATCGACTCTGGGCTTTTCAGTGGGCTACACTGTGTATTATTGGCGACTCAATAACTACAATTTATGTGCATTGTGCTTTCCGTTAAATACTTATATGACTGTAATAATACTATTACCATTCGTTCAAAGTAAATAGGACGGCTCTAATAACTGTTCCGTACATTGCTATTGAAACAAATGATAGATTAAATAGAAGATCTTTCAAACAGTTTTTGTATTTGGCTTATAAGATTTCTCAACCTTATTGAATGGTCCTGTCATGTAATTACAGTTTGCTTCTTAATTCTGTTACCATCATAAAACAATCTGATGTTATTCCTCGAGACTAAGGAAAATTCATTCTTGGAACCAAACTCTAAGGTCTATCAATACCTGCGAAAATCCTTTTCGCTCTATAAGGCATTTTGTTAAAGGATAATCATAAAACAGCATAGACCTTTTTATTACCCCTATATGAATTAGATAATCTTAAGGTATTTTTACAAAGTAATGTAGAACATAATCAACCGCGTGAAGATCATAAGGAATTGTTAGAATTGTCGCTTCTATTTCTTGGAGATGTACCGATTCCCGGACAATCGGGAAATATCTTTTCGAAGATCGGATGCCATGCATCACGCGCGATGGATGGCAAAGGCAATTTATTGTTTAAAGATATTTTTATTTCACGAAGAATTTAATTTAAGTGCCGAGGAATATAACGGTATTTGCGACATTTGCATTTTCATTGTTAGGGTCTATGTAAAAGTGTGGTTCCGCGCGCCTTTTGTAGCTGAAGCAGCAAAAACGGATTTCGATTTTTTTTTAAATATGGTACTATATAATGATGTCGATGATACCATATCGCAGGTCGCAATAAGAAAATTTACAAACCATTTATGGTATTTAGGTCCAGAGCCGATTGCAATGGCATTTTTTGATAACAATATTTCTCCAAATATAAAAAGAAAAATGGTTAAAGCTTTAGAGTCTCCGGAAGAGGATAGTAACATTGATCACAGTCCAAAACAATTTAACACAAAATTAGAAGATATTTCAGTTTTAGTTGGAAAAGGCATTAAGTATTTTGTTATTAAAGAAACCAAATTGTTTTTTAAAAGATTCCATATAAATACTACATTTTTGCAAAACGATCCTGTGACGTGGTACCAAGACGATAATTACAGACAAGCCCTTGATATAATTTCGAAATTAAAAGTTATAAATGACACCGCAGAGAGAGCAGTAAAATTAATTTCAGAGTACAATAAATGTATTGTAAATTTATTATATAACTTGACCTACATATGAGCTTAATAATTTTGCAACAAAATTATAAATAAAGAAACCTTTTCTTAAGTGAAATAGCAGTTAGTTAAAATCCCGACGTACATGCGTAGCGCGCGGCCGCGAACTACACGGCCGCGCGGTCGCGCATTTTTGAGCAATAATAAAACCCCTGGTGGCACCCTTTCCCGTTATCCGATTGCGCTGAAACTTGGACATAATCATTTTTTCATCAAATGGAACCATTGGGCGGACGCCATCAGAAAAATTTCGATGTCGAACAATAAGGGCCACCCTAATGCACACACGCGTGACTTCAGTTAATATAATAAAAGCACTAGGTAGCTGATTAAACACAATAGCACTATTTAATTGATTAAATACTGATATAGCTGTTCGAAGGAACGTGACATTCCGAAATTACTATCATCCGATTCTAGGAATTCCTGCATAATTTTCGAATAGCTGGAGTAATGTACTATCGAAAATAATCTCTATTTAATACTGTAGAAATTGGCCATTTCGTTATTAAAGAACAAAATCGAAAGAATATATTCTCAAATAGTCTTTATCAAACCCTTATTTTAACTAACAATAAGTATTAGGTCATTAAGTATGAAACGTCCGATTTGAGACCGAAAGTTTGGTTTATTATATCTCGGGCAAGAAATAATATAATTAATCAAAATATGCACCTAAACTATCAATACAATATTGCCATTTTAACGATAGCTTATTAATACCGCTAACGAAAAAATCTGGAGAGCAGCTGGTGATGAAATCCCGAAATGCATTTTCCAGCGCATGTTGGGAATTAAATATTTTTCAATGCAAAAAATTGTCCAAAGCTCGGAAAAAATGGTAATCAGTTGGCGCGAGATCTGGCGAGTACGGTGGGTGACAAAGGGTTTCCAGGCCCAATTCCTGTAGTTTAAGTAACGTCGATCTTGCAACGTGTTCCGTTGATGACGCTCGCTCAACTCATGCGGAACCCACCTATCCAGCTTCTTTACTTTTCCGATTGCTTTCAGATGACTTAATATTGTTGGGATGGTAACTTCAAACCTTGATGCTAGTTCACGCGTCGTTTCAGATGGATTTGCTTCCACTATAGCTTTCACTTGGTTGTCATCCACCTTGCTCTCAGGCCGCCCGCGTGGTTCATTTTGAAGATCAAAATCTCCAGATCGGAATTTTATGAACCATCGACGTACTGTACGTTCGTCAGCTACATCCTTGCCAAACACTTCGTTAACATTTCGGCTTGTCGGCGCTGCATTAGTTCCACGACGGAACTCATATTCGAAAATAACTCGCATTTTTGTCTTATCCATGGCTTACTATATTTAACCCCCAGACGACAATACGATAGACTATTAAAAACAAAAAAGTGCATCTGAAAGCCAGATGGCGTACCTTCTCAGTGCAAAAGAATAAGTAAAGGATCGAAGTGAAATATCGGAGACATCTGGTATCAAACTTGAGGCTTTAGGTAATCGGACATTTCATACTTAATGACCTAATACAATTGGTAGCACAGAATATGTATATGTTGTTCACAAACCGTTGGGCTAGTTCCATTAACTTTATTACCTTTTTTGTTCTAAAGTCTCTAACGACACAGATTTTTCACTCCAAATTAACCCTTTTGCAGATCATATTCACCTTTTTGCAAATTAGGCTTTTCTACACATTTGTTTTCTTAAGCTACTTTAATAAAAGTAAAATCCAATGTAAAGTGAAAGGGTGAATTTTATTTGCAGTATGATTTGCAAAATGGTTAAAATGGAGTGCAAAACCTGTACTAAGTACATCGAAAAATATAGTTTCACATCTAAACCATCACCATCCACAGCGTGTTGCCACATCGATCACAAAAAATATACCTCGAGGAATACTGTCATAAATAAATCTATCGGATCTGAAGTCCGTACTTTGTACAAAAATCAGATTATTTCTTGGAAATTTACTACAACGTAAAAGCACACATTATGCCTTATATTTACTTTTACAATTGCTGGACTTTTATGTAGTGAGTTCCTTTATATGTTGACAGTATTGCAGTATTTTATTACACAAAAATATATTTTAAATGCTGATTATACGGAAATGATTGTCGCATTTTAAAACCATCGAGATATCTTCATCCTAACATGTATCTTCCGTATTAATTAATTATTGTTCCAATATATTCTGTACTGTTATTGATGCAGTACACAATAATAATACTGATTATTGATACAGTAAATTCCATACTACAACAATACTTATTATTATTATTATGATATTCCATACTGTAACGATAATTAAGGACCAGTACTTTGACATCTAAAAAGAGGACGCGATGGTTGGAAACTATTCTCCCTTCGTTCGCAAATGAATACAATCGTACTAGTTACAAGGCCAATAAACAAAATCATAAAGGGAATACAGAAATGTTTCATCGTCAACTGCAGTCTAACGTCCTCCGTTTCTTCATCCGTAATTTCGCTTTCTTTCTTGAACATACTCTTGAACCACTTGTCATAGAATCCGCCATTATTCAGTCTGCCGAGGATCGTGTTTATTCGCAGCAAAAATGGCGAGCCTGGAACAATATTAGCATTTTTAATGTATCACTTTTATGTACACCCTCCACGCCGTTTAACGAGAGTCTTAGTGCTTGATACTCAGAGGTCTGTTTGAGACTGCAAATATTATTATAAGCAAGCATATTATTTTCACTCGATCGATCTTATTCGTGAAATAATAGAACGATTACATTTTTCGGCACGCGTTTATGGATGACACAAAAAATCTATAATCGGTAATTCTAAATAATGAAAATCGAATCTACTGTCGGCGTGAAAACGGTACTGTTAGTGTAATTCATGGGATGTGAAAATAGATCTTATACTAAAATTATTCTTGTTGTGGGAAAATATTAGTGAGGATACGCAATGATATATTTTAATAATAATTTCAGGTTAAACTAAACTATATTATACATTTAGTACAACATTAGTAATTAGCGCATAGTACAATAGTACTATTATATAATATAATACTCTCTCTATATATACAGGGTGTCCGGTAAATCGACGATCAAACTGAAACTGGGGGTAGATTAGACCCTGATCTATTAGAATTTGAAATTTCATGTCTAGTGAAACTCTCACGGTTTTCGAGATATTGGCGGTTTTGTGTTTTTTTATGAAAATCCGTACCTCCGTACAGTTTTTTTGCTGCCGTTGCCACAAATGAAGGACTATTTTCAATCTGGTTTTGCCATATTGTTCTAGAAAAGACGCGCAATGCTCCACAGGGAAAAGTTTTTAGAGGTATAAATAAGACATCCAGAAAATAATGGTTCTTTTCGCGTTTCAACTCTGCCTTTTCACCATCATCTAACTTTGTCCTTTTGTCTTGTAAAAAAAGTATAATACACTAAGCGTGCCAATTGTTTTAAAAACTTTCCTGATTAGTCCAGATTTGAAAATGCTTTGAATGCTTTGAATCACTTATCCCTTTCAGGTGCAAAGATATTCATATTAATACGCGTAAGGAGCTAATTCCGGTAATTTACGCTTTTACCAAATTTCATCCATATCTTACTTTATTGAAAATTTTGTTACATAATACATATCATTGTTCCCTGTGGAGCATTTCGCGTCTTTTCTAGAACATTATGGCAGAAACAGATTGAAAATAGTCCTTCATTTGTGGCAACGGCAGCAAAAAAACTGTACGGAGGTACGGATTTTCATAAAAAACACAAAACCGCCAATATCTCGAAAACCGTGAGAGTTTTACTAGACATGACATTTCAAATTCTAATAGATCAGGGTCTGATCTACCCCCAGTTTCAGTTTGATCGTCGTTTTACCGGACACCCTGTATGTATACAATGTACATTGTACGTGTATGGGTATGTAAGTTATATTATGAGTAACTACGTATGTATACAGAGAGCCGAAATTAATAACATAATTTAAGATTCATCTAGAAGTACGAATAATATTAGACACATTTTTTGTACATATATGCAGGGTGATTCACTTAAGATGGAAGTTGAAATTGTTAATTATATCGAATAATATCCCCCTCCAAATCATCAATCAAATTGCCAGAGTAACGACAGCCTTTTCAACTTTTCCGTTTCGCTCTCCCGTGGAATTAATTGAAATGAAATTTCCCGGAAAACGTAACAAGATTATGAAACTGTTTGTGGAAGAAATTTGAGCCCATGGAATGAAATTATAAATTTGTTAACGTGAATAATGCCGGATGGTGTTTATGAAAGAAACCCGATCCCGTGGAATGAAATTAAAATTAGTTAAATCAAAGCAGTTTGTTAAAAGACAATTTTTCCACTCCTACCTTAATTGAGGTACAACAATGAATGCTTCGAAGTACAAGAATTCTTTAGAACACTCCAGTGATAACACTAAAAATGTTATTTTACTGGATAGACTTTTTCGAAAAGAAACAATGAACACTTCGGCAAGGAAGTGGATCAATGTTGTTCCTTCCAACTAGTTTCAGTCTTTCAAGTTCCATTTTTAAACCTTGGTTTTAATGTTGCTAATCGCGCCTCTTCATTAAAGGCATTATTAAATTCTGTTTAAAAGTTTACGTTCCATACAAAAGTTTGGAGTAAAACGCACTTGAACTCTTCCTTAATAATCATCAATTTAAAATGTGGAACATGCAACTTCTAATGAGTTGCTAGCGGAATAATATTTCGCTCAACTGCAACAGTCCTCCAATTAAAGTCTAAGTAAAATAATAGTTGTGTTTACGAAGATTAGTAATCTTATTTGTTAATCTGTACTGGTAGCCTGTGGGCAGCTTATATTATTTCATAAGCGCCGCAATTTATAATAAACATGATCGTTAATCTTTATCCACGATGAATTGTTATTTATAATGCCTTGTACTTAATCGTAATAATGTATAATTATATCTTATATATTTTAATAATATAATAATAATGAATTATATGAAATTAAGCATAGTAATCATTTTGAATTAACTGATACGTACATATGTGTCGGTTTTAGTGAGTATTGAATACAGTTAGTCGTAAGAGGATTTTATTATACAGTGCCCCACCTAACTTTAGCATTCTAAATATCTCGCTTATTTTTATGATAGGAAAAAATATTATGATAAGCAAACAATTGTTCTCAAGGTAATTTTGTTGAGATTTCAAGGTCATTGAAGTTTTTTTAAATGGGACTACCTATTGTGATCACCGCAACATGATAGCTGAGGCCAAGATGAATCCAACCACCTGTAATATTACTAGCGCCTTCTGAATACTATCTTTTCTTTTCACTAAAAAGATTCCCTGTGCGAAAAATATTAATATACAAGACGATGTAAAACGTTACTTAGATAACATTTTTGCCCAATAACACTGTCCAACACAAAAAAAATGTTGTAATAACGAATAGGCGATTCTTATAGATTTCGACGTGCTGAAAACGAATCCGCAAACCATTTCTTTCCAGTAGCTACCGTTTTCGAAAAAATCAATTTTGAAAAAAAAGGTACTTTTTTGTTCTTTGAACAAGATTTGTGACGTAAGTAATAAGTTACGCCCACGTGAGCGCTTAGGGGACACATGCCGGAGTGGAACGCGTCATAAATGTGGCGTCTGAGAATCCCTGCTGACGATCCGTGATCAAGGAAACTTTATTTTACCAAGTGCTAATTTCTTGACAAAGCTAGTTTAACAGGAATGACAAAATTTGTCAACTCATCGTCAGAAATGTCGCAAGCGATGACATTCGCCGAAAGAGTGATGACAATTATTGGTTGGATTGTTTCTCCGCCGCAAGAGTTTATCATACATGTAGGAAATCATACGAATAAACTAGGGAAAATATCGCCCATTTCTGACTTTCTCTCCATCGAATCTATATTATTCTCGATGCCAAGTCAAGGTAAATGTCCTTCAAAACTTGGATCAGTTTATTAGAATACTATAGTTAACAAGCGAATTTTTCCTCGATTAATCTTTCTATCATAGTTATTTCACTATTGGCATCAATTGCCCAATTTTTATGTGTCTATTATATAATATTAAATTAAGTATAATGTTAAACAAAATATATATTATACTTAAAAAATATTATAAATGTAAATATTACACAATATATAATTAATCTTCGTCGTTTTGTTGTTAATAAGATCTTATTACAACTAATTGTATTCAATACTCATTAAAATCGACACGTGCATGCATGTCTACATTCTATATACACTACCGCTCATAAATATGTGGATACTTCCTCCATTCTTACAACCACCTGAATAAGTTTAACTACAAGTTAAAATGTTTAATAATTTTTCTATATTATAGCTTGTATCACATTAGAGAATATGTTTCACCAATAATTTATTAAATATCTCAAAAATAATAATATAAAATAATTACATCTTTTTGTCACCTACATACCCACCGCGTGCTGTTATAATTGTGTTTACGGTTCGTGGCATCCTAGCCACTAATTTTGTCATTGTTTCATTGTTAATAATATTTCATTCGGGTTGGAGAATTTCCCTTAAACGTTGTTTTGACTTTCGACATCGTTTTCGGACTTGTCTGTCCAAGTGATCCCACAGTTTATCTAAACTATATTTCTTTAAACTTTTTTCAGGTAGATGTAAGAATGAAGGAAGTGTCCATATACTTATGAGCGGAGTTTCAATCATGGCATAATATACCTTACTTCTATTTAAAGTCAATTATGAACAAACATAGCTATTATTATCATTATATTATTGTTAGAATTGGTGTTGCGTCAAAATCTACTTAGGCGACCCAAATGAGAATCGCTGTCCCGCGCAACGTTTGTCGTTTGTTATACATATATTCTCGTTTCTGTTCCGTTGCACGTTGCACGCGACTATACGCTGTTGTACACTCTCCGTTTCACACATTTCTAGATTAAGCAACTGTAATAACTTATAATAAATAACAAATAATAAGTAACATGGTAGCAGAGCGTGGTTCATAATCTAGAACGTGATTGGCTAATAGAGAGCAGTTATTTTAAAGACGTAAGTTGTAGAAAATAAGATAACTTGTTGAGCACGTGTTCGGACGCTATTGTAACAATGGAGACAAGGCCGACATTGCCCATGCTGTCGTCGGAAAATTTCCAAAGATGGAAATTCGATATCAATGCGTGGCTGGAGGCGTCAGAAGTCTTGGACATTGTAAGCGGAACACGGATAAAACCGTGTTTGTATTACAAATACAAATTTGAACCGGGTTCGAGTGTGTCCACATACTTGTGTGGTCTTAATGTTTTACTCCAAAAACTTAACGCAGTCAATTTGACGATAGATGAAACATCTGTTATCGCAAAGATAAGTAATGATCTTCCGTCAGAATTCGACACATTCAGGCATTCGTGGAACATAATGGCTGCCGTGACTCCAGGTATAACGAGATCTGTTTTCGAACAGCAACTTCTAAAAATTGAAAATTCCTTCAAGAAAATGCCGTGCGGCGAAGCGGAGGCGTTTGTAATGAGCAGGAAGGAGGAGAAGAAGAAATATAAGAAAACGGAAAAGAAGGACATTATATGTTACTCGTGTAAAAAGAAAGGGCACATCAAACGGTACTACCCAGAGCTGAGAAGCAACAAAAATGAAAATAAGTACGCGAAATCGAAGCTGGAAGATGCAGCGGGGCTTTATGCTGGTCCGTATGAGAATGATGAAAATTTCACTTCGGATGAGGTATGGTATGCGGATAGCGCAGCGTCGTACCATATGACGAAAAACCGCTCGTGGTTTTGCACCTACGAAGCGCTATCAACACCGATAAATATAACTATTGCGGACGATAAGAGAATAAAAGCCATTGGTAAAGGAACGATTTCAGTAGAAGTTTTCAACGGCACGAAATGGAAATCGAACAAATTGTTGAACGTACTTCATGTACCTGAAATGGGATCCACTAGTCTATTTTCATTATCGCGCGCCTGTGACAAAGGACTCGAAATAACGGGCGATTCTGATGAACTGCAACTCAGGAGGAAAGGCACTGGTGAGACTATAGCTTTAGGGAAACGAACACAAAACGTTTCGAAATTGATGTTGAGACGCTGTAAAACTCATTCTGAGAAACTGGAAGAATCTACAGCACCTCTAGTAGTTGAGGTTGGTCTAAATGTATGGCACGAGCGATTGGGCCATGTAAACCAGCAAAAGATCAAACAGATGGTAAAGAATGAGGCAGTGACTGGATTACAAGTAACCGGTAACGAAAACTATTTCTGCAGAGGTTGTATACTGGGGAAAATGGTAACCAATTCTTTTAAAAGTTGCACTCCAAGACAATGTCAAACTGGGGAGTTTATACACGCAGATTTATGCGGTCCGATGAAAGAAAAATCGTTGGGCGGATCTTCGTATTTCCTCCTATTTAAAGATGAATTTTCCAGCTATAGGACTGTATACTTTCTGAAAACGAAGGACGAAGTCGCCGACAAATTTATAGAATTCGTTAATAAAGTGGAAAGGGAAACCAAGAACTCATTAAAACGATTCCCCACCGATAATGGACGAGAGTTTGTAAACAGAAAAATGAAGGAAATTATGAAAAGGAAAGGTATTCATCACGAAAAAACCGTGCCACACAATCCACAGATGAATGGTAGATCAGAAAGAGAAAATCGCTCGTTAATAGATTTAGCAAAATCAATGATCTATGCGAAGGAACTTCCTACGATCTTGTGGGCTGAGGCGATATGTACAGCGGCATATTTGATGAATAGGGTGATAAATGGAACCCATGTTAAACAAACACCGTTCGAACTTTGGTTTGACAAAAAGCCGGATATTTCGCATCTAAGGATCTTTGGAGCAATAGCCTATCTACACGTACCGAAGACAGTCAGGTCCAAGTGGGAGCCTAATGCAGTCGAAATGTGTTTGGTTGGTTATGAAGAATCGAATAAAATTTATCGGCTTTATAACCCTAAGACACGAAAATTATACACAGGAAGGAACGTAATTTTCGATGAAATTCCATCGACTCGCTTGGCTTTACTACAGCCTCTCGAGGATGTAGATAGCATAAAAGCTATTATTATATTAAAATATTAACCATTCTAGCACTGTATGTCGATGACGGTTTACTAGCATCAGACAATGCTGAAACATTTAAGGAGACCTTGAGCAATCTGAAACAGGTATTCAGTATAACGATTAATGATACAAAAAGTTTTGTCGGTTTACAGATAGAAAGAGATCGGAGTAAGAAAGTAGCGTACGTACATCAAAAATTATATATTGATAAAATTACGGATAAGTTTAAGGCAAAAGAAGGAAAAATGATTTGTACGCCAGGGGATCCGCACGAAGCCCTATCAAAGGAAATGGGTCTGAATAAAAGCAAGGAAAAGCACATGTTAAATGTTCCATTCAGGGAAGCAGTAGGCAATTTAATGTTCGCAGCAATCGTAAGTCGGCCAGATATAGCTTACATTGCATCGAAGGTATCTCAGTTTTTGGAGAATCCGGGTTCTCCACATTGGAAAGCGGTAAAGCGAATTTTTCGCTACCTGCATGGAACATCCGATTTATGTATTCGATATAGCGGGTCAAATGAGGAACTGTTAACGTTATCCGGTTATTGCGATGCTGATTTTGCAGGAGACTTAGATACACGTAGATCTACTTCCGGATATATATTTATGTTAAATGATAGTCCTGTGACTTGGATGACAAAGAAACAACCTGTAGTTGCCCAGAGTACTACAGAAGCCGAGTAGGTATCGTTAGCAGAAGCAGTTAAAGAAGCGATCTGGCTTCGACAATTGTTAGCGGATTTAGGACACGTACAGTCGCAAGCGACAAAAATTTACTGCGGTAGCCAATCCGCTATTAAATTGGTCAAGAATCCAGAATTTCACCGACGTACGAAGCATATTGATGTCCGCTACCATTTTATAAGGGATCATATATTAAATGGAAATATTCTTGTGGAATTTGTATCTTCTAAAGGTCAAATAGCGGATATCATGACAAAATGTTTGTTCGGGCCAGCTCACAAGACATTCGTCAATAAATTGAACATGGAAAGATTGTCCATGAGTTAGTTTTGAAATAATTGGGAGCATTGGAGGATTTGACACAAAGTGGGAGTGTTAGAATTGGTGTTGCGTCAAAATCTACTTAGCCGACCCAAATGAGAATCGCTGTCCCGCGCACGTTTGTCGTTTGTTATGCATATATTCTCGTTTCTGTTCCGTTGCACGTTGCACGCGACTATATGCTGTTGTACACTCTCCGTTTCACATATTTCTAGATAGTTAAGGAACTGTAATAACTTATAATAAATAACAAATAATAAGTAACAATTATTAACAATATTAATAGTTTAATATATTAATTCAAAATACATTCTTGGAAATTCATTATAAATTTTCTAATTCTTTTAATATGTTAATGATCGAATTTTGACGAATTTTGATTAACTTCTCAAGAATTTCCAATCCATTTGCTTCGAATGAAATATTTTTACCTGGTTTTGAACTTTAACGATAATAACTCCCCTTCCCATTTATAAATGTTACAGATCTGCACGGTACATTTAATAAGCACCAGCGCACTGTAAATTTCAAGGACGATTGTATTTTCCCGGAATCATTATAATAGTACCTTATCGCAGCAAAACCCCTGTAACTGAATTTTCAGAAAATAGAATTTCTGGTTGAAGCTAAATCGGCAGGAATTAATAAGCTTAATCTTCTTATAATCTGCGTCCTAAGGACGCTCGAATTTTTGGAGTTTCAAAGTATTATACAGGGTATTTAAAAATTCTAGAAACCGTCAAATATCTTTTGAGAAAAGCATTTTCATGGAAAACATTAAATAACAAACTTTTAGGATTTCAATCAGGTTACCGGATGAGCTCATTGATTTTTGGCCCGGGCCCAAGGTAAAATTTTAAAATAATAATCCCCATTTTTTATTACAAATTCGTGTTCTGTGTGATTTTTCACATCTGAATATGGTCTACTGGATTTTAGATTCGTTTCGGATATTGTTTTATTATAATATTGATTATTTTTCCGGATATTTAGCTTTTTAATCGCAATTTTGGTATTGGATAGCCGGTGAAACGTTAGTTTTTGTGTTAAATTGTCAGTCAACAATGTGTTAAAAGGAAGAACAGAGAAAACAAATAAAATTACGTGCATAAGTAGGTTCTTATGATTACAGTGAAAAATTCATCTCATTTAATTCGCAGCCAACTTTCAGTTAACAACATCAATTAACACTCCCACTCGTCGCCTATTCCTAAAAGAAACTGTAATGTAATCTTCAACTTTAATAAATTTGAACATTTCGTCCATTAGTCTCTTAATTAATACAAAACGTATTAAACAATTTCATTATGAGAACATTTAATTAAATACTGGGAGCACGTAGGTTCTCCATATTATTTCATAGGAGCACCGATGGATAGGAAATTAAACATTTAAACTCTCTTCGCGGTGAATTGTTATTAATTTGTTATTGGGTGAATAACCGGATGAAACGTTTTGAAGACATCTAAAAATCTTGTTAGCTATTATTAACAGGTACCATTTGCTATTGAACTTGACCCTTTACAATCAAAATCGACCAGCTCGAAATTTTGACCATTTTTCAAGGTATATCCCTTTTCATTTTCGCGATATTGGGTCGACCGCTTTTTTGAGCAGAAAAATGATTAATCTATAATACCAAATACCAGATCCAAAATGGTCCTAGAACATGTTTCGGCACTGTGTACTATTGAATTCTTACAAAGACAAATCTCAAAGTCCCTGCCCTACCCTATTTGTCAAGTATCATTTCGAGATAAATATTCAAACACTGTTCTTTGTATCTAAAATAACTCGACTACTAAAATATTCAGAAATCATCGTTTAAAAAAAGAAACACTGAAAGGATAAATTTTGGACAAGCACTCTTGTAATTGATTGTGAGTAGTAAAGCTGACGCTGCAGCATGAACATTTAGTGTTACGATGTGGAACATGTTATTCGTCTGTTATATATTTATATATTTTATTACTTGTAAATAAACGTTTTGATCCCAGACAGCCCGCACTGATATTAATACCGAATTACATCCCGTTAACTAGAAATATGTAATATATTAAAACAAATACTTGCTCGAAAGAGATATTTTCTCTGCCAAAGGATCCCATTAATTTCATTCATTTCATCAACCCTGGTTTATGAGTATGGAATATGTCACTTCTTGATTCCAATGTGTGAAATTATATCCAATATATGAAAGTGACAATAAAGCAGATATTTTCAAATATACAGACTAAGAATATTAAAATTATTAATCAATTATTTCTTATTAAATATTCTAGAGTGGATCCGAACTAATCGAGATAATGAAAAATTCTTAATATTCTCATATTAGAAACAAACGTCTTAAACTTACATTTTGAATATGAAATTTTGATTATGAATTAAATATTGCAACAGAATGTTTGTCAAGAAACAATATCAGTAAGAGTATCAGTAAGTATATATTTATAATACTGAGATATTTTTATTTTTTAATAATCCCCCATCAAATAAATCAATAAATAAACTTTCATGAATGAATAAATAAATTAAATCTACTTTGAAATTAGCCGACAAAATTATTCATACAGTCCAGCGTGACATATTCGTGACACATTGAGGAACTAGTTTCTTATTCACTTTTAAAAATCGACTTATATTGTGCAGAAATATAGAAATATGCCATAGTCTGGGGTGGACAATTTCCCCCCTCAGGCCATAAATAAATACAGTACAATAGTACATAATAGTATACTTTTAAACCTTTTGCTACCAGATGTGCGAGGATATAATCCTTCGGGCATTCTTCGACGATATGTATTTTCTTCCTTTGAACCTCGTTGTACTTTAACGGCACGATATTCTTCCGTTGAAGGAAACCTGCGTCTTTCGTGTCGAACAATCTCCTGTTAACTTCCGTCATGTTGGCGTACTTCATCTTCGTCCGCAAACTTTTCATCACTAATGACTCCTTATCATATAACGCGTCATCTATGATATCTCGAGATTCTGTCAGAATGGTGAAACCTTCGGGCAGACGAAAATTAATTCACCATTTGATTGTATTGCA
Organism: Nysson spinosus; assembly: GCA_910591585.2. Lineage (NCBI taxonomy): Eukaryota > Metazoa > Arthropoda > Insecta > Hymenoptera > Crabronidae > Nysson > Nysson spinosus. The sequence goes on along the minus strand of OU342837.1, from coordinate 9,594,548 downwards.
TGATTACATGTACGGAAAAATTTTAAATTAGACTGATTGAAATGAATTATATTCATGGTTAACATTTTTATGTTATGTTGTATCCCAAACAGAGTTTAGGGTACAACATAATAGAAAAGGGTTCTTATTGTTAGTCGAGGAAATTGCTGTAGGGTGTTTTGTCTTGGAATCGTCGCTGGACACGTGGAGTGTATGGATTTGGGCTTATAAGTATATTTGAATGAGGACACGTTGGTGAACTAGCGAGAGATAGGATATAGGAATGCGCATTATAATATTTACATTAATTTGATAGTATTAATATTTTAATATTTTATATAATCTTATAATATATAAATTACTATTAATATTTAGAATGGAAAAAAGTATTAAAATGTTTATACTGGACATAGTTGTGTATAAATTGTTAGTATTATTCGATAAAAATTAATTTGCTGAAATGGGATATCATTTATACGTCTAATAAATTTGGCAAGGAAAAATATTATTGTAATATAATTTTAATAGATTACGGACGATATTCTTATGTCCATTATCCATTTATTTTCAGATTTTGAAGCCGATTCAGCAATTGTATTATTCCGCAATGATATCCAATAATCCCACTGCAATAATGCTCTGATTTGATACAATCAATTATGATCTATTAATCTAATTATCAATACAATTATGCTCCAGATTACATTAACGATCAGTTTACGTCGCAAATTGCAATCCCATCATGTCATCCGTGAATAAAGCAAACATTAATTATTTTTCGACATAATGCTGGATCATGATTCTAAACCGCTCAAAAGTCAAATATTATAGAATGCAAAAAATATTGAACTTCAATATAATACATAAGTATATGAATGAATTAATTGATTAACTTAAAATAGCACAAATCGTGTACATATATAGAAAGTGTGAGAATATTTCGAAGTATATAATATTAAAATTACAGAATATTATTGTGGGATCGAAATGAGTCTACGCACCTACGAAAAGGTGCAGTTGCATTTATGTACAATGTATGCACATTAGGGTGGCCCTTAGTTATACTTGATGAAATTTTTTTTTTCGAATTTTTTTGATGGCGTCCGGGGAATGGTTCCTTTTGATGAAAAAATGATTATGTCCAAGTTTCATCGAAATCGGATACCGGGAAAGGGTGCCACCAGGGGTTTTATTATTATTCATCTTCTGGCAACGCGCTGCTCTTTAAAGCGCGCGGCCGCCAGCCGGGCTACGCCTATGCAAGAGGTTAGACCGGTACTATCTCGCAACCATCCTTGTCGCACTAATGACCGACACATAGGCGCAAAGGAACATCGACTCTGGGCTTTTCCCTGTATTATTGGCGACTCAATAACTACAATTTATGTGCATTGTGCTCTCAGTTATATACTTATATGACTGTGATAATACTATTACCATTCGTTCAAAGTAAATAGGACGGCTCTAATAACTGTTCCGTATATTGCTATTAAAACAAATGATAGATCTTTCAAACAGTTTTTGTATTTGGCTTATAAGATTTCTCAACCTTATTGAATGGTCCTGTCATGTAATTACAATTTGCTTCTTAATTCTGTTACCATCGTAAAACAATTTGATGTTATTCCTCGAGACTAAGGAAAATTTATTCTTGGAACCAAACTCTAAGGGATATCAATACCTGCGAAAATCCTTTTCGCTCTATAAGGCATTTTGTTAAAGGATGATCATAAAACAACATAGACCATTTTATTACCCCTATATGAATTAGATAATCTTAAGGTATTTTTACAAAGTAATTTAGAAAATAATCAACCGCGTGAAGATCCTAAGGAATTGTTAGAATTGTCGCTTCTATTTCTTGGAGATGTACCGAATCGGGAAATATCTTTTCGAAGACCGTGTGCCATGCAACACGCGCGATGGATGGCAAAGGCAATTGATTGTTTAAAGATATTTTTATTTCGCGACGAATTTAATTTAAGTGCCGAGGAATATAACGGTATTTGCAACATTTGCATTTTCATTGTTAGGGTAAAAGTGTGGTTCCGCGCGCCTTTTGCAGCTGAAGCAGCAAAAACGGATTTAGATTTTTTTTTAAATATGGTACTATATAATGATGTCGATGATACCATATCGCAGGTCGCAATAAGAAAATTTACAAACCATTTATGGTATTTATGATATTTATGATATTTAAGTCGATTGCAATGGCATTTTTTGATAACAATATTTCTCCAAATATAAAAAGAAAAATGGTTAAAGCTTTAGAGTCTCCGGAAGAGGATAGTAACATTGATCACAGTCCAAAACAATTTAACACAAAATTAGAAGATATTTCAGTTTTAGTTGGAAAAGGCATTAAGTATTTTGTTATTAAAGAAACCAAATTGTTTTTTAAAAGATTCCATATAAATACTACATTTTTGCAAAACGATCCTGTGACGTGGTACCAAGACGATAATTACAGACAAGCCCTTGATATAATTTCGAAATTAAAAGTTATAAATGACACCGCAGAGAGAGCAGTAAAATTAATTTCAGAGTACAATAAATGTATTGTACATTTATTATATAACTTGACCTACATATGAGCTTAATAATTTTGCAACAAAATTATAAATAAAGAAACCTTTTCTTAAGTGAAATAGCAGTTAGTTAAAATCCCGACGTACATGCGTAGCGCGCAGCCGCGAACTACACGGCCGCGCGGTCGCGCGTTTTTGAGCAATAATAAAACCCCAGGTGGCACCCTTTCCCGTTATCCGATTGCGATGAAACTGGGCCATAATCATTTTTTCATCAAATGGAACCATTGGGCGGACGCCATCAGAAAAATTCCGATGTCGAAAAATAAGGGCCATCCTAGTTTAAGAAATTATTTTCCAATGTTAGAAACTTGTTTTTTACCGTTCTGAATTATTTTCGCGGAAAAAAAAGTTTAACGTCGTCTTTCGCCCCATCGAGGATTTGAACTCGGATTTGCGCGGCGTGAGGCAGGCGCGCTATCCGTTCCGCTAGGGTCCAATTACCAATTACCAATTACCAATTTGTTTATTAACTTGACTTACAATATTCGTTGGAACATTATGCCTTAAGACTAGCTTATCAGATACCTGCCCGGAGGCCTTACTCTAATTATATGTTATTAATTTTTCAAGGGGTGAGGATGGTGGCGTATCAGTTGCTTATTTGTTCAAGGAAAATTAAAACTTATATAAAAACCTTGTTACATGAAGATTGTCGCTCTATTGTTATGCTTAATAAGAGAGGAGGAGGGGGGGGTTAGTATGTTAGTGGGGTAGGGAGCCTTATGTTATGTTAGGATTGTTAGTACCTATTATTATACTCTATATACAATATGTACAGTATGTTACAAGGTGTACAGTTGGGTTCTTAGTAGCCCTCTTGAAGCGTTAAGTTACGATGCTATTGTTAAGTGCTTACGTGCGGCTACCCCATCTTGCTTTAGCGCGGGTGTGTACGTCGTGGAGTAGTTAGTTTGGGTGTTCAGGTAGATGGGTGTGGAATTTTTGTGTGATTGTGTCTATGTATTCATGGAGGAGTGGGATGTCGTTGTTCTTGTGAATAGTTGTTATTGGCGTGACTCTAGGGATATTTCCGGATATCCTTATTGCTTTGTTTTGTGTAATTTGCAGTTTGTGCGTGAGTGATGGAGAAGCTGTGTGCCATATAGGGCAGGCATAAGTGAGCGAGGACCTGATGTATGATTTATAGATTAGTAACTTTAGTCTCTGGCTGAGTGCTGGGGACCTTAGTAAATTGTAAAACCGACCTATTTTTCTTAGGGCGCAGTTATTGGCGTGTGTTAAGTGGTCTTTCCAGGATAGTCTTGAATCTATGTGCACCCCTAAGTATTTTACACTTTTTCTTATGGGGATGATTGAGTTCTTAATTTGGATTTCTTTCGGTAATTTAATCTTTCGCGTGATTAGTGTGACCTCGGTTTTACTAGTGTTAATTTGTAATTTCCATTTAGCTAGTTTGTCTGTGATGAGGTGTGCTGCGTTCAGGATTCTGTTGGTGGTTTTTGTAATGGAAGTGCTTGACGTGTAGAGTGCTAGATCATCGGCGAATCCTGCTATGTGTATGTGGGGAGGAAGGTTGTTAAAGATGTCGGAGATGTATATGTTGAATAGAGTCGGGGAGAGAACTGACCCCTGTGGGACACCGGCTACTATTTGTTCTGCGATGGAGGTGCTGTTACCTACTTTGACCTGTATTACCCGGTCTGTTAGGTATGAATAAATTAGCTTGCAAAGTGGTATAGGAATATTGCCGGATGTCATTTTGTGAATGAGGCCTTCTTTCCAAACTGAATCGAAGGCTTTTTCTGTGTCTAGTAATAAGAGTGCTGTGGTTTTTTTGTGTTCCATTTGTACTTTGATGTCATTGGTGACTCTAGCCAGTTGGTGTATGGTCGAGTGTTTTTTGCGGAATCCAAATTGCGTAGCGGGGATTAGGTTGAGTTCGTGTAATGCTTTGTTAAGTCGGTTCAGAATGATTTTTTCCGTGATTTTAGATAGTGTTGGCAGTAGGCTTATGGGTCTGTAGCTGGTTGGATTTGACGGGTCTTTGTTCGGTTTTGGTAATGGGATAACTTTTGCGCATTTCCAAGCGGTGGGAAAGTATTGGTGATTGAGTATGGCGTTGATGGTGTAGTGAAATCTTACGATGGCCTTTTTCGGCAGATTTTTCAGAACTATATTTGGGACGTTATCGTTGCCCGGAGCTTTATTGTTTTTTAATTGTGTTATTATTTTTAATACCTCGTTAGGAGTAGTGCGTTTTATTTGCGAATCAGGCGTTTGAGTAGGTTGTGTGGAGTCTGAAGGTAGTAGTTTTGCTGTTGATGCTACTATGTGTTGAGTGAAGGCTTTGTTACCCCTTACTGTCGCTTGTTTGTGTATGTCCGCGTAGGTGGCTGCAAGCATGTTGGCTTTATCTGTGTCTGAGTGAGCTGTTGTGTTTGCTTTTATGAGTGTGGCAATGGAGTTGTTGCTTTTAGTGTTGAAGTGTTTAGTGATATTCCAGAAGGTGTTGTTTTTTATACTACAGTTTGCTAATTTGTTGTCCCAGAGTTCATTTCTCCATTTAATTAGTTCCCTTTGGACCATTTTCGTGAGGTTGTTGTAAACCTTTTTAACGGCTTTGTGTCTGTGAGCTTGCCAGTTTAATCTAATCTGGTTTTTTTCTTTTAAAAGTTGAGTCAGGTGTGGAGGAAGTGGCGGAAGTAGTGGTTTTTGGGGAACAAGTGGCGTGGCGTTAGTTGCTGCAGTTGCGATGATTTCGGTGATTTTTTCTATTTCCTTGTCTACGTCTTTCGTGTTATTTAGTGTCGGTTTTGCCGATGTTAATCTGTCATTTATCTCGGATCTAAAGTGCTTCCAGTTAGTTTGACTGTAACTAGGTTTGACTGTTTTCGAGCGCTGAATGGATGCATTAGGAGTGACAGTGAAGACTACGGGTACGTGGTCTGAGGATCCGGCGTTAATCGTTTTCGCGTTATGTATTATGCCTGCCCTATTGGTTAGTGCGAAGTCTATTACGCTGTGAGTGCGGTTCTGGGTGAGCGGTGTGTATGTTCTGTCTTGTGGCGCGATGATTTTTATGTTTGTTTGGGTGACGAGGTCGTATATTATTGAGCCGTTTTTGTTTTTTTGTGTGCAGTTCCATAGCTGATGTCTGGCGTTGAAGTCGCCCGCAATAATTACGTCGCCATTTTGGTGGAAGATGCTTTTAATTGTGTTCGTGTTTATTATGTTTTTAGGTGGATTATATATTGCAACTATTGTTATTTGTTTGTTGAGTGATTTGAGTTTAATGGCTAGAGTTTCTATTTGGTTGGACTCGACTTCGATTGGTGCTAATTCATGTGCTATGTTTTGTTTTACTACTATGGCGACCCCGCCACCTTTCGTCGGTCTGTCCTTGCGATAGATTTTATACCCGGGTACTTTTATGTTGATTTTGTTGGACAGGTGTGTTTCGTTGAGCAGTGCTATGTCTATTTTGTGCTGGTTTAGCGTGTGTAGGAGTTCTAGGGTTTGGTTTCTGAGACCGCGGATGTTGTATATCATTAGAGTGAGTTGATTAATACTTTTTACGGGTGGCTCTGTTCAAAAAGGTGTGCGTAATTCATGAGAATTTTTACCCTGTCCATACCTGAGGTAGCCGCCCTTAAGTCCGTAACCATATTCCGGATGTCTTCAATGAGTTTGAATATGTTGAGTGCCTGCAGTTCCTGGTAAAGTTCTCCTAGTCCGCTCATGAAATTTGTTGGGTCGAATGGTGATCTGTTGTTCTCGGCGATAGCGGGCCTGGGCGTGGGGACAGGCACCTCCAGCGAGGGTTGCTGTGAAGCGGTAGTGTGTACACGAGGTGTGCTAGTTGCTTCGGCGTACGATAAACCAGGTATGATTTGCCTGGTTTCGTGTACTCTGGTGATGGGTGCGGGCTTTGGTGTTGCAGCCTGGTTTCTTCTGGCTATGTATTCCAGCCTGGCACTACAGTGCCTGTAGCTGGAGGCATGCTGGAGTCCACAGTTGGCGCACTTGAGCTCGTTTGCGCTTCTGTTGCATTCCTTGCTGTCGTGGTTGCTGCCGCATCTTACGCATCTTGTCTTAAGATTGCAGTTGCTACTGCCATGGCCGAAGTGTTGGCATCGGTAACATTGGCTTACCGAATTGTTCGATATGAATTTTTCCACCGTGAATTTGTGGAAGTGGATGGCCTGTATTTTCTTAATTTCGCTTAGGGTGACCGTAGGGTCCGTAACCAGCACGAACACAGGCAGCGTCTTTTTATGGCCATCGGAGGTCTTTTTAGTCATCTGGTATACCTCCAGGATGCCAGATGCTTTGGTTGCGAAGTCCTCCTTGACTTCATCGGCGGTGAAAGTTGACGGCAATCCGTGGATCACAAATTTCCTTCTCCTTTCGTTTTTGAAGCTGAATGTATGGTATTCAGTGTCTTGAGTTTTTAGCATGTTTGTTATGCTTTTGTGGTCCTCTCTTGATTTAGTGTGGATCTGCGTGGTTCTGCCTGTATATTTAATGTGGAATCTGTTTGTGATGTTTTGTATAACTTCGATGAATTTTTTGGAATTTGAAGGTGTTCCGTTCAGCACTATCGGCGGGATTCTTTCTTTTGTGTTTGACTCCGCTTGCTGCGCTGGTGCGTTACTTAATAATTCGAACGAATTATGCGTTGGGATGCTTGGTACCTCTTCCATCGCAGTTGTTTCCGGTTCGGCCATTGCTACTGGAGGTTTGGGTGGCGGAGTAATTTTTTTGCGGGTGATCGGATTTTTCCCATTTGTGTTGTTGACCATGTTCTTGACCTCCGAGGGTGGTATAATATGGATTTTTATGTTGGAGTTTGCTTTTTGGTTTTTCATAACCTTTGCTGGATGCAGGGGTGGCCCCTCATCTCCTAAGGCTCTTTTAGCTGATGTGGCCGGTGCCGTCTTGCTGTTTATTTTATATATATTAGTTTATTTGACTAGTCTGAACTAGTTGTAAATTTTCACGGCACGAAATCACTAACACTGCGCAGTTTTTTTTACTCGATCCTTGCTTTGCTGGGGTTTAGGTATACTAGCCGCTATGAGCCACGGGTCCTTACCCTTCGGCGGTCGGCGAGCTAATGATTCCGCTAGGGTCACATTGTATAAGGAAAGGTGCATAAACATATGTAAGGCACGTTTAATTTTAAACCCTTTTTCTGAAAAAACCGTGGGTCGTTAGGCGGAATGCTTGGGCGCAATGGAATCAGTTCTGATTGTACTACGTTTCCCCAAAGTCTCGTTGAAAAATCTCACGGACGCTTGACAACCTCTCCTCGTTAGTGGGCGATCGAATAATTGGTCCATTTTTCATAGACGAGACATTAAATGCCTAAAAATTCGTAGAGTCTTTGAGAGAAACCTTACATCTAGCAAGTTCGAAGATGTTTCTTTGAATGTTCGCTGAAAAATGTGGTACCAACAGGACGGATGTCCCGCACATTATGCGTTTGTTTCGAGGCAAACTATTCAACAACTACTTCTAAATTGATGAATTGGTCGAAATCGACCCGTTAATTGCCCTCCACGTTCGCCGGATTTATATCTATTAGATTTCTTCCTGTGGGGAAAATTAAAAGCTGCAGTTTATCAAAATGCATCAACCACTGTAGAAAATATGCGGTAGCGTATTCAAAGAGCTTGCGCCGAGATTACGCCGAACACACTCAAAGCAGTTCGCAATTCATTCCGACACCGTTTGGAAAAATGTAAAGAAGTCAGCGGAGGAAATTTTGAACATATGGTTTGAACGAAAGCATGACAAGTAGGTGATACGAATACGCTTAACATTTTGTCTGATTTTGAGGTTCACGGTCAACTCAAGGTTACGTTATTATAGGTCGTCGGATTCAACTCTTCATTGGCTACAAAATATCATTAAAAAGCTACATTGACCTAGAAAAAACTCAAGGTCACCTTGATATTTCGGAAAATATAAGATATAAAAAAATCAAATTGCATCCATCTAATGAGTCCTTTGAAATGTAACATAATCTTATACATTAAAAAGATTTTTGGTACAGTCAATAGGTAACGAGTTATTTTAGGTGATTGTTCTTATTGACTCACCCTGCAAATTTACCTGTGCAACATTTAAATAAAATATTGTAACCCCTATAATTAATTAAAAACTTACAATAATATATAAGTTTAATACAGAATATATTTGCATTGAAACAATTTCAAAAGAAATATACGTATATTGTAATTACCACTTCTGTCCAGTTCTTCCAAAGTATGAATATCCTCGAAATATGATAATTTGCTGAAACGCGATGTAAGCTCCGACGTAAAAACCCCATTTAATATAAGACTCATAATCAGACTAGAAATGACTATCATCCTTTCAGAAAATCGTGGAGGTGTTCGTTCGTAAGGTTGCATTATTTGCAGGAATACTTTTATCAAGTATTTCACAAAAGATCCCAAACACTGTGGACAAAATCTTTTCAAGTGGATCTTCTCTCGCTCAGGTGAACCGTGAAAATCTTTCTGCGGGCAATCATAATCATTTATTTCGGCATACCCGGCGGATCTGCAACAAAAGAAACTTGTTTTTATATTTTTTTCAATTCGTAGTGGATACCTTTAAAACGAAACATTAATATTACAATTCTAGACATGTTATAGGAACATGATATACGATACATTTATGAAAATGATTAAATTCAATGGTGATGTTATCGTTATCAATTCATGTCCGGATTTCGTGCACAAATTTGAATAGTCCAGTTTAATGTGCATTATATTACATAATTTTTAAATATTCGTGCTAGTGCGAATAAACATACACAGTGTGGACCAACAACTCTGTCCCCTTGAATATCTTTGTTATTTATAGTAATATGAACAAATTTCGTATACGAACTCTGTATGGTTTGACGAGGGGCATAACATGAGGTAAACATTTTTTGTACAAGTGGACGCATTGAGGAAATTTCAAGGTCACATATATTGTTTCAATTAGGATGTTCTAATTTTGTATAGCTATCTGATAGCCGGCGTTGAGAAAAGTTCAACAAGCTACGGTTGACGTCATTCAAGGCCAAATGCGGTTTTAAAATGATGTATTTTGCCTTAGAAATATTCCAAGTGTTGACCATTTGTTGTCTCTGAATTTATTGTGCCACATGCTGCAGTAATTTGTTCTATCATATTTTCTCCCTTAGTTGAGATTTGTTATTAAACAATGTTTATTAACGTTAATGCTTTATGACTTCGAATTACATCAACCGTAACTCGTTGTGCTTGTCTCAACGCTGCCTGTCAGACAGCCAGAACAAAAATCAGAATATCTTATTGTTAGTTGAAAATATACACGTGGTCGCCACACGCGTTAGAAGTGAAACTTGGGAATCGATTTAATTGTACATTATATACGCATGAAAACATATATTTTGTCCGACCCAATATATATTGGATTGTCTAAAGAGTTCATGCCAATTGTCAGTCGTTTTTTGGAGAAAAACCTACTTGTGGGAGGGTGGATCTTCAAATTACATGAAAAATGGAGAAAGGTTGTAGAATAAAATGGTACATAGGTAATTGAATAAATATATATCGACATACAAAAATAATGCCTTTATAAATTTTCCTTAACAGTCGGCATGAACTTTCCGGATAGCTTAATATTTCATACCCCGTGAAACGTAAATATATGAAAAATCGCTTTAGTTGAACATTCTTTCCGAAAGTTATGGAAAAAATTGTAAAAAGAAGCCAAAATAGGTGCGACAAAATGATAGCACATTATACGCAAAATATGTCTAAATATCAATTAATAAATAATTTATTAATATTTTGTATTACAACCATGGTTTTGTAATAGTTCTATTAAACAATTTAGTATCGATTTATATAATTTTTTAATTTTCTATTGTGGTAAATTACGCCATTTCTCAACAATTTTACATTTTAGTTCTCCGTCTGTGTTAAATTGTCCTCCTCCTGCATAAACATTTCTCGCTAATCGAACCAAACATTTTGAAAGATATTTAGGTCTGTGGGATGTGCGGGCGAATGCAAAATATTTATGTTTTTTGATAGAAAATAATTTAGTGTGTGGTGGTACACGGTTTACAACACTTTGGATTAAGTCCCTGATTTTGCTCAATATGTGTGAAGAATAGGGTGGCCCTTATTTTTCGACATCGGAATTTTTCTGATGGCGTCCGCCCAATGGTTCCATTTGATGAAAAAATGATTATGGCCCAGTTTCATCGCAATCGGATAACGGGAAAGGGTGCCACCTGGGGTTTTATTATTGCTCAAAAACGCGCGACCGCGCGGCCGTGTAGTTCGCGGCTGCGCGCTACGCATGTACGTCGGGATTTTAACTAACTGCTATTTCACTTAAGAAAAGGTTTCTTTATTTATAATTTTGTTGCAAAATTATTAAGCTCATATGTAGGTCAAGTTATATAATAAATGTACAATACATTTATTGTACTCTGAAATTAATTTTACTGCTCTCTCTGCGGTGTCATTTATAACTTTTAATTTCGAAATTATATCAAGGGCTTGTCTGTAATTATCGTCTTGGTACCACGTCACAGGATCGTTTTGCAAAAATGTAGTATTTATATGGAATCTTTTAAAAAACAATTTGGTTTCTTTAATAACAAAATACTTAATGCCTTTTCCAACTAAAACTGAAATATCTTCTAATTTTGTGTTAAATTGTTTTGGACTGTGATCAATGTTACTATCCTCTTCCGGAGACTCTAAAGCTTTAACCATTTTTCTTTTTATATTTGGAGAAATATTGTTATCAAAAAATGCCATTGCAATCGACTTAAATATCATAAATATCATAAATACCATAAATGGTTTGTAAATTTTCTTATTGCGACCTGCGATATGGTATCATCGACATCATTATATAGTACCATATTTAAAAAAAAATCTAAATCCGTTTTTGCTGCTTCAGCTGCAAAAGGCGCGCGGAACCACACTTTTACCCTAACAATGAAAATGCAAATGTTGCAAATACCGTTATATTCCTCGGCACTTAAATTAAATTCTTCGCGAAATAAAAATATCTTTACACAATCAATTGCCTTTGCCATCCATCGCGCGTGTTGCATGGCACCCGGTCTTCGAAAAGATATTTCCCGATTCGGTACATCTCCAAGAAATAGAAGCGACAATTCTAACAATTCCTTAGGATCTTCACGCGGTTGATTATTTTCTAAATTACTTTGTAAAAATACCTTAAGATTATCTAATTCATATAGGGGTAATAAAATGGTCTATGTTGTTTTATGATCATCCTTTAACAAAATGCCTTATAGAGCGAAAAGGATTTTCGCAGGTATTGATAGCCCTTAGAGTTTGGTTCTGTTGCGTATGCATAAGTTCATACGATTTAGTTTAGAACGCTCGGCGACAGAAAGGCGCCTCAGAAGAGTTTTATTTAACTTCCCAGGATACTTTCAGTGAATTCAAAATGCGTTTCCCACAGTCCACGTCGGTCCCACTTGACTTCAATTACCTAAACATCGCCTAAGCAGTGTAGCCTCTCCGGACCCTAAATGCATCTCCTACCGTTCACGTAAACAACCTAGACCTCCGACGAAGGAAGCCTATTCCTCCCACTCGCCCTATAGTTTCCTCCCATTTTTCCTCCCGTTTCCCCCAAAATCAAGCCCTATAAAAAGGGACCCATTTTCCATCCAAGCCAGTGTAAAACCATCTTACGACATCCCAACGCTACTCTGTCCGATTAAGTCCACGCGTCTTAGGAGTGCGCCGCTCGAATTCACTGAAAGTATCTAAGCTCGATTAAAGTGTCGTTCATCATTGTGATCTTGCTATAAATCAGCAATCGAAGCGGAGTGACCTATCAACGAGTCAACGAACAATATACGTCGTCGCTACTTAGGTAAGCGATACACTCACACACTAAACACATTTGTAAAAGAGTCATTAATAGAGATTTGTTAGAATAAATTTGTAACTGTTCAAAAAGGGAACATCAACGTCTTGTGCATTTCCTTTACTCAAATCAATCACAGCAACGAGCCCATCACAGATTCACTCTAACCGCTCGGAGTGAATCAATTAATTGTTAACGGGTAGTATCTCGATTCGTCGTCACTCTCTCTCCCAGCTTAGGTGGTAGTTCTTAGGACCTATCCACAAAAGGTGCAATACAGCCTTCCGGTAATAACAGGTGAGAGCAGTTCCTAGGACCTGTCTCGTGCCTGTCGCAAGCAATACGCAAGCGAGGAAGTAACTGCATTGTTATTAACGGATGCCTGCTGCGGTCTTAGGATCCCCAGTCAGAACCCGGTCTTATTTATCGAGAGAGGACGGTCAAACGAGGTACGCGACGCGATTCGGTCATCTGCCATTTGATAATTAAAACTCGCACGCCCCAGCTCGTAACAGTTCCAAGAATAAATTTTCCTTAGTCTCGAGGAATAACATCAAATTGTTTTATGATGGTAACAGAATTAAGAAGAAAATTGTAATTACATGACAGGACCATTCAATAAGGTTGAGAAATCTTATAAGCCAAATACAAAAACTGTTTGAAAGATCTTCTATTTAATCTATCATTTGTTTCAATAGCAATGTACGGAACAGTTATTAGAGCCGTCCTATTTACTTTGAACGAATGGTAATAGTATTATCACAGTCATATAAGTATTTAACTGAGAGCACAATGCACATAAATTGTAGTTATTGAGTCGCCAATAATACACAGTGTGGCGGGAAAAGCCAAGAGTCGATGTTCCTTTGCGCCTATGCGTCGGTCATTAGTGCGACAAGGATGGTTGCGAGATAGTACCGGTCTAACCTCTTGCATAGGCGTAGCCCGGCTGGCGGCCGCGCGCTTTAAAGAGCAGCGCGTTGTCAGAAGATGAATAATAATAAAACCCCTGGTGGCACCCTTTCCCGTTATCCGATTTCGATGAAACTTGGACATAATCATTTTTTCATCAAATGGAACCATTGACCGGACGCCATCAGAAAAATTCGAACAAAAAAATGTCATCAAGTATAACTAAGGGCCACCCTAGTGAAGAATGATTAAGAAGGGTTTCAATTAAGAAAACAATCTGTATTTTAAACATTACTTATAACGAAAAAACAAAACGAAGTTATAGGGCGTGAGCGTCGGTACAATGCGTGAGGGCAACTGCTTCTTTGCGAAAAACTGCACCGATTGATTGCTGCGTCGTGCGTAGACATTTGTTTTTCCCGGAACAACGCTTTAATCGAACCAGGGACGCAATCAAAATACATATCCGGACAGAACACCCAACACTTGTGTATAGCGTAGAACGCAACAATGTGCAAGGCAGAGTTTTTATGACAGATTTCTAAAAATCAATTAAGTTATTTTCTTCGCAAAACGTGCTCGCTAGCAATAGCTAGGACACGTGGCATGCCTGCCATAAACCGTGGGCCAGTAGTGGACCTACAGCCTTTAACCGATAATGTGGCTCGGCACGGTCCCCAAATTATTTCCTTATCTCCCACTGGATTGGGTACCACGCTAAAACAGAAATACATTTTTTTCGCACACAGTGTTTTTTAATTAAAGGAAAAGATAGTACTTAGTCCGAAGGCGGAATATCAGGAGAGCAAGGCGGATGGGAAATGGCATCCTATTCAAACTCCAACAGCTTCTTTCGGAACTCCAAAAGAACATGAGGTCTGGCGTTACCTTGATGAAACGCAACCCCTCGACGGTTTGCAAGTTCTGACCGTTTAACAGCAATTGCTGTTCTTATTTTGTCCAGTTGCTCACAAATCTTAACTGAAAACTCCATTCACTAGAGTTTTTACGGAGATCATTTCTTGGACCGTGATGAACCTGCATGTTTGATCATGCATGCCTCAGGTCTGCTAGCGGCACACGGTTTTTGACAGATATTCAAGCCATCGTCGCTGTTGGTTACCCTTTGACTGCGGTACACTTTCGCACGGAACAAGCAATGTATTTAGACGGCGCGATGTTCGCATGACAATCGCTGCAACTGGCTGGCGCACGTCGTTATACTCATTGACAAAAATTCTAATTTATCGGATTTCGGATATCGGACGTCAGATGTTATATTTGGTACGTACGACACACTTTTGAGTTCGATGTTTTTCCGAATTCGGATTAGAATATGTGCACGGATACAGTAAATGTGTCATAGTAAGACCAAATTTAGAGGGCGTATGTATACGCCTTTCGTATATTGATTGGCATGCGAGGGCGTATATATACGCGTTTTGTAGTCAAAGGATTAAGGGCTTCGCGAGAACAACAAACTGGTTGATCAATTGTAAGGCAAGGTCATTATAAAAAGTCTGCCTGTTTTTAAAAGTCAAAGACTTAATCCTAAACAGCTGCAAGGGAATACTGCCAGTTTGGAGTGTTATAAAACATGATATAAATGTATAATATAATAACTGAGCTATAATGAAGAGGTCGGATTATCGAAAAGAGAGATGTTCATTTGTCAAAAACACAAGATGGATGTATTAGGTGGTCCAAAAAGTTCGTTCCGTTTTCGGCGCAGCGACTTTATTACCCTCTTACCTGAGTAATAAACCACAATACATACTCAGGTAAAAATGTACATATTCCAGTACACTTCTAGTTTTGCTTTCGTGCGAATTAGACGTATTTTTTCAAGTTTTTCTGTAATATCTAAACTAAAATCATGACGGACAACAAAATTCATTTTCGACACATCATGTTATACGAGTTCGTAAAGGGTATAACGGTTCAGAAACTTCGAGAAATATTTGTGTTGTTTACGGGGATGGTGCTGTAACAGATCGTACGTGCAGAAAATGGTTTGATCATTTTCGTTAAGGAAATTTTTCATTAGAAGATAACCATCGCGCTGGACGACCACATACTGCTGACAACAGTGCTGTACGTGCATTAGTGGAGCTAAATCGTTGCATTCAAGTGCGTGAAATTGTATCGGAACTTCAAATGAAAAAATCCACCGTGCATAATTGTTTACGGAAGATGGGATTAATTTCAAAGTTGAATATGTGGGTGCCGCACGAACTGACGGAGCGTAACCGCGCAGACCGCCTGGCAGTGTGCATGGCTCTGTTGAATCGGCATCGAAAAGAATCAATTTTAAAAGGAATTGTTACTGGTACTGAGTACCTCCGTACTCTCCTGACATAGCCCCATCAGATTATTATTTATTTCGGTGCATTCAAAATTCGGTTACCGGAAAAAAATTTGAAAACTTTGAGGTCCTCCAAAAGCACGTGGCGGAGTTTTTTAATAAAAACGAGAGACTTTCATGCGAGGGGAATTATGAAGCTACCTGAGAAGTGGCAGGAAGTAATTGAAAAGAATGGTGACTATGTATGTGAACAAAATAAATTGTATTTGAAAAAAACGGCGTTTTACTGTAACGGCTGAAAACGGAACGAACTTACTGGACCACCTAATACTAGAGTCGACCCAAAAGTCATTTCCGCAGTACAACCGTAGAGGATGCTAATGTGTGACAGGACTTTCCGGATAACCTAATATACACCTAATAGGCAACCTAATATGTATTGAGAAAGAAACGAAAATGTGAAACGCGCTTGCCTAACTCTACGAGTCAATGAGGGGTAGACCGAACGAGGACTGCTCTCCCCCCTCTTTTCAAACGCCAACACGTGGTCAGCGCAAATGTTTCAAAATGTTTGCGTCATATTAAGCCCCACGTCAAACCATACAAGGTTTGTATATGAAATTTTGTCATATTACTCTAAACAACAAAGATATTCAAGGTGAACAGAGTTATTGAACCACCCTGTATATTGGATAATTCGGAAAGTTCTGCGGTATCTCACATTTGCGTAGACGTCAGTTTAAATTTTGCGCTAATAACCGCATGAAAAAGCCCAAACTTCAAGCTGATAAGAAAGAGCAGTCTTTTGTTTAAACAGTATATCCATCCATAATGGCATATATTCAATATATTCCATTCTATAGTGCCCTAAAGATAGAGAACCAGAAGCAATTAAATAAGTGTTTGTGCAGTAATCAATGTTTTTGCATGCAGCAAAGCAATATAGCAATTAAGGAAACTAAATAAATAGAGAAAATTGGAATTACTGTGCTATTAGAGCCTAGAGCGTAAAGAATATTTTCAAGTGGTGCGGTGGTCCCGTGGCAAAGTGTCAAGCTGTTGAAACGCTGCGGACTTTTTTTGTAGTGTGACGTCCAACCTGAAGGGTTGTTCGTTCTTAAAAACCGAAAACGATTTTACAGCGGGAATTTCGGATGCCCTCGGCTCCCCAATCGCACGTTGTGCAAATCGTATAAGGGGTTTTGTGGTTTTAGGCTTGCCCGTCTACACGAACTCTTACGCCAGGGAACCACTCGCTGTACAGGAAAGGGACAAATGGGAATTTTCGAAACGTATAGCATGATTAAAATTTATTCATTAAGTTTAGTCAAGAATTATAATATCAGGCTACAATTTACCAAATCCCTATCGTTTATTTAGTATGTCTCGAGAGGATTATTGTTTTCGTCACTCACCAATAATTCGCCGGATTGGCGGTTGCGATTTGTGCCGGAGTGGTAAATCACAATTATTAGCGGTTCCTAAATCTTAGATAACCGAAGGACTGATGATGCCAATTTGGCCACCAAGTCCTGAGGTTCCTACTCAAGATCGTAGCTCAGTTCGTGATGCCGATTTCGGCCACAAACGGCATGTGATGCCAGGTAGGCCACGTAATCTTTGAGTATTACTACTGAAAACTGTTAAATGCACTCTGTTTGGGCATCAATAACTGTTCTAATTAACTAGTGCTCAGTATATTGCACGATGCCTGTGATGCCACGAGTGCCTGTTTATTTTGCTCGAAGGACCACCCTCGTTTACGGTGAGGGAACCGAAAGATACTTTGGTTTACAAGTTGTAAGTTCTATTAAAGCCTATCTCTAATAGATGATTCAGACCGACTATCGTTCTGAATGTATGTGGGTTACACTGTTCTTGTGCCTTGACTTTATTTACTCTCCTCAACGTACTGTGTCTACTCGCTATGTTCTATCTATCTATTCTATCTGTATATCTAGTTTTGCTGGCCGTGGGCGACGCTTATAAGGCCCTTTTTTGCCCCCTCTCCTGACTGCATACCCCTGGCTTTCGGAGGATTCCGCGGATGGATTCCAAGAATTCTTAGAGTTAGGAGGGTGGTACAAGTCGTAGGGTGACCGCTACCTGTGTCGTGGACAGTCCCAACCCCAGGTGTGAGGGGGTTGCGCTGGCTTGGCGACCAGATGTTTTATTACTCTGTTTACTATTTCTCAGAGTGTATGAACCCGGACAACCATTCTAAGAAATGGGTGACCGTGGCTCAGCACTCGGAACTTACTAATTAAAACATCTGGTTTGGCCTGTAGGTCCCACCAAGGTAGCGGATCCTCTTTTATGCGCGTTTTCGCCTTAACACACTCTGTCAGGAGAGTTCTTCTAGATTACAAAAGCGAAGGTCAGAGGTAATCAAACAACAAATATATTATATAGAATTTGTAGTATATTGAATAAAATAAAGGTATTTTCGATTGGTTTATAATAAAAGTAAGTTCACAATTAAGGTTCGGAGTGTGATGATTATACGTTCATCAACGGAGTTACAGTGTGACGTAATAAAGCGGATGCCCTAATTTACAAAAGTGCGACTCGGTTGCCTCGGCCTCCAAATTCGAACAATTCAAATTATGACCAGATTGGGTTCACGTCAGTAAAGTGGTTGCGCGAGAATTATTACAGATTGTCTATACGACTGCAAGTACACCTCGGTGCCTTGAGTTACAGACGGATTAACAGAAGAACCTTACCTCTCTTAGGGGGTTCACGAACGGGGTGCACGCTCGCAAGTCCTCCACTACTGCACGCTGAACGCACGTTCAATTTCTAAATTCTCACAGAATCACTACTGACTGTCGTTTGCTACTGCCACTGTCACTGGTTCTGTCACTGGTATCACTGTACTGTCACTTGTAACTGGTAACTGAGGAGGTTCTCGCAGTAGCCCTTACTTATACTGGGTTTTTTGGGGTAGGGGCCCGCTTATCGTATGGGAACGGTATGCGGGACTCTACCGTAACAAAATCTTATGTTTAATTGAGACTGCCCAGCGTAGTTCGCTATCCCGCCATGACTTCACGGGTAAAGTCACGCTGTTTTGTCTAAGGGTGTACATACAGTTTTATCGAAAACGTTATACAAGCTTATCCGTGAGATGAAATTTATCTTGTGAGAAAGAATTTGGTAGTAGATTAATTGGTCACGTACTCCTCTGAGAGACTTTGCGAAGGATTTACAAAGCTACTTATTAATAATGGCTTAAGTTAACAATAATTGAAGCGGTTAAATATGTTAGTTGCAAATTATGTGTACAATATAATAATATTCGTGTGTCTGAGGTTTCGGAAAATTTGGGGTGTAGTTTAACGTCGTCCCGGACGTTACAGTAGGTTCGCATCCCACCTAGGTTAACTTTTTTTGCATTACATTTACTTAACTCCTAACTACATAAGAACCGAACCATATCAATATCTGTTTACAAGTAGTTTAAGCATATTTTTTAAATATTTTAATCTGTACTATACGTAAATATGACTTTGGAGCGCATGTTTATCTTTAAATATAAGATATTTAAAAAATATGCTTAAACTATGTTTAAACTAGTTCAGTTGTTATATATTAGGTTGGTGCATATGAAATGTCGGATTTTCTTTACATGTGAACGTTTGTCTCCCAGCTTTCGTTATGCTTTTGTTTTTGGCATAATCTCTTTTACAGTCGTACTGTCCATTGCCTGAGTCATATTTTAACAAAGGAGATTTTTTCAAAAGTGTGCCCGTTTGTTATCTATTTTGAAATCACAAATATTATTTTGAATTTTGTACGGATATGAATTCAACCGATATTCGTATAATTTTGTTATATTCGTATAAATTTGGCAATAATGCTGCAAACAATTCCTTCGAACTGGGGAGACAATTACAGCCGAGAAGTACTGCCAGTACATTGATGAAATGCATACAAAATTGAAAATTATACGCCCATCACTTATTAATCGGCATGGCCCAATACTTCTCCACGACAACGCTCGGCCGCATACGTCGTACAAAACGATTGAAAAATTAAATGAGTTAAAATATGAAATTTTGCAACACCCTTTAGCTTATTAACCAGATCTTTCGCCAATCGACTTTCATTTTTTTAAACATTTAGAACTGGTTTTACGGGCTAAACACTATGAAAATGAAGACAGTCTGAGAAATTCCATATCGGAGTTTATTGATTCCAAAGATCAGAATTTCTTTAAGACAGGCATTTATGCATTAAAATCTCGTTGGGAAAAGTGTATTCAAGCAAATGGAGCATATTTTGATTAAATAAACAACTTTTGAAAAAAGATATGCAGTTTTATATATTCACTTAAAAATCCGAGCTTTCATATGCACCAACCTAATAGTTAGAAGTTATGAAATTGTAATGCAAAAAAAATTAACCTAAGTGGGATGCGAACCTACAAAAAAAGTCCGGAGCGTTTCAACAGGTTGACACTTTGCCACGGGACGACCGCACCACTTGAAAATATTCTTTACGCTCTAGGCTCTAATAGCACAGTAATTCCAATTTTCTCTATTTATTTAGTTTCCTTAATTGCTATATTGCTTTGCTGCATGCAAAAACATTGATTACTGCACAAACACTTATTTAATAGAGAATAATACGAAAGTTCAACCTATAAGTCAATCTGACACGCAAAAAACGCCGAAAAAACCGGTTTTTAATTTTTTTAACTACGGCGCACCTAACCAAAAAATCTGATAAAAATTGAGAGCAATACTATCACTAATACCTACTTACTCAAATAATATAATTATAGTTCTGCAACTCCTTCAATACAAAATCGGCATTTTTCGGCATTTTTTTGCGTTTTTTATTTTTCACTGCTTGGATTTGCAACATAAAAATCTGAAAAAATTCTATAATATGTATATCGCTACCTGACGTGCCACTAATTTTTTCAACATTTTTCATGCACTCAGTTGGAAGAAATTGAAAAAAACGTGATTTTTCGTTTTTTGCCCTTTACTACCCCCCATCAAAAGAAATGTTAAAAGATCGACTGTAAGAAGACTGGAACAGTATACACACCAAATATTTAGAAAAATTCTTTGCAACATGCCACAACGCTTAAAAGAAGTTATTCAACAGGAAGGTTATCCCAGCAGATATGAAACCACAACTAACCACTAACAACAAAATTAACACAACTGTCCGAATATTAATGTAACGTTGAAATCGGTCATTATTACAATTAAGATGTATTATCCACCAAACATTGAAAATTATGCAAATATAATTTACACTATTGTTAAGTAGACCTTATATACTAATGTTATATGTAATTACACATCTATTTTTTTTTTAATAATGTAATTATGATCCAACGAAATAAAAACTACGTGGGGTCCGAATATTAAAGTTACCCACTGTATATGCCCTTCCGTACGCCTTTAAGTATGGAAAGTCAAAGGAAGCATTTGTGACATGTAATGTTGAATTGTTTTAAAAAAGACAACAGTGATAACGATACTACAAATGAGAATTGCACCGTTTATTGGAGTGGTGCTACAAGTATTCAGGAGTTCGCAATTGGCTTCGGAGGTTCAGAGCTGGTAATATTAATCTGGAGACCGCACAGAACATGAAGACCGCAGCAACCGCCCATCCACTACAGATACGGACCTCAGCAAGACCATGGTTGACAAAAATCCGTGATATACTGTTCGTGAATCGGCAGATGCTTTAAACAATCCGCAAAGAACAGTGCATAATCATCTCACAAAGCTAGGCTACGCAAATCATTCTGAAGTATTGAGCCCGCAACAGTTGGCAGAGAACAACCTTCTTAACCGCGCTTCCACGTGTGATGTGCTTCTTCGGCGAAACAAGAACGATCCTTTTTTTGAAGAAATTAATTACTGACGATGAGACTTGAATCCTCTCCGAGAATATTAACCGTAAACGCTCTTTGTCCAGGAATAAGAAAGAAAGTTTTGATGTCTATTGTGTGGGATTGGAAGGTCGTCATTTATTACGAACTGCTTCCACAATGTGAAATCATTAATTCAACGAAATACCGGCCTCAACTGGACAAATTGAAGGAAGATATTACCACTAAAAGGGCCAGAATTCACGAACAGACCGGACGTCGTTTTCCAGCACGATAACGCCAGGCACTAGGTGTCTGTAGTCTTTAGAAACAAATTGTCAACATTTGATTGGGATATTCTACCTCAACCTCCATACCCTCTGGACATTGCCCCGTGTGATTATTATTTAATTCCTTCCCTAAAAAATTATCTTCGCAGTAAAAAATTTAGATCAGTAAATGAAACAAAAATGCACCTAGAACGATATTCTGCTAGCAACCCCAAAATTTTTGGAAAGATGGCATTATGCTGCATCGGAGGAGATGGAATAAGGTAATAGAGCAGAATGAATCGTACATAATTCAATAACATGATGTGAAACATAAAATATTGTGCATCCATCATTCATTAACAAAACGAAATGAACGTTTGGGACAACCTAATACAACTAACGGCCGCTCGCGACGTATCACGCCAGTGGGTTATGAGCCTAAAAATCGCGCGTGTGGTCAAAACCGAATTCTACTTTTGATATGTTAGATACTATTATATCTCGGTGTATGTATTGCCTATACTATACCTCTCGCTCGTGTCTAAACTGTCGCTAACGAAGTTCAAAACCTAACTATCTATAATCCAGGGGTCTCCAAACTACGGCCCGCTTGCGTAGACCATGAATTTGGCACGTATGCATCACGAATCCGTGCCCCTCGCTCACTGTTTGTCGGTACGTGGGGCTAGTTCCCAACAGTCCGACTGACCGTGTGAAACAGTCAGTCCGGCCCGCGAATTAAAAAGTTTGGAGACCCCTTGTGTAATCTATCGGCGATATCCCTTGGCGGAAGAGCGACGGACCGTTATCCCCAAGTCCGGGCTGTGCCTCCTCCGCCTTTTCTCTCTTCAAGGGATTTTCGCTTTACATAAAATCAATGCCCAAGCGTCTAGAAGTTCTAAATACATTTAAAAAGTATTTATATATAAGTAACTATTAAGCTAGTAACTTTAGTTTTATGCAATAATAATTGAATTAATTTGTAAGGGAACGAATACCCTTGAATTTGTGCATCATTTTATTATTTTCTTCTGTATCAAAGGGTGATGCCCGTAAATAAACAAACAAACAATACTTTTGTGTTCAAATCTTTCGATACCTTATGATATTTCATTCAATTTCATTCAATTATTTCGCATTAATACAGATTAACACGTTGACGCCGGCGCGGATTTTCAGTGTTTTTTTTTTTAACATACGTTTATTGGTACCAAATTACAATTATATTTACAGAGGTGACAATAAACCTAAACGTATAAAATGGTTAATAATTGGTTAGGATTACTTATAGATTTAAGACTCTGATACGAGTACGCGAAATCTAACAACTATCGGATATAAATTGCACTTATTGCGTTCTATAGGGATTTTACGAGGGAAACTACTCCCTACTAAATTTGGGAGCTGGGAGGGAAGGTATAGAAAAGCGGTGGAAAAACTATACCTGTGTGTCTGTTCCGTGGGACGGCACTCGATTTCCTTGTCCGCTTCGTGGGGCGGCGCGGCATCACGTTGCACTAGGCGATTCTTATAGATCTCGGCGAGCCAAAACCAAATTTGAAACCAGTTTTTGTCCTCCTCCCTCAGTTTTTGAGAAAATCGATTAGAAGGAAAATCGCAATTTTTCAACATTGACCTCAATGTATAACAAAACTACATAAGTTAGACGATTACCGTTAATCTGTTTTGAACAGGTTAAATTATAAGTTATGTGTTTTGTATTGAATGTTTAATTATGATGTTGAAATGTTAATGTATAATGTTAAATAGATAAAATAAAATAAAATTTTGCACTACGTATTTTTTGATATGCGAGCGTGGCCCATCGGTGGGTCACGCCGCCCCGCGGAACAATCTAGCATGGGCCACGGGTGGGTCATGCCGCCGCAGGGAACAGACAAGCATGGGCCACCGGTGGGTCATGCCGGCGTCAACGTGTTAAATCCTGTATTTTTTATTTAAATTTTACGTACTCCTTTTCCTTCTTTTATGGACGAATACTTATCCGGCCGATTGTATAATATATTCTGCCTCGATGAAATAATATCAGGTCATCCGGAAAGTTCTGCAATTTTCACGCGGGTGGGTTCAAGGTTATATTATTGTAGTATGTCGTCAGTCTCCGTTGGTCTTATGTAGAGTAGCAGGAGAAAAATTAAGAGCCTTCGGTGGGATTTGTATAGACCCCCCCCCCCCCCCAAACCTTAAACTCCGGAGTCGACCGTGCTAACCACTGCGCCACAAGGCTCTTGCCTGAGGGCCTTACTTTTGGTTTCCGTATGCTCTTATTTCCTCTGCTCTCTGCGGTTCTTTTGATAGGAGGCGCCAGAAATCTCCCGACACCAAAATATGAAAACAATACAAAACTTTTTTGAACGAAATAATTTCCATTTTGTTCGATGACCTTTGGCCTTCTCTCGGGTAACTGGAAAATTCCTCTTTCATAAAAGCTACTTGGTTTATTTGCAAAAGTTGTCAAGATGACTCTCGACAGCCTCAAAAGAACTAAATTCCACGTCCTTTAAGGAATTTTCTAAGAACCGAAAAAGGTGATAATCTGAGAATACCAGATCTGAGGAATCTGGAGAATGGACCAAAACATCTCATTCTGTTGTAGTGCATGCTGATCGAAATAAGCCAGATACTTAAGTATGGCTCCAGTAGGGCCTAGAATAAACTAAAACGTCGAAAAGGTTGTATTGTTTTCTCGTCGGATAAATCAAATTATAAACTGAAATGAATTATACAATAAGTATGAAATGAGTACAAGTGGTCCAAATTATATCACGTTTGATCTCATTTTGATCGAAAAAATCTCACGAATATGTTAAAAATCTTTTCAAATAAGAAAAAGTAAAATTGAAAAAGTTACATTTTTGTATCATGAACAGCCAAAGTGTGGACTGTCATCAAAAGAACCGCCGCGCGTATCGGTTTACACACCTCTCAGGCTCGACTGACTCCGGCAGAGATAACATAGGCGTAGGAGTAAATTTTCTAACTTTTGCAGAGGCGTAGGAATAGTATAGCGGTCAGAATGGGGCGAACCTCAAGAAGGTCACTAAGGGACACGTTACTGCATCCCCGATAGATTAAACAGTTCGACTTCGATCTTCGTTAGCAACAGTTTCGAAACGAGCGGGAGATGTAGCAGCGGCAATATGTACACCGAGATATAATAGCTGAAGAATGTTTGAAGAACTTAAGATGTTCCGGTCGATAACGCAAGCCAATTATTCGGCCCTAGATTCAATGAATTATATTGTAAAAAACAATCTTTCGGAAGCATATCCAAATCTATTAATTGCGTTATTAAATAATTTAACTATGCCAGTAACCGCGGCTTCAACTGAACGCAGTTTCTCGCAGTTGATACTAATAAAAAATTATCTACGATCGTCAATAAGCCAAGAACGATTTACATCTTTGGATATTCTTTCAATAGAAAGCAAAATAGCAAATTCAATAAATTTTGGTGACGTAATCAAAGATTTGGCGGCAAAAGAGCGAGAAAATTAATTTAATATTCATCTTACAAAAAATATATAATATGTAACATCCTTTGTACTGAAGTATAATAAATAATTCCTCTTTGTGAAATTTAAGTTTATCGGATTTGAATGGCCCCACAAAATTTTTGAACCCGGTCCCGCAAAAGGTCACGCCGGCCCTGTATAATAGTATTCTGACATTCACTAATTTTTCTGTGAAATCTGACGATATTCCTTCCCAGATTTGTGTAAGTCGTTGTTTGAATTCTTCTCGATTTTTAGGTGGTGATTCACGAATATTTCGTTTTATTTCTGCCCACAAGTGTTTAATGGGGTTTATATCTAACGACTTGGTGGTGTTTGCAAATAATATGGTGTATTGTGTAATAGCTTATGATAATCATATGATGATACTCTAAGACGATTCCGACTTTATGCTTCGGATTTTTATCTTGCTGTAACGTGAGGATATTTTTTATTCACAGCTTTTCAGCACTTGGTACTAGATACTGCTTTAATATATTTGAATATATCCAACGATCCATGATACCAACTATTGTCTAATGTGATAGTCACTAACCCCTGCAGCTGACATACAGGGGTGCCGAGTGCGGTAGGTGGACGAACACTCATGCGGCGGACTGTAAATATAATATTTTGCGCACATAAATTTAGAATTATTGAATATGAATAAAATGAGCTAAGTAATACAAGGAAAAATTAACAATTAAGGACGTGTGCTCAACGTCGCACGTCTTGCCTCATTCACTTTCAGCCATACTGTGATCCGCATAGCACGCTCCTAACGCTCGTTATGTTTCATTCTTTCAGCTGTTTAGGCGATAGCCAAACAAACTGACACATACTCGCTTTCTTTGAAGACATCAGCATCACCTTGCGCCCATGGCTTCATCGAACCCGCTACCATAGATGTAAACGGACGCTCATGTTCACCAATCTTTCGCACAAGATAGCGGTCATTTCCAAACGCCTTCTTTATCTCGTCCCTAATATTTCGGATGTAGTTTCAGATCTGGTTCGAACTGAGTTCGTCGAATCGCAATCAGGTCACCTTCTTGAGATTGCCTCGCAGCAATTTTCTTCTCATTAAACAATCTTTGATTCTCCGCCTGAATCTTTGATATGGACTCCTTCGGGCGTTCTACATTCCTCTCTTTCAGTAACGTTTCTCACAGTTTCAAACCAATAGTCTCTTTTCCCAACCATCGCCGTCTGATCTACCGCGAAATGTCCTCGTTCGTGCGCTCGACGGGACCACGAGTGTTTCTGTGGCGACGCTAGTACCCAAGCTGCCGCTAGGCGCTCACGCAGATGATCTAGTGTCCCGCTAGTACACTAAGTACTAGGCAGTTTGTATATGTATACTGAGGAGTCACTTTTAGTTGGACCACAGCTCGGACGAGTTTTCGCTCGTTGTGCGCAGGTTCCCACTACCATTCCTTTTTCCGAACACGCTGTTGGCTTAGTCCCACTGTGACGTCACAGAATTTGGGTATAAAGCAGTGGCGGAAGGAGGAAAGGTAGAGGGGACTGCGTGTGCTGTGATCCTACTAAAAGTGACTCCTCAGTATAAAAGTTCCGAAATTCTGTGCATAAGAAGCTAGGGTCTAGGGCAGGGTCCCGCTCGTCTGCCATACTGACGACGAGTCCTTGAGCGGACCTAGAAGGATACGCAAACACATCTATTTTTCATCCGTAGCCACTCACTATCAATTCTTCGATCGCTAACGTTATATTTATAACGCTTTTGGAGTTACAACTAGTACATCACCGCTCATTTTTTATCACGTAACCGTCTAATGCTTTCTCATTAACTTCATCTATAACCTCACGCAATGAACTATATTCACGATGCGCACTTTTTGGTTTTGTACTAAGCCCGTCTTCGTCTACGCTAACTAACATCACCGTGCCGACTTCGTTCTTCTTTTTCGACGATAAGCGTCTTGGCTTTGTATACAGGGTGAGTCAATAACTATGATCACCTCAAATAACTTGTTTTCTATCGATCGTATCAAAAATCTTTATAACGCATTTTGTTGTATTTCGAGCGCTCCATCAGATGGACGCAATTTCATTTTTGAAAATTTTATATTTTCCGAAATCTCAAAGTCACCTTGAGTTTTTAATGGGCCAATGTGCTTTTTCTTACCGGTATCATGTAGCCGATGAAGAGCTCAATCCAACAACCTATAATAAGATGACCTTGATTTCGACCAATCCATCGATTGGGAAACAATTTTTGAACAGCCCGCCTCGAAATCAACGCATAATGAGCGGGACAGCCCTCCTGCAGTGATGCCAGTACGTGGGATTTTTCCCACCCCTGCGCACTACCTAATTCTCTGTAACGTATATACTTCACTCAAATATGGGGTATCGTTAGACCCCCGTGACAATTGAAATACGGTAGAAATACGGGCCCCTTACGCGTACTACTGTTGCACATAGATACGTCCATGGAAACAACCACCGTCGAGCTGTGACGTCAGCATGCGCATGCGCACGAAGGCTCCCACGTGGGAGAAAATCCGACGTACTGGCATCACTGCCCTCCTGTTGGTACCACATTCTTCGGCGAACATTCAATGAAACTTCTTCCAACAATGGATGCAAGGTTTCCTTTAGAAATGCGACGTATTTTTGAGCATTTAATGTCCCTTCGACAAAAAATGGACAAATCATACGGCCTAATTTTGAGGTTCAAGGTCAAATCAAGGTCATCTTATTATAGGTTGTTGGATTCAGCTCTTCATCGACTACATGATACCAGTAAAAAAGCACATTGACCTATAAAAAACTCAAGGTGACCTTGAGATTTCGGAAAATATAAAATTTTCAAAAATGAAATTGCATCCATCTGAGGGGGCGCTCGAAATACAACAAAATGCGTTATAAACATTTTTGATACGATCAATAGAAAACAAGTTATTTGAGGTGATCATAGTTATTGACTCACCCAGTATACTTGTAAACCCATGTCACGTACTTTATGCAATTGATAATCCTGGACTATGTTCTCTACTCCCCTTTTATAATTCGCGTTGGTTATATGCGACAAATCAATCCATTAGATGTTGTTACATTCTTGAACCGCATCGATTTTGAATATCTCCGGCAAGTAAGTCTTCGTATTATTTTGCGAATCAGAAGTGGAAACTTTGCCGTCTCTAATACGTACGTTTACATGCTTCGAAAAGTACGCGCCAATTGACAAACCATGGCGCAACAAAAAATCTGATACCACTTGTAATTTAATTGTATATGTATTACCGTCTATTGATACTATTTCTATTTCTCTATATGTACTATAATATTTTCGTTGTATCCTATCATGCCACCCTTACAGAGATAGATAGAGTTTAACATTCGACTGAACGGTATTAGAACGGAGTAAAAGCGATATACGATATGCATATAGTCTAGCGAGAATAGACATCCTAGAGAGACAATTATTTGTCTCACAGGTACGAGTGTCAATTAACGTCTCAACATTAATGTCATCTAATTTCACTTCTTTAATGCACTTCTCACTGACATCTGCAAATGTAATGCAACTATCCTTCGGGGTGTCCTGCTGCATCGAATTCTTCTGACAATCCTTCGAAATATAGCCAAACTCGTGGCAACTGAATCATCTTGTTCCTTTCGGCTTTGATGAACAATTCACGTTCACATGACTGCGCACAACCAGTTGTAACAGCGCTTAGGGGCAGTTACCGTGAACGAGCTGCGCGTTCGTTCTTTCTTCTCCTTATCTACATAATTTTGCCCTTCTTTGTGCACTCTCTTTCATCGCTTCATATAGTACACATTTCCTCTTTATATTTCTTATGGTGCCTGCTCCATAGAAAATAGTTTTGTTGACCGTCTCGTCCGGAATTCCGTCTACTACGGCCGCCATCACGACATTTGCCTGCGCGTCTATGTCACGTAAATTGTGTAAAATGCTTATATTGTGTAAATATACTACTAACCGACCTCATCGGAACTCTTTGCACATTTCGTGAGGATGTGATGAATCTTGTGCGTGCTTACGACTTCTGAAAATTACGCTTTTAACGCCTTCTTTAAATCCTTTCACGTCTTGCTCAACTTTTCATATTATACATATAGAATCTGTTTCTACCGTTTAGGTGATTTATCCTCGCTTGCTTCTGAATATTCGTTTTCAGCGTCACCACCTTCGTCCTCGATATGATCAGCTTCGTTTCTAAGAACGTGCTCTAATCGCGCCGCTAATTCTTTCTTGCGTCCTATCATATTTAAGCCCATCTTTTCTAATTTGGCTTTCAGCTCCACAAACTTCATGCCTGCTTCATTCAACTCGATTGCGACTAGAATCGTCTTCGAAAGATCTTCTTGGAAAGAGTTAGCAGTTGAACTTGGATCGTTATATATGTATTTTCATCGCGACTGAGCCCCCCAAAATATGTAGGATTATTGAATATAATTAAAATAAGATAAACAGTGTAAAGAAGAATGAACAATTAAGAACATATCGTACTGTTAAGATTAACTCACTTATTTGTAATTCATCTGTTTTACAGTAGTAGGGTAGTCACATCACTATTCAACTGCTTTTGTGTATTAAGTGTTACTCATTTGTTTGTAAGCGTAGTCACCTCATTGCTTATTTGTTTTCGTGTATATTTGTTTTAACCATCGGAGCGCGCGCCACTCGTGACGCCTCGAAATACGTAGTTTAGTTTTGAAAAATATACCCAGTTTGTAATACGACAATCCGTGCACCTCGTGACAGTTGCTGTTCACGGTCCTTTTATTTATTTATCCTTTTGCGAATCCATCACTCTTCGGTGGTATGAGATATTAGAAAACGCGGTTCGAGGATCTCACCACGTAACAATGTGTTTTCTCTCATTCGCTTCCAACCATACTCTGATCCACACTCCACTCAGCACGCTCCTAACGCTCGTAATCTGTCATATTTTCAACTGTTTAGGAGATAGCCACACATCTCACAGATGCTCGCATATACGCACCCACGCTCCACTCGCTACATAAATGTAGGATTATCGGTGTAAGCGTGGAATTGGTTAGAATAATAGGTATATTTGAAGTTAAAAGAAATTACAGATCCAATATAAAATAATCATTAACGTTCTCCACTCATTTACTCTGTCACGGTCTCTCTCATGGTCTCTTTCATACTGTCTCCACCCGAGTCTGTCGCTAACTGCCCTTCCTCACGTCGATCGTCATTTTTTCCTCATACACGCATCACCACACACACGCCATACTCGCTTCGCAGAATCGTCCACGCTACATAAATATAAATTATTTATTATCACAGGTATAAGCGTTGAAGTACTTAATGAATATAATTCTCTGGAGTTTTAAAGAAATTTACAAAAGCACAAACCGTGATCATTGTACCTACTTATTTGTACTTTACACCATAAAAGAATAAGTACATTCATAAAGAATTGAATTCGTCACCTGCTCCGATTTAGTTAAAGGGGATGAATGAGATTGTAAACGAAGTTTCATAATTTGCGCTCCATCATATTTTTACGAAATAAAAGTAAATTAACATAACTGTAAAAGCGTGCTGGAGTTTGGTGTACTTTCGCAGAAAACATACAGAATAACAGAAAAGACTAAAATAATATAACATCAGTTTTGATACGAGAACTGTAAGAACTTCCATTTGCTTTTAATTTAATTGTTTTTCATCCAACATAAAAATCAGTGCACAGAAACAGTAACACAAGTTTGAATATAGCGAATGAACGGTAAATATAATATATTAGATATGCATAAATGTTAAACTATCGTTGCAATGATTTTGTAATACTATACTACAATTAAAGAACCCAAACCGCTGTCCACAGTTTATATAATGACAACGAAAAGCTCACAATTGTTATTCATTTGTTGTACAGGTTCGTACTAAGGGATGATAAATTACACTGTCCAACACAAAAAAAATGTTGTAACAACGAATATACGATTCTTATAGATTCGACGTGCTGAAAACGAATCCGCAAACCATTTCTTGCCAGTAACTAAAAAATTAGTTTTCGAAAAAATGAATTTTGAAGAAAAGGTACTTTTTGGTCCTTTGAACAAGATTTGTGACGTAAGTATATAAGTTAAACAGTTTTTCTTTGTTGCAAAAAATTCTGTGGATCATTACGAAGAAAATGATATGAATTTGCAAATATGTTTAAACATTAGTTAAAGTTGGCGAGATACGCTCCGCCCGCTCATTTTTCGAGATTCGTTTCAATGGGTCTAGCCGGTTAAGGGGGTCAAAAGTGCCCCTAAACCAAATTGGACTTGTGATGGGTCATTCGATAGCTTATGAAAAAAAAACAATCTGTACCAAGTTTCAACTTTGTATTTCGACTGGGGGGCTAGTAAAGGGCAAGAAACGAAAAATTACGTTTTTGTTCAATTTCTTCCAACTGAGTGCATCACAAATTTTGAAAAAAATTAGTAGCACGTCAGTCAGCGATATACATATTATAGAATTTTTTCAGATTTTTATGTTGCAAATCCAAGCTGTGAAAAATAAAAAAAGCAAAAAAATGCCGAAAAATGCCGATTTTGTATTGAAGGAGTTGCAGAACTATAATTATATAATTTGAGTAAGTAGGTATTAGTGATAGTATTGCTCTCAATTTTTTTAGATTTTTTGGTTAGGTGCGCCGTAGTTAAAAAAATTAAAAACCGGTTTTTTCGGCGTTTTTTGCGTGTCAGATTGACTTATAGGTCGAACTTTCGTATTATTCTCTATTAAATAAGTGTTTGTGCAGTAATCAATGTTTTTGCATGCAGCAAAGCAATATCGCAATTAAGGAAATTTCATAAACAGAGAAAATTGGAATTACTGTGCTATTAGAGCCTAGAGCGTAAAGAATATTTTCAAGAGGTGCGGTCGTCCCGTGGCAAAGCGTCAAGCTGTTGAAACGCTGCGCATTTTTTTTGTAGGTTCGCATCCCACTTAGGTTAATTTTTGTGCATTTCATTTTCTGAACTGATGAAAGTAATGCGATCGATGCGTGGTCCATCGTGCGAGACCCAAGAATCGCCGTCTTTTGTTTAAATGCGTTGCCGAACGCTTCGTTGCGAATGCGAGCAGTCAGTCGAGCCCCATGCGCTAACCTGACAGGTTATGGGCCCAGGAGTTGTCTTATGAACTGCGCCGTGATTTATTTTAAAAAAAAGTGACCAAAAATGAGTGCCACGGGTGGATTCCACGGAATCGAAAAATTGACCGAAGAGAATTACGAGGCATGGAAGTTGCAGATGAAAAGTATATTAGTGTGCAACGATCTTTGGCCATTTATGAATGGTACTGAGGTAAAAACCGAAGAGAATGCGCTGAACTGGACAATCAAGGATGAAAAAGCATTAGCACTAATCGTTCTAAACATATCGCGCGGCCAGCTGAATCTAGTGAAGAAGGCCGAAACTTCGAAAACTGCATGGGATGAATTAAGAAACGTTTTTGAATCTAAGGGTCCCGTGAGAAAAGCGACATTGTACAAACAACTATATCGCTTAAAGAAAGATTCAAATACAACGATGAGCCAGCACATAAACAATTTCACAAGCAAGGCTGAGCAGTTAACTGAATCCGGTATAAAAATACCTGAAGACCTCTTATCAATAATGATGTTGGGATCACTGCCGAGTGAATTTGAAAATTTCAATGTGGCCATAGAGTCGCGTGACGAAATTCCAAGTATTGATCATTTAAAGATCAAATTATTAGAAGAAGAGGCTAGGCAATGTGAACGTGACGGGAAGACTGACCACGAGAATTCAACATTGGATAATGGCGCATTGTTCACGAAGACAAACCGCAATGGTGACAGGCATACACGTGCCGAGATGAAGTACAAGCACGCAAAGTCGAACACACAAAAGTTCAATGGAACTTTTTTCGAATGCGGGAAGCCTGGTCACAGAAAATCCGAATGCAGGTCAAGACAGAAACGGAGCGGACCCCAAAAGGCACATGATGCACTCACCGCGATCGCTTGCAAAGTGGAGTGTCAAAAATCGGATATTTGGTGCCTGGATAGTGGTGCAACGCAGCACATGTGCGGTAATAGACAAAAAATTTTAAATTTGGACGAGTACGAACAATCGAAAGTGTATACTGCTGCAGAACATTGTGTGAAATCTAGTGGCGTGGGTGATGTGAACTTGAACATAACAGTAAATCGTAATACGCGAAATTCAGTTCAATTAAAAGATACAATGTACGTCCCTGACCTACGGAATAATTTGATGTCGGTTTCAAGCATCACGGATAAAAGATACAATGTAACCTTTACTAAGAATCGGGCGGTAATTCGGCGAAAGGACGGTTCGATTGCAGTGACGGTTACGAAGCGAGACCAACTTTACATAGTGGACGAAACAACAAACAGTGCCATGTCTGTCGATGTTAATGAGGGTGATAAGTTAATTAGGTGGCATCAGAGGTATGGCCATTTGAATATAAACGATCTTCGGAAACTGAAATCACACGTCATTGTAAGCGGATTAAATTTTGAATCTAAAATAACTAATTTTCGTTGCGATATTTGTGACAAGGGTAAAATTTGTGTTAAACCGTTTAAGCAATCGGGCCATCGCGAAAACAATGTATTAAACCTAGTACATTCTGACATTTGTGGCCCAATGGACACTCAGTCGTTGGGAGGTGGAAAGTATTTTGTTACTTTCATTGGCGATTTCAGCCGTTATACCGAAATAGCAATATTGCGTAATCGTTCCGATGTATTTGAAGCATTTAAAAATTATAAAATGCGCGTTGGAAAACAGACTGGTCGTTATATTAAAACGCTTCGCACAGATAACGGTAAAGAGTATTTATCGAATCAGTTTAAGAAATTGTGCGAGAATGAAGGAATCTCATGATAATTTAGCGTTGAGTATACGCCCCAACAGAACGGTGTTGCGGAAAGGGCGAATAGGACTTTAGTTGAGATGGCTAGATGCACAATGATGCAAGCGAATTTGCCGCAATCGTTATGGGCAGAAGTGATAAACTCAGCCGTGTATATTCGGAATAGATGTCCAACAAAAGCGTTAAAGAATAAAACTCCTTATGAGTTATGGAATAACCAAAAGCCCTACGTTGGTTTCTTTAGAATTATAGGCAGTAAAGCTATCGCATTAAACAAAGGGCATAAGCGCGGAAAGTTCTACCCGAAGGGTGAAGAATATGTATTAGTAGGTTATTAGTAGATTATGGCAACCGGGAACTAAAAAGGTTATTAAAGAGAGAAATGTTAGATTCGCTGAAAATATTTTTACGTGTGACAACTCCGTGCATTCTCGTAACTTCAATGCTAATTCTAAGTCAAATAATTGTACGCAACAAGAATCAGGTTCTTGGTTTTTAAACGATCAAAATCAACCGCCAGTCATACCGGTGAAACAGAAAGAAGAATCACAGCAGAGCCGAATGATGAACACGAAGGAGATTCTGATCTCGAAAACAATGAAGACGATCGAGATGATTTATCTGAGGTAGAAAATCAAAGTATACAGGAAACACCTCGACGTGGCAGAGGACGCCCAAGTCTCCTTAGAACGGGCCGACCAGGAAGACCGAGAAAAATATACAAAAGTACTACATCAACGGACGACCCAATTTCAGTTCCAGAAGTATTGGAACGCGATGATCGGGAATTGTGACTAGCAGCTATGGAAACCGAATATAGCACACTGCAAGAAAATGATACATGGATCTTGGTACCCAAACCGAAAAACAAAAGGATTCTGACGAATCGCTGGGTTTTCAAAGTGAAGCGCGATCAAAATGGAAAAATTAAAAAGTATAAAGCAAGACTAGTAGCGCGCGGGCACACCCAGAAACAGGGGATAGACTACGAAGAGGTTTTCGCGCCCGTTGCGCGTTATGAAACGATAAGAACTTTGCTTGCTGTAGCTGTAAACGAAGAGATGCACGTACACCAGATGGATGTTATATCGGCTTACGTGCAGGGCGAATTATCGGACGAAGTTTATATGGAACAGCCGCAAATGTTCATCAGAGAAGGCGAAGAACACAAAGTATGTAAGTTGCTTAGACCGCTCTACGGCTTAAAACAATCAGGTCGCAAATGGTACCAGAAATTTGATAAAAGTATTACAATGAACGGAGGTAAACGAACAGAAGCAGATCCATGCGTATATATTTTCAACGAAGGGAAAGATTTAGTTATTTTAATCGTATATGTAGATGATTTGATACTAGCGTCCAGCAATATTGACAAATTAACAAATATAAAAGTGTTGCTGCAATCAACCTTCAAAATGATAGATTTAGGTCCGATTAGTGATGTTTTAGGAATTGACATAGAAGGAACCAGCTTAACTGGAAGTATTCGTCTATCTCAAACGAAGTATATTAACGATCTGATAGGGAAATTTAGTATGGGGGCAGCAACCACCGTGTCAACACCGCTAGAGTCAAATACTAAAATTTCCAAAGACATGGGTCCGTTTACAGATGAAGAAAGATCCGAAATGAAGCGAAAACCCTATAGGGAATTAGTAGGTGGTTTAATTTATCTGTCGAACGCTACGCGACCAGATATAGCGTATGCCGCAAATACTTTGAGTCGCTTCTGTTCTGATCCTGGAGAAACGCATTGGCAATTGGCCAAAAGAGTTTTGAGATATCTGAAAGGTACATCTCATTATGGAATCAGATATATTAAAGATAAAGAAAAGCTGACTGCATATTCTGACTCCGATTGGGCAGGTGATGTGGACGACAGGAAGTCTTGTAGCGGAAATGTTCTTATATTAGCAGGGGGCCCAATTAGTTGGAAATCTAAAAAACAGGCAAGTGTAGCTTTATCAACTATGGAGGCGGAGTATGCCGCATTAACAGAACTATCAAAGGAAATAGTTTATGTAAGAAGATTGTTAGACCATATGGGACTTAAGGACTATTTGAAAACTCCTATCCGAGCTTATTGCGATAACCAAAGCGCAATAGAATTGTCCAAAAATGCCGTTTTTCACAAGCGGAGTAAACATATAGATATTAGTTTTCATTTCACAAGAGAGTTAGTTGAAAAAGCCATAATTAAAATTGAGTATCTAAGAACGATTGAAATGCCTGCTGATATATTAACAAAACCTTTGTCCAAAGTAAAACATATAGAATGCGTAAATATGTTAAAATTAAAGTAAGACCCTCACATCGATAAGGGGGGTGATGAAAGTAATGCGATCGATGCGTGGTCCATCGTGCGAGACCCAAGAATCGCCGTCTTTTGTTTAAATGCGTTGCCGAAAGCTTCGTTGCGAATGCGAGCAGTCAGTCGAGCCCCATGCGCTAACCTGACATGAACTTTTAACTATATAACAACCGAACTAGTTTAAACATAATTTAAGCATATTTTTTAAGTGTCTTATATTTAAAGATAAACATGCGCTCCAAAGTCATATTTACGTATAGTACAGATTAAAATGTTTCAAAAATATGCTTAAACTACTTGTAAGCAGATATTGATATAGTTCGGTTGTTATGTAGTTAGAAGTTAAGAAAATGTAATGCAAAAAAATTAACCTAAGTGGGATGCGAACCTACAAAAACATTCCGCAGCGTTTCAACAGCTTGACGCTTTGCCGCGGGAGCACCGCACCACTTGAAAATATTCTTTACGCTCTAGGCTCTAATAGCACAGTGATTCCAATTTTCTCTATTTATTAAGTTTCCATAACTGCGATATTGCTTTGCTGCATGCAAAAACATTGATTACTGCACAAACACTTATTTAATAGAGAATAATACGAAAGTTCGCCCTATAAGTCAATCTGACACGCAAAAAACGCCAAAAAAACCGGTTTTTAATTTGTTTAACTACGGCGCACCTAACCAAAAAAATCTAAAAAAAATTGAGAGCAATACTATAACTAATACCTACTTACTCAAATAATATAATTATAGTTCTGCAACTCCTTCAATACAAAATTGGTATTTTTCGGCATTTTTTTGCGTTTTTCATTTTTCACAGCTTGGATTTGCAACATAAAAATCTGAGAAAATTCTATAATATGTATATCGCTAACTGACGTCCCACTAATTTTTTTCAAAATTTTTCATGCACTCAGTTGGAAGAAATTGAACAAAAACGTAATTTGTCGTTTCTTGCCCTTTACTAGCCCCCCAGTCGAGATACAAAGTTGAAACTTGGTACAGATTGTTTTTTTTTCATAAGCTATCGAATGACCCATCACAAGTCCAATTTGGTTTAGGGGCACTTTTGACCCCCTTAACCGGCTAGACCCTTTGAAACGAATCTCGAAAAATGAGCGGGCGGAGCGTGTCTCGCCAACTTTAACTAATGTTTAAACATATTTGCAAATTCATATTGCAATAGTAATTCGTATCATTTTCTTCGTAATGATCCACAGAATTTTTTACAACAAAGAACAACTGTTTAACTTATATACTTACGTCACAAATCTTGTTCAAAGGACCAAAAAGTACCTTTTCTTCAAAATTGATTTTTTCGAAAACGGTAGTTACTGGCAAGAAATGGTTTGCGGATTCGTTTTCAGCACGTCGAAATCTATAAGAATCGTATATTCGTTGTTAGAACACAGAAAAAAAGTCAAAATTTGTTGGACAGTGTTATCAGAAAAATTTCCCGATATGTTCACATATGATAATAAACTATGTTAAAACTCTCTAATTGAGCGCCATTCTGAAAATGAAATATGATGTGCTTATCTCTCGGCCGTAGAAACGACCAACATAATATTAACAACCGAAGAAATTGGACGCAAGGAATTTTTCATCAGCCGTAACACGAAAAGCGCAGACTTTCACAGTTGACCAGTAACAGTTGACCTGCCTCGATCCTTCATTGTTAAGTCTCCTCACTGGGATGTAATTAGGGCAATCAAGACGTGCTTCAAGTGGTGTAAGGCACTTTACTTTTTACCAAATTTACCGCAAGATAACAAGTGCAAAACTTAACAATTATAAGTGTGCGTGTGGTACGTCGATGCGACGTATAGCGAGAGTATAATATGCGTGCGGACAGTGAAACTGTTGATGGTATTCTGCCGTTTTCCTTGACACTTCCTGTAATCGAAAGCGCGTTCTCCCACTCGGCTCATTTTGCATTACAAATAGGCTAAGACTTGATTGTTCGGAAAATCTAGTGGGTAGGGCCCCAACATGCGTGAGAAAGCGTCAATGAAGAGCGATATTTTTGAGTCGAGAAGGTGTATGGGTTTTTTCGGTGGATATTTGCAAGTCGTCAATCTTTGGGTACTTTCCTAAAGTAATTATTCCGAAGTTAAGCGGACGGTATCTTGCAGCCAGATGTTTTAGGGCGTATTGTCTAACTGCAGTACGGTCCCTCCTATTGTTTCCTTGCACGTTTTAGGAATCGCTCCAGGTAGCTGCACTTAATTATATTCTGGTGCGGAACACAGGGTGTTACTTAAAATACGTGAATCCTTTGCTGTGAATCAGGTAACAGATCTTTAATATAATACTAAAAATTTAATGATATTGGATGACTCCGGGCGAATGGCATAACTTAATTTCATGATACCGATATTAGTGATAAATGAAACAAAATATAAAATACATATCAAAATTATTTTTATACTCATAAGTACTTGTATGTCACATTAAAGTTTGTATTGAGCAGCTCAACTCTGTGCGCATAAATTTGAAAAATTCATTGGTTTATACATTGTAACGTATGTATATACCCATAACGGTATGATTATAAATAGATCGTAACCACTGAAAATATTTGTTCGTTAATCATAGACATTTCTACGTATTTGTTAGAAATACTAGCCTGAATACTTTTTTAGACGTGTAGTCGTTGTCTAAGCTTTGGGGTAAGTGCCGTGGGGTTTTACACAGTCCTCTCACCAAAAGGGCATACGCCCCTCCCCACTCCGTGACCAGATCTCAGTGTACAACGTACCTATTCTTTGAGCAGTGCAACGTCGGGTTGCCTGCCGGATCCTAGCCAGACGCATACGTCATATATACAGTCCTATGACACCCGATAGCTACGTGACTTCGAGCCACTAGCCATCTCTGACGACCGGATGTATATCCTTGTATACTTTCTCCTACTTGAATCGCGTCTAAGTACCGGTCATAAATTAGCTAAAGCCAAATAGCGGCGGGCTACCTGCCTTCGACGTCTCGAAATAAGCTGTTGCTAACATATTATAAATTTAATTGTTTATCTGATGTCACAATTTTAACTATGGTATTAATAATTATGGATATTTCTATTTTATATTACTTCTGTATTATATAATCATAATTATCTAATATTAGTGATTAAAGAACGGTCACTTCTACCCATTCGAAAATTATAATTATAGTTGAAATCATCGCATCTAATAATTGTCTAATTCCAGATATCTGATTATCTAATTATAGATAATTTTTTGATGTCATGATTTTGATCGGTTAGGCGCTACCAAGACAGTAACATAATAGCACGTTACTATTGTGATATTAGGGAACACTATGCACAAGGCGTTTGAAGACAAAGTAGAGAACTTTTTAGAATGCACTCACCCAGATT
Organism: Nysson spinosus; assembly: GCA_910591585.2. NCBI lineage: Eukaryota > Metazoa > Arthropoda > Insecta > Hymenoptera > Crabronidae > Nysson > Nysson spinosus. Next base: position 9,554,683 of record OU342837.1, on the reverse strand, counting down.
CCCTCATTCTTGATCGGCACCCCTTGTCTGTCGTTTTTTGAATATCTCCAATTACACATTTCCCATTAACAAAGCAGCACTGCATAACAGAGAATCCTCCACGCCCAGGTATTCCACTGCCATAAAAATGGCCCAAGTTCTTCTCTTGTTGACTGTGTTCTTTATCTTCGCGCTTTATCAGCATGTAAATCATGGAGATAATAATATGACCAAAAAATATGAAGACCCAAGACCACATAGTGAAAGCTCGTACGATCACGAGATACTCGGGAATAGGCGGTGCTTTCGGCACCACGACACAAAATTTATCACTGGTGAAAGCAACAGCAGTTTGCACCTGTCCCGTCAGATAGTTTTTTACGAAGAACTGATTAAAGCTCACGTCTGCGTGCTTGTAAACCAGGTCACCGAGTGGTCCAAAGAACTTGCCATTCTCTTCCCAACCAAACATGTATTTTGATTCCATGAACACAGGTGTGACATTCATCATATCAGTGATCTCTTTGACATATTTAAAGTCAAGGCCGGTATAAGTGTTCCCATGCTTCACCATGGTAGCTGTTGTGAATATCGATATCTTTAGAGGATAGAGATCGAACCTTTCTCTGTACTCGTCATCAACGAATCGCGATAAATCAGTGTCATTTGAGTCGGTCACCGATAATATCGAGAAACGTTTCTTACTCAACTGGATGCAGTCCCAGTTACAACTTTCGTTGAATACGTAGCGGGCTATGTGATTCTCATATTTAAAGGGATCGTATTGAATGAACTTGTCACCGATCGACACCACGAGCCTGGAAATTCTACGAAATCTCCAAAGCCGTTCCAGAGCCCACTCCAGGAATCTATGATGTGTCTCGTCGTAGGAACTTTTTGGTTCACTCCGTGTTTCCTGAAGTACGTAGAAATTTTCGGGATGCCAGAAGGACGATAGATAAGGGGATCTCAAAATCCGTCGAATCTGAAGTATATTCGAGGACAATACTAACACGCAATTGCCAGTCTCTATGCTTTGAAAATCCAAAGTTCTATTCTTGACATCAAGGGATATTATATGCTCGAACGTGATAAGATTCGTGGAGGTGTAAAAGTCTTTGAAGATGTTCCGCGGGAAATCGGAGAAATCCTCCTTCATGTGATCGTCGAACACGATGGTCAGTCTCTTCACTTCACGTGTATTTTCTTCGCTCCATCTTTTTAGTAGTGGGAGAATGGTTGCATAATTGTCCGGATGACCGACATCAAACGACTCGCATTTGTCTTGCAGAAGGATGATCAATATTGTCAGCGTTAGGGACAATATCATTGTCATCGGTAGGAAATGTTCCTGCCTGGAAAAAGATAATAATCGGTATAGCGTGTTATTATATTACAGTGAATTCATCATTCTGTATTTTAACACCTGCTCGTGAGTTACTATAGTTTGACCTTGAGTAAAAAAAAATATTCTAAATGCATTGCATGCGTTGCCTCCTATATATACTGAATGTAATACTACCGAATCTTAACACTAGTCAAAGTGACTAGTCTACTTTTTAATAGAAATATTCAAATATACAACGGCGCACTGTTTGAGATTTGATATACCTTTATTTTATATATTATAACGCACATAATTAAATCAATTCGTTCAATTACATCCTTCAGCTCCAATTTATATATAAATATAATCATTAATATACTCATTGTCAGTCATATAATATAAACAGCAGTAGAACTGCGCAACATGACACTGTGGTAAACACAGTGCTGCTAGCGTAGCGTACTTCACCCTCCTAAGTGCTTCAAGATGGATTTTTATTATCTTTTATACAAAATAAGAGAACTGTATAGGATTATTAACGATAAAATTAAATATTACAAGCAAATATAAATAAATTATTAAATATATTTATATATCGTGAAAAGTTGGGGGTGCTGTAGTTCCGCAGTGCCTTGTGACGTCCAACCTGAAGGGTTGTTCGTTCTTAAAAACCGAAAACGAGTTTACACCGGGAATTTCGGCTGCCCTCGGGTCCCGAATCGCACGTTGTGTAAATCGTATAAGGGGTTTTGTGGTTTTAGGCTTGCCCGTCTACACGAACTCTTACGCCAGGGAACCACTCGCTGTACAGGAAAGGGAAAAATGGGAATTTTCGAAACGTATAGCGTGATTAAAATTTATCCATTAAGTTTAGTCAAGAATTCTAAAATCAGGCTACAATTTACCGAATCCCTATCGTTTATTTAGTATGTCTCGAGAGGATTATTGTTTTCGTCACTCACCAATAATTCGCCGGATTGGCGGTTGCGATTTGTGCCGGAGTGGCAAGTTACAATTATTAGCGGTTCCTAAATCTTAGAAAACCGAAGGGCTGATGATGCCAATTTGGCCATCAAGTCCTGAGGTTCCTACTCAAGATCGTAGCTCAGTTCGTGATGCCGGTTTCGGCTACAAACGGCATGTGATGCCAGGTAGGCCACTTAATCCTTGAGTATTACTACTGAAAACTGTTAATTGCACTACGTCAGGAGAGTTTTCCTAGATTACAAAGCGAAGGTCAGAGGTAATCAAACAACAAATATATTATATAAAATTTGTAGTATATTGAATAAAATAATAGGTAAGTTCAATTGGTTTATAAAGGTATGTTCAAAATTCAGATTCGGAGTGTGATGATTATACGTTCAACAACGGAGTTACAGTGTGACGGAATAAAGCGGATGCCCTAATTTACAAAAGTGCGACTCGGTTGCCTCGGCCTCCAAATTCGAACAATTCAAATTATGACCAGATTGGGTTCACGTCAGTAAAATGGTTGCGAGAGAATTATTACAGATTGTCTATACGACTGCAAGTACACCTCGGTGCCTTGAGTTATAGACGGATTACAGAAAAACCTTACCTCTCTTAGGGGGTTCACTAAAGGGGTGCACGCTCGCAAGTCCTCCACTACTGCACGCTGAACACACGTTCGATTCCTAAGTTCTTACTGGTTCTGTCACTGGTATTACTGTACTGTCACTTGTAACTTATAACTCGTAATTCGTTCCTTGTAACTGTAACTGCACTTGCTTCCTGTAACTTGTTCCCTGTAACTGCTGAGGTTCTCGCAGTAGCCCTTACTTATACTGGAGTTTTTTGGGGTAGGGGCCCGGTTATCGTATGGGAACGGAATGCGGGACTCTACCGTAACAAAATCTTATGTTTAATTGAGACTGCCCAGCGTGGTTCGCTATCGCGCAATGACTTCACCGGTGCAGTCACGTTGTTTTGGCTAAGGGTGTATATACATCTTTATCGAAATTATTCTTCGCAGAGTTTCACGAGGAGTATTGGTTACATACGAACTGATTAGAATTATCTGGTGGGAACGGAAGTTCCGACCACCCAAAAGTTTATAAGAGATTAAAACGTTATACAAGCTTATCCGTGAGATGAAATTTATCTTGTGAGAAAGAATTTGGTAGTAGATTAATTGATCACGTATTCCTCTAAGAGACTTTGCGAAGGATTTACAGAATTACTTATTAATAATGGTGTAAGTTAACAATAATTGAAGCGGTTAAATATGTTAGTTGCAAATTATGCGTACAATATAATAATATTCGTGTGTCTGAGGTTTTGGAAAATTTGGAGTGTAGTTTAACGTCGTCCCGGACGTTACAGCCTATTGTCACGGGGAACAAGAACAAGTCCTAGCACTAGCGCTTATTTTAAGCGTTGCACGCCCTTATATATGGCCTTATTGTTAGAGAGTAGGGGTGATCAGTATTGTCGCTAAGGCGCGATATCGGAATCGACTTCGGAGTCCGCGGCAGGAAACAGCCGATCGGGTTAAGTCGCATCATCGGAGTCGATTCCCCGGTATGTAGTAGAAATGAGGCGATCAGGTATTCCTTGCTTTATAATGACACCTCGGGTGATCAGGGTGGTCGTCACACTATGCACGAACAGCCCCCGCTCGGAATACTTATTTGATAGCATTTAGTCATTTTTAATTAAAATCGAGAAATGGAGTTTAGAAACCTGATAAGAATAATTCATTATACAATACGACAAATCGGTAAAATAGCAGAAATTAATTACTTTATAAAATGTTTCAAATATCACAATATTATAAAATATCCACACCTTTTGAGTATCTCTATTTTATTTTTAAGTAATATTACACATTATTGAGTGCCATATGAATCGTAATAAATAGGTTGACATTATTCACGCTCTACTACTTTTCCCGCAAAAGCAACGAGCGTTTTATACATATGGACCGCGAACCACCCCTATTCTTGTGAAGTCTGATCATTTATCGACCGCTTTCACTGCCATGATCATCATATCGATATCCTCAAAGGAAATATTAGAAATGTCCAAATCTTTGCCACGGTATGATAGTACGAGATTTTTCAATAAAATAACCGGACTAATACTCTAAACAGTTTTATTTATTATCCCCTTAAACATAGTCCCCACCTCGATCCTTGGAAACAATTTTGCAGGTCCTTTTCTAATAATTTGTTCGTGAGCTCCGTCGCTTCTCCCTTCATTGCATCGACGTACTCATACCATGTCTCCCTTAGTACAGACTTGATCGTCGGAAACAAAAGATAGTCAAATGAACCAAAATCAATCACCCATTTAAGCTCCAAATTGTATCTAGTGCAAATTTTCATGTAACATTTGTCGAAGAGTTCTTTATGGATATTAACTAACCCAGCAATTACTCGAATGTTCAGACAACGGTCTGCAACGAACAATTTTACTGACTTTTTCAATGTTACCGTCTTTTCTATGTGCGAGGTTGACCGGGGCGCGGGTCGCCTTTGATCTCTTCCCTCCCCTTCTCAAATTTTGTAAACCACTGAAACACTTGTGTATGAGATAGACAGTCATCGCCATAAACTTTCTTTAAGAAATTCTAAGATTCTGTAGCCGATTCCCGGAGTTTTACAAGGAGTTTCGCATTGACACGCTGATCAATGCTCATACTGAACATACATAATTCGAACGGAGTTCAGGTACACGGTCCGCTTAAAACAAATGTTACTGGCGAACTCTCGACCGCAAAACCTTGTAATTTAAACAAAAGACGCAGGAAAGAATACAGATTGTTATGCGACCGTGGTAGTTGCTGCAGAAGCCACGGGTAACTGATAAAAAAATCAGTCCGGTTATTTTATTGCTACACCTCGTATTTCATAAAGTATCTCTAATAAAGACCGCAGAGTCGATATTTCGGCTTTTGGGTATTATTAGATTTCTATCCAATTAGAACCCTTTTGTTTTTTCTTGGAAATTTTAAATAATATAAACAACAAAGTGTTATATGATTATAATGCATTTAAGAATAATTGCTTTGAATAAAAATAAACTTAAAATAGATTTATAAGACGCTCTCGATAGGAGTTCGGCACGACGACAATTACGACTGACCGCACCCCAAAAGAAAACACGAAACGCGGTACCAGCCAACGATTCGCTTTTGTTTTCCAGAGAAAACGATTTAACAGTAACGTAAAATCCATTATTTACTTCACACTGTAGCCAGGGTTATTCTAAATATTTTTCCAATAGGTACTACTGTAAGGTTTAATGTAATTTGGTCCGAGGGTCTCGACAAATAGGTTTTAAAACAATCAGTATACACAAAGTGTAAGTCGTATTAAAAGCATTAAAGGGTATAGCTGGTTAAGGGGGTCAAAAGTGTCCCTAAATCAAATTCGACTTGCGATGGGTCATTAGCTTTCGAAGAAAAAACAATCTGCGGCAATTTTCAACTTTGTATCTCGACGTGGGGTGGGGGGGGGTGTAAAGGACGAAAAACGAAAAATCATGTTTTTGCTCAATTTCTTCTAACTTACAAGGGAACATACCGAGTGCGCATACGCCGATTTTGATAAAATTTATATGGGAGATAGTTGTCGAAAAAATATTTGACCCGTATTTTTCTTTATCGGCTGACATTGCCTTTGAAGGGGTGAAAACAGCCCTCAAAGTATGGGGAAAAAACCGTTTTTTTGTAATATCTCGGAAACGAGAGGTCGTAGGATAATGATTCTTCTTCAGGATTATGTGTTTTTCAATAGGGAATTTAGTGGCATTAAAAATTACGAGAAAAATTCATTTGTTTAAAAAATATTTAGAAAAATTGATTTGTTTTTGCAATTTCCCATACTAAATATTAATATATTTTCATACAATTTGGTGTGTGTATACTATGGACCAAAATAAAGGTTAGGTGTTTTTGGAAATTTTTGTTTCTTGTCATATAACATTATTTATCACGTGTACAGTTTTCTCCGACGCTGCGCGAGACGGAGGCATACAATTTACAATGTTTTAAGTAATTATATTGTTTTATATGCATGTCTTTACTTGTCCCTTCAATAAACAGCGGATCAATCATCAAATATTAATTCCTGCTGCATTTCTACATTTCTACCGGTGGCTTTATAGAAATTTCGCATTGGATTTTATGTCATATTACATATTTCCGTTTCCTATTTTAAATAAATGTTATTTCAATTATTTAAACCGACAAATATGTGTCTTTAATACTCCTAAAATAATATCACCCACAAACTTATCAAAAATATGAAATATTTATAAGATATTAGCAAAAAACGTGGTGGCTTTATAGAAATTTCGCGGGCTGTAGTAGGGAACACAATTAACAGGAACAATCTACTCCTGCGAATTATCTGCACCGTAATAATTCGTTGGCAAAGCCGAGGGAGTCGTAATTCCATTCCCTGAACACCGGCAATCCCACGAAGTGAAAAACGTTAACCTACGGCGATTAACTTGCCGAAGTTGGTTTCATCAGTATAGGAAAGACTCGTTTCCCCATTACTGCCGAGATAATAGCAGACAAAATTTTCCTGGTGCTTCAATTAACTTAACGATAATGAGCACTGCCAATAAAAGACTGTCTTTACTTTTGTGCTCTCTGCTTTCCACTGTTAATTAACCAAAATAATTAAAACGAAACATTGTCAATGAACTGTCTCATCAATCATTCCTATTTATGTCGATTTATTCAATCTATTATAATATTTTAGACCTTTATGAAGTGAGAAAAACAATCGTTCGTGTATCAATACATATAAAAAGCGCAGACGGCTTTTTTTATCTTGTAGTCCACCTTCTTTTATTTTATATTAACACTAGAATAACTGAAAATATACTTACGATTAGTTCTACTTACACATTTATTTGTATATAAATTATGACAGGAGGATGTTGATTAATGTGTAAGCTAATTCATGGATGTTATTATGCGTATTATGTACATAAAATTAAGATAAAAACATCTGAAAAAATGCGCCGTTGTACATTAGTATAATTTTATTAAAAGTGGCTGACCAGTCATCTTGCGTGCTTTGGTACTTCTAGTGTTAAACGATATGTTTCCGTACCTAATTGTGTCGTTATCAGTCGTTATATCCAAAAGAAGAGCTTAGTTATTAATTTGTTAAAGAATCATGATTTTTATTCCAATACGTTCTGTCGTCGCAGCTGACCAATGAAATCTTTCTCTTGGGCCGAACGTATCAGTTCGTATAAAATAATATGAGTCGATCAAGAAAACCTAGAAAGCCGTTTATTTTCCACACGTAATAAAATTTTATGAATATAATTAACTGAAACTTGTTTGTATGTATGTTACACCAAATTTGAATTTGAACGTTGAGTCTTAACTGAACATCTAAGACAATAGCACCTAGGGCGAATCTCAGAACAATTACCTAGAACTTCTTTTTACAAATTAAACTTGACTGAAGAGTGCAAAAACCCATTGCCGAAACGTTTCGACTTTAATTTAAATAAAGAAGATTTTATTCAAATTTGGTCTACACAATTAGCCGCACCGTCCAACATACATACTAACATTTTGAAGACCAACAAGAAAACAACTCAAGATTATAATTAAACTTGTTTCATATACATCTTGTGATAATTCGGCATTTTCCAAGCCATGATACGAAAGTCCATAAATATACTTGGTCCATAATATCGAACTTTTATAACAAGATCGTAACCACCTTCTCTTATCACACTTTTATTTACTTTTATGCCGGCTATAATTGAGAATTGACAAAAAATTGCTGATCAAAGTTTTCTTATTTCGTCATATTTTGGGGTGAATCTAGTTAATAATGAAGCTGACATCATGCATAGTTAATAAGCAACGTAATCAGTCATCCTGTGAGAGTAATTATTATGAGTACTCCTTAAGATATAGTGTCAAATGTCCGCACCTTGTTGAAGAGATTGAGTAGGTAGAAAAGTTAATTCACGTTGAATTTATACAAACTTCGAACGATATTCCATCTTAATAATGGCACTTTTAATGCAATAGCTTTCATTAGCACGAAATAAGGCGACGGGTGTAATTAAAAGAACAACGGAATAATAATTAACCCCCAGAGGCCTGCTGACTTGTTTTGGTAGGTTTGAGTGTATCGAACCCAGAGACACGAGTTCAAGGAGACAACCTTGTAAATAAATATTAGAATAATAATTCTTATTGTTAAAATATTTATAGTTACAAATAAATCAAGTCTAGTGAGCGCTGTTTTACAATCGTTGAACACGTTGTACTTGTGTGCAAATAAACAAATTATTACAACAATTAAAATCGTAAAATCTAAACAATTATATTTTATAATTACAATAATGTACGCATGTTTTTAATTAAGACTGAATGTTGCGAACTTTAAAAGAAGATGTTAGAATAAATCAATTGAACATGTTCAACGATTGTAAAACAGCTGACACTAAACTTGATTTATTTATAATTACTGTTATTCTAACAACAAGAATTATACTTGAATAATAATTAAAATATTATATTAGGACAATAACATTCTAAAATTTTCAGTTTTTCCGATCTTAGCATTCATCATCTTTATTTACAGATATTATAACTTGTTTATAATCTTTTATGATTGTTTAGTTTTGTTAAAGACAATGTAAGATTCACATTTTCCAGTACAATACACCTTGCCGGAAGCCAATTAATATCTTATAATTACAAAAACGTCATTAATAATAATCTCCCTTTCCACGAAACATGCTCATGGAAAATCATGTTGCTCCATCCACAGCATTAAATAAATACATAAATACTACAATATAATGTCATATAAAACGTAGCATCCGCTTGAAAAATATAATTTAAGACCTCTGAGCCGACGTGAAAAGAAACTCTTCAAACTTTCTTCTAAAGAATCTTCGAGCATTGTGTACTCTCTGAGGTATACGATGCCCCGCATATAAATTATATTAGTAGCATACACAGTATATACTGTTTTCTCATCTACCTTCGGAACGCGGATCCCACTGCTTTTTAACGAGAATACTTCACTATGAAAAATATGAATTTCTATTCTAAAATGCAAATGCCTCGAAGCAAATCCAGAATTTCGAGGAATATCAAACCAACATTGTTATCAATAGCAAATGCTACTGAAGAAGCCCAGAGTCTTCGCCCCTAATCGGAATTTCCAATAATCTTCACTTTATCTGAATAATAGTCTTAACATAACAACTAACATAAGACGCTAGCACCTGGGGCGAAAATAATATAAAGGAATAAAACCTAGGACTTCTTGTAAAAATTTCTCGACTGAAGAGGGTAACGAATGTGTTACTGAAACGTTTCGTCGACATATTTAAATAAAGAAGTTTTCATTTAATTTTTTGGTCTGATCAATAGCCGCAGAAAATATACACTATATATCAATAAATAAAAGAATTCCAAGAAAGAATAGGGTGAATAATCTTTTAAAATGAATATTACTCCAACGTGTTGAAAGTTGATTTTCATTCACGTGTCAGTAGTAACGACCGGGTGTGGTCGGACGTACTGTCAAACTGTCGGACTATGGCAGTAGAATGCAGCTGTTTCACTTAAGATTTCTCAAAATTCTTAGCGCTTCCTTAACAGATTTTAACGATATTTTCATCAGTTTGTGCAAACACGATTAAAAAGGAATGTTTTTTCCAACTTTAGTTAGCATGAAATTACAGAAATAATATTGTTAAAATTTAGTTAAATACTTGTATAGTCCATCATAATTGTTTAACTGCTAAAAACTTCACCATAAAGTGATTAATGTGAAAGTTATAATAACTCCGTCTAGGAGCGAAATAAAATTTTTCATCTTTATGACTACAATACAAAGAACCAAGATATGAACATTGTTTTAATTACCGCTTTGGGTGAATTGATAAACATGATTATCTTACTTGCATAATATCAAGAATCTCATCACTCTCTTTTCACGATAATTTGTGTCATGTTTTACCAAATTTTTCTCTATAATTATATCTCACAGAGCTGTAATTATGCAAAGAAATGGTAGAGAATATTTCTGTAATTATAGGAATATAATAACTGGATTCGGAAATATTAAAAATGAAGAATGTTGCAAATCTTACAGATTATGTGGTGTTATATATGGGGGTCATATTAAATTGTTTAATTGAATTTTCTGATTCTTTACGTAATTCTCTTACTTTTATTGTCGAACGATATTAAAAATGCCATAATACTCTAAATTATTAAACAATGATCCTAATTCGTGAAGGGTTATTGTAGATCAAACGGGTTTGATTAGGAAAGCCGGAACACGGAATAAATAAGTAGAATGAGCTGGAAAATGATTATTTCGGAGAACAATGAGTGGAATATAAATGCGCTTTAATGCTCCGAGAGGAAGGTGTCTTTAGCGGGAATGTAAAGCTAGTAGAAACTACTTGTTGCGTGGGGAATGAATTCCTCGCAGTCCACGTTTAATAAACATAAATTAAATGATCGAATTAATTTTACAGCTGAAGCTAATTGCATCTTGATAGATATGGTTTATTAAAGTGTAAAAGAATGGCAAACTTGAGATAATATACATATGAAATCGTGCGAACGAATAGCCGTGCTCTCCATAGGCATCTTAACAACTGAGCATCGGCCAACGCCTTAACATCTGAATATCGCTAGTATAATGCGCGCCGAATTGAATCCAGTTTCATCACTCCCCCTCAATACAAGCGCGTAACATTTTCATTACAACAAACAATTTGACAAACACACACATTATGTTGCTCCGTGACTAATCGGTAAAACACCTAGGGCCTCTATACATGAATGGTGCTTATATCTTGTAAGAGCTTTAGTCAGCACGTCAGCAGCCATTTTTTCCGTAGATAAATGTACTAAATCAAATTTGTTCTCACCTAATGCCTCACGCACAAAGTGATAGCGCATATCAATATGCTTGCTTCTATTATGAAATACTGGATTTCGTGCTAACTGACTAGCCCCTTGACTGTCCGAAAATATTGTAATTTTCTCTATATCTACTAAATTAAGTTCAGCAAGAAAACTTTGAAGGTACAAAGCCTCTTTTACGCCATCCGCTAATGACATATACTCTGCCTCTGTAGAGGACAAAGCAACAGTGCGCTGTTTACGCGATTCCCAACTGATTGCCGCGTTCGATAGAATGAACGCATATCCTGTGTACGATCGTCTATCCAAAAGACAGCCTCCCCAATCAGCATCCACATACCCCGTTAAGATATTGTTCGTTTTCTTAAAAACTAGAGCATGATTCTCAGTACCTCGAATATACCTCAACACTCTTTTCGCAGCTACCCAATGCTGCTCTGCGTGACAGTCATTAAACTGACTTAGCATGCTTACGGTATGTGCTAAATCCGGACGCGTCGCGACAGCCAGGTACATTAGACAGCCAACTAATTCCCTGTACGGTCGTTTTTCTTCAATTCCACTTGATATGTCCTTAATTAGCTTATTTCCTACTTCGAAAGGGGTAGTTACGGGATTCGAATCGTGCATTCCAAACCTCTTCAGAATATCGGTAACGTACTTCCTTTGTGACATACTGATAGTATTTTTGTCCCTATGAATTTCAATCCCAAGGCAATACTCGGCGGGACCAAGGTCCTTAACTTTAAAAATGGATTTTAGTCCCCTTTTAATTTCTTCCATCCACTGATTATCCTGCGAAGCAACTAAAATGTCATCAACATATGTGAGTACCAATAGTATCGTTTCCTTACGATGTGCATGATACACGCAGGGATCGCCCTTAGTGGGTGTAAGACCCATATTTCCCAGTGTGTCTTTTAATTTTGCATACCACTGCCTCCCCGCCTGTCGAAGACCGTAAATGGCCCTTTTTAATCGACAAACTTTACCTTTTCCCTTTTCTTGTAGATTATTTAACATCAGTTTGGCACGTCTCAACAAATCTCCCTCTATTGTCTGGTCCTCTACCATATCCGCCAAAGCTGATTGAAGTGTTTCAGGTATTTCCATAAACACTGTCTCCATAAGCTTTCCATTTAAGTAAGCGGTTACGATGTCTAATTGCTCGACCTTAAGGCCAAACTGCACAGCTAATGCCATCAACAATCGCATCGAGCTCAATCTGGCTACTGGAGCAAAAGTGTCCGTATAGTCGACTCCTGGACGCTGAGCATATCCTTTCGCAACAATCCTAGCCTTCCGACGTTCAATTGTGCCATCTGAACGACACTTGTTCGTCAGAACCGTTCGGCAGCCAATAATATTCTCATGCTGAGGTCTATCTATAATGTCCCAAACATCATTTTCTAAAAGGCTTTTTACTTCCGACACAATAGCACGTTTCCACTCCAGTTTGTTTGATCCATTTACTGCCTCTTTTAAGGATATTTCTGCTATGTTGACCATGGTTTTTTCGGCTTCATTGTCAATGAACGCATTTTCATTCCCATCAGAGCTTACATCTAGTCACAAGTTAGTATCCTCAGAAGCTTCACTGTGTTTTTCAGGTTTCTGAATACATGTAGGATCTATGCTCTGCTGAAAAATCTTTTTCGGCCTTCCTCGTTTACCAGTTCTTTGGATCTTGGGTCTACCTGGACCTCTTCTAACAGTGGACTCTTCTCTAGAGTTAATTAATGTATCGTCACCGCATGGGGTTCCATATTCCGAATCGGTTCCTCCGTGACCTTCCATGTCGGAGGTGTTGTCTGTCACTTCCTCATCAGCTGCTTCGGCATCGATATGTTCCGGATTAGGGGATATGACATTTACAGGAGCATCGAAATACTCATCCTCGACTATATGTTCTTTTCCTAATTCTTCCATGAAACGAACATCTCGACACTTAGTCACAGTTTTTGTCCCTGGTTTCCATAAGCGGTAGGCCTTCGACTCCGTTGAATATCCCACTAAATTGTAACATTCACCTTTGGCGTCGAATTTGTCCTTTCGGTTTGGTCCCTTTGTAAGTGCAATTACTCGGCTTCCGAATATACGGAGAAAACCGACATATGGTTTTTCTCCACTCCACATCTCAATAGGAGTTATCTTATCCAACGATTTTGATGGACACCTATTTCGAATATACACGGCGGTATTTATAGCTTCAGCCCATAAACTTTTGGGTAATTCGGACTGTAGTAACATGCACCTGGCCATCTCGACGAGCGTGCGATTCGCGCGCTCGGCTACCCCATTTTGTTGTGGACAATACTCTACACTTAGGGCTCTTCTAATTCCTTCGTTTCCCAAAAAATCATTAAATTCTCTAGAAGTATATTCTTTGGCATTATCCGAACGAATTCTTTTTATGAAACAACCAGTTTCTTTCTCAACTCTTAGTTTATATTTTTTAAATTCGATCATGATATCAGAACGCTTTTTCAACATTACAACTTCCATGTACCGCGTCTTGTCGTCAATAAAAGTCGCAAAGTATCTCGCGCCTCCTAAAGACTCGACTCTAAATGGACCGCAAATATCTGTATGTACTAAACCTAGTATACTTCTATCTCTACTCTTAGAACCTCTATAAGGAAGTTGATGGATTTTTGCTCGGTTACAAACTTCGCAAGAATAATGATCGCGCATTGGTTTCATATTTAATCCATGTACCATTCCGAACGTATTTAGATTATTGAGATCTTGAAAATTTAAATGCCCGAATCGTTCGTGCCATCTAATTTGTCGGTCATTAGTCTCTTTCGTGTTTCTGACGTTCATAGCCGATGCACGTTCATTTTCTTCAACTACGTACAATCTCCCTTGTCTATTCGCTTTGATCGCTATCGAACCATCTTTACGTTTCACTTCCGCAGAATTCTTGTTAAAAGTAACAGAATAACCATGATCCGTGATTCTCGATACTGACAATAGATTGTTTCGGAAACCTGGTACTAACATCGCATTTCGTAACTCTAATTTATTATTCTTATCATTTTTTAACCTTATATTTATTTTAACAAGTCCCGTTCCGTTCGATTCTACACAGTGTTCTGTAGCCGTATAAATTTTATCCTTCTCTACTCGATTTAGATTATAAAATTTATTTTCGTCATTGCACATATGACTAGTGGCCCCACTATCCAGACACCACTTAGTAGATTTACATGAGTCCGCACCTAACACCGTAGCGCACATCGCGTCATTTGTGCTCATTTTTGCAGAATTTTTCTTCATGCAATCGCTCGACTTATGCCCTGATTTTCCGCAAGTAAAACATTTTCCCGTGAATTTATATTTTGATTTCGTACTGTTTTGATTTTGACTTGATCGCGGGTTTGTATGTGGACGCCCTTTATTTTTCATAAACAATGCATCATTTTCTCTGTCATCCGCGCGTTTACCTTCGCACTCGAGATGTCGAGCCTCCATTTCGATCAACTTAACCTTCAGCGATTCAATGCTCGGAACATCGTCTCTCGATTGGATTGCGACACAAAAACTTTCGTACTCGGTCGGTAACGAATTGAGTAGCATTATCGATAACAGAACGCCTGGTATCTCGACACCTACCTCGTTCAATTGTTCGGCGATGTTGAGAAAATCATTTATGTATTGCGTCATTGTCTTACCCGATTCTTTTTTCATACGGCTTATCTGCCAATGTAAACTTGTAATCCTTACTGGTCTTTTAGATTCATGAATTCTCTGTAATTCATTCCATGCTTCCGCAGACGTTTTTACCTTTTTAATATGATTCATCTGCGTGTCGCTCATACTCAGCAGGATCAAAGCCAACGCTTTTTCGTCTCGTTTCATCCATTCGTGTGCATTGTCATTGGTTTTTATGGACTCACCATTTACGAATGACCATAAATCATTGCACACCAGTATACTCCTCATACGAATCTTCCAAGACTCGTAGTTGGAATCACCCAACTTTTCTATATGGTGATTTCCCGTCAATGCCATACTTAAATTTTTCCGAGAATAATTAATTCACTTATTACACTATAACTGACGTTACTGGGCCCATAACCTGATAGATATGGTTTATTAAAGTGTAAAAGAATGGCAAACTTGAGATAATATACATATGAAATCGTGCGAACGAATAGCCGTGCTCTCCATAGGCATCTTAACAACTGAGCATCGGCCAACGCCTTAACATCTGAATATCGCTAGTATAATGCGCGCCGAATTGAATCCAGTTTCATCACATCTTTATTAAAGCATGTCACAAATGAAGTCACGTTACAAATACTTCATTTAAAATAGCTTAGATATTAGGGTTTAAAGCAAAATATACTTCCTGTGTACTGTTTCATTTTTAACAAAGAAGCTTCGACGTTTTTAATAGAGATTCCTTAATTCTTTTCTGAGCTTTAGTCAGTGTTCTGTACGCGTGAAATAGACCGTGGTGGAAATCGTGAAGTGCTTTTCGACGGCAATGCTCTTACGGATCTACTTTTGCTTGGAAAATTTTAACGCTGGCAGTACTTGGAGAAGCGGAAGAGTGTGGGACATAAAATAGAGGCGCCTGGCGTCCACGGTGCCTTAGAAAATTTCTCCGTGACACTATAAATCCTGATCTTAACAAAGTGCTGAAACATGTCTACCTGGAATTCGTTAACCTGTGACTGAGCTGAGAAACCTTTCCCATGACTTGCTTTCTCGCTATTATTATATCAGACTAATTCGAAAGATATTATATAATTAATATTGTGTTATCTATATTATTAGTATTATATATCATTTGAATTGTTCAAATATAATAATAATATCTTGATCCATAATCACATCTGATGAAGACACGGAATGCTATTACTTTGTAATATGTTTTTCTACGCAGATATCGATAATTAATATTAGTTTGCGCAATCTGAGGGATTTCGAAGCAAATCTACTATTTACTGTAATTACTTTATAAAAAAAAAGATCCTACAAATTGTAGAATATATAAATTGTAGCTATTATACTTAAACGATGATAATACAATGCACTAAACATTGTTGAACGCATTATTAATTGTAAAGTGCAAGGAATGATTAAATCAAGCTTTCAGGTGAATGCGCCGTTTTAAGTGAGACGACCTAATACCTCTAGATTTAGTGAAAATTAACACGTTGTTTATAATTCATTCAACGCATCCTGATTAAATCTTACATTTAACTTGGTTTACGACAAATTATAATTACATTGCTTATGTAGCATCGGTATATTTATGGACTAGACTCAAGTACGGCCTATACTTAAGAGTGCGTGCATGGGCGTGTACGTGAGGCAGTGTGTACGGCCGTGGAGAGTAGGGTGGCTTAATCCTTAGGTTTAGTTTCTAGTTTCTACATTATTTTACAGTCTTCTAACAAAAGAGTCTTAAGAGAGAAACGACACGATAAGATTCACGATTTTACAGTTACAATATACGCTTCACAATTAGGATTAGGATAATTACCTTACTATTAGTTAAGTTATTATTAGTATTATCATAACCATCATTAGTGTCAACATTAAGTTAATATAGGCAAATATACTGATAATTACCGGCCCTTATTAATCTCCCAGAAAAGAACTATTATAGAAGTCACTTATTGCAATTGTTACGTGTCAAATATTTAAACTCATTTTTGTCACTCCACAATTTTCTTTTTAACCAATTATCGTTCGTTAGTTAACAACCGGCATAAGGTTCTCGATAATCCTATTCATTGTGGGAAAGCCCTGGACGAGAACTTTCCAAAACAAAATCAGTCACGTAACACCAGATAGGAAGTATAAAATTTCTTCTTAGAATTATCGTTATTAGCGTATGTCTTACAATTAGACCACCCGAATTGTAGCGATAGCGGCAACGAACACTAGAGCTCATTGTCAGTTATTCGCGTTAGAGAAGGAATGGAATTCTTTTTCATTTTCTATAGTTTAAGCCGAATACAGTAGCTCTTGTCTATATTTTTCCACTAGATTTACCATAGTTAAAAATTGTTTCTTTTCTTTTCTAAATTATAGCAACTTTGACTAATGCTGTGCATTATGGAATATTCCTGAGTCACAGTGGCGTATTAAATTAATCTTTCTTTAGTTAGTTGATCTGTACACTATGCCTCCTCTCACACGTATAGGATTGCCACCGCCAAAACAAGATCGTGCTTCTGAGTATGACGCTGTAAATGTGATCTTATCGAGTTCTAGTCGTTCTCTACTCGAGGCAGGAGCGTTATCCATTACGCTATGGTCACCTTGTATAGCAAAAGTCGCATAAACGTACAATAACGAAGTCTATTTTTAAACCCATTTTTTGGAAAAAGTAGGGCGGAGTGGAAGCTAATCTTTTGGGAAAAGTATTAGTCCTACCTGTACTACATTTCCTCAGAGTCTCATCGAAAAACCCGGGTACCATCTCATGCACTCGCAGAGTCAATATATACGGTGTACAGAATATTCGTGAACACGACTACGTAGGACTGTACTAATATTGTAGCAAACTTTTGAAGTAAATATTTCGGAAATAAATTACTACACTCATACATACATTCCATAGTATCAAGATTTCTAATTCATTCCGGAAAATCCCGAAAACAACGTAATAACACGGTATAACCGTAGGGTAAAGGTACCAGTAGTTGACCATGTATCAGTAGTTAATTTATAACATGATTTATGACACTCCGATCTAGCAGAATTTCCTTGCAGTTGTTTAGGATTAGATTCCTGACTTTTCCAAACATGTGCAAGGCACATTTTTTATGACAAGTTTGCCTTAATCTACTAGTTCGTTGTTTGCTCGAAACACTTCCCTTAATAATAGTAGCAATAGCTTTAATATCTGCCAAATGCCGTAGGCGGTACTCTGATAGAAACAGTTAAAACAATTAAACCGCGTTATAATCAGTATGTTGTAGATGAATACGCGAAGCTACTAAGAAATCTTTCTCTAAGTTGCAGTTTTTCGACACCGTATATATGCAGTTTTCCTCCCGCGGCAAGTTGAAGTCGCAGATAAAGCAGTGGTGGGAAAAAACGTAGTGGGGACGGCGCGAACCGGGCGAAAGGTTCCGTGGAACGGGCTATATCAGCATTTCGTACCAACAAAGGGTCTAGCCGGTTAAGGGGGTCAAACGTGCCCCTAAACCAAATTGGACTTGCGATGGATCATTCGATAGCTAATGAAAAAAAACAATCTGTGCGAAGTTTCAACTTTGTATCTCGACTGGGGGGGGGTAGTAAAGGGCAAAATACGAAAAATCACGTTTTTGTTCAATTTCTTCCAACTTAGAGAAAGAAAAATTTTGAAAAAAATTAGTGGCACGTCAGTTAGCGATATATTAGGTGGTCCAATAAGTTCGTTCCGTTTTCAGCCGTTACAGTAAAACGCCGTTTTTTTCAAATACAATTTATTTTATTCACATACATTGTCACCATTCTTTTCAATTACTTCTTGCCACTTCTCACGTAGCTTCATAATTCCTTTCGGATGAAAGTCTTTCGTTTTTATTAAAAAACTCCGCCACGTGCTTTTGGAGGACCTCAAAGTTTTCAAATAATAATCTGATGGGGCTATGTCAGGAGAGTACGGAGGGTGCGGCAGGACCTCCCAGCCAAAGTCATTCAATTTTTCAATAACATTTCTTGCCACGCGTGGTCGAGCGTTGTCGTGCTGTCTGCGCGGTTACGCTCCGTCAGTTTGTGCGGCACCCACATATTCAACTTTGAAATTGATCCCATCTTCCGTAAACAATTATGCACGGTGGATTTTTTCATTTGAAGTTCCGATGCAATTTCACGCACTTGAATGCAACGATTTTGCGCGATGGTCATCTTCTAATGAAAAATTTCCTCCACGAAAACGATCAAACCATTTTCTGCACGTACGATCTGTTACAGCACCTTCCCCGTAAACAACACAAATATTTCTCGAAGTTTCCGAAGCGTTATACCCTTTACCAAACTCGTATAACATGATGTGTCGAAACTGAATTTTGTTGTCCGTCATGATTTTAGTTTAGATATTACAGAAAAACTTGAAAAAATACGTCTAATTCGCACGAAAGCAAAACTAGAAGTGTACTGGAATATGTACATTTTTACCTGAGTATGTATTGTGGTTTATTACTCATGTAAGAAGGTAATAAAGTCGCCGCGCCGAAAACGGAACGAACTTATTGGACCACCTAATACATATCATAGAATTTTTCAGATTTTTATGTTGCAAATGCAAGCTGTGAAAAATAAAGAATGCCGAAAAATGCCAATTTTGTATTGAAGGAGTTGCAGAACTATAATTATATTATTTGAGTAAGTAGGTATTAGTGATAGTATTGCTCTCAATTTTTATTAGATTTTTTGGTTAGGTGCGCCGTAGTTAAAACAATTAAAAACCGATTTTTTGGCGTTTTTTGCGTGTCACATTGACTTATAGGTCGAACTTTCGTACTATACTCTATTAAATAAGTGTTTGTGCAGTAATCAATATTTTTGCATGCAGCAAAGCAATATAGCAATTAAGGAAACTAAATAAATAGAGAAAATTGGAATTACTGCGCTATTAGAGCCTAGAGCGTAAAGAATATTTTCAAGTGGTTCGGTGGTCCCGTGGCAAAGTGTCAAGCTGTCGAGTATCCCTCGAACCTTCATTGGGGTAAGACGTACCCTGTGGCAGTCTTACCTCAGGTAGTTGAAGAACCGCCCAGAAAGTTTCGTGTGATAATTTAAACCGAAATAGTGAATTTCGGGTAAAGCTGTGCAAGTAAGAGCGCATTTGTCCCAAAAGTGTATACAAGCTATATCTCAAAATTAATAACAGAGATTTACCATCAGTAGGGGTCCAACCCCCTAGTGCAGTGCACGATGATGAACAAAAAACAAGTGAAGTGAAAAACACTCATTCAGTGAAGAGCAATTTAACAGCTCGCGCCCAAGAATGCGAACCCACAAATATCGCAGCAAACTTAGCTAAAATCAAGCTAAATCAAAGGGAGCTAATTAAAAAAAGGGTGAGCATAAGTGGCGCCCATCGCCACAATCATTCAACGTACGCAAGAATGCGTAAGAACCAAAACGCCAAAGATGCTGAATCCAACGCCTAACTTAATAAAACGCAAGCCAAGCACGGATCTAGCAGAACTAGGCGAAAGCATGGGAAAAAAACGGCCAAACGCAGTGATCCTCCGCCGAAAGAAATGGATATCTCGACAGAACAGCCCAAACCGTCCTACGAGGATCTCCTAAAGCTGGTCGAGAACCTGAATAAAACAATTGTGTCCCTACAAGCCCAGCTGAAAGGTACACGCAGCCACCAAGAAGCCTCTGCCAACACTTCAACCAGGAAAGAGGAAAACCGTCCAGTTGACCAGACCAAGGCTCTCAGCCCACCACCGACCGCCCAAACACATGTGAAACCGGCATCCTCATCGAAAGTGAAGTACAGCCACCCCACAGCGCAAGAACAAACAGAGGTAGCCAGAAAAGTCAAACCACCCCCCATCGCAGTCTCCCTGCAATCCTCGGTAGACACCATACAGGTAATAAAAGCTCATAGCAGCATACAAAATTTTGTAACCAAAAGTATCAACCATAATAAGCATTTAGTTTACTTAGACAATGCCAATGATCATGCGACAGTTTGCACCATTCTTAAAAACAAAAACGTACAATTTCTCACGTACACCCTCAAAAACGAAAAAAACCTAACAATCCTATTAAAAAATCTAGAGGGTAACTTCGAACCGGAGGTAGTCCTATCCGAACTTCGAAACAGGAATATGGAAAACTTAAACTTCGTTAGCGTACAAAAATTCTCCACGCGGCGATCAGTGCAGGAAAACAGAAATCTGCCCACATATCTAGTCCAACTAACTCCGAGTAGTAAACTAGATAATTTAAAACAAATACCTGTTTTGTTGCACTCGATCGGCTAGTGGGAAAAACCGCGCAAAAAAGACAGAGCGCAGTGCAAAAGATGCCAACGCATTGGTCATGTAGCGTCGAACTGCAACCTCGACTATAGATGCATCAAATGCAACGAGAATCACAATCCAGGAGAGTGTTCGCTCCCGAATATCGATGAACGCAGCAAAAATAACTTAACTACCAGCCCATACTGCGTAAACTGCAAAAACTTTGGACACCCCGCGTCTTACAGAGGCTGTCCAAAGATAAAAGAAACCTGTAAATTAATCGAATTAAAAAAAGAACAGACTAAAATAGATAAATTAAAGAAACAAACAAGCTTCAATAATTACGCTCAACCTAGTATATCGTACAGTTCTATAACAGCAGCTAATAAAACCCGGGTCTCCCAAACCCAGGTCACTCCGCCAACCCCCACGCCAACTAATAACACGTTCCCAGAAACTCAAAATCAAATAGTACAGGAAATACAAAAAAGTATAGCTAATTTAATAAACGCCAAATTAGACAAAATAACAAACAGCATCGCAGAAAACAGCAACAAAATTAGCCTAATTGCAGAACTACTAGAAATAAATATAGACTAAATGGATGACACAAGATCAAATAGTAAAAAAATAAGTTTAAAACATCTAAAAATCCTAGCAATAAATGTAAACTCGATCATCACAAACGAGAGACGGGCATCACTCCTGGATTGCCTAAACTCGGTAAAACCAGACATCGCGCTACTGTGCGAAACAAAATTGAACGAAACGCACAAAATTAGTTTTAAGAATTACATAGTAATCAGAACGAACAGAATAAATGCAAAACAGGGTGGGGGTACAGCCATTCTAGTGCGAAAGGACCTTAAACACAAAGTAATCCACCCACGCGATATCAGAAGTAGAGTCAGCCTCGAATCGACAATCATAGAAATAAAAATTCAAAATAATAGTAAATTATATATCATAGCCGCATACGCAGCGGGAAACCTCAAAAAAGAGTTCATACCGGAATTAAACAACCTTTTCCGTCACCTAAAACTAAACAATCCGGACAATCTATACATGCTAGCGGGCGACCTAAACGCCAAACACCTCAGATGGGGAAACCCCACAAACAATAGCACAGGAATAGCCCTACACAGATGGCTCAGCGAAAACCAAATATATCACAGAACAACCCTGCTTCGCACAGACATCCCATCTTACCCGAGAGGAGGAACATACATGTACTTAGACCTTTGTATTGCAGACAACAGAATCCTATTCCATAACCTACCAAGGCCAAACGCACTAAACACACTTGACTACGACAGCGACCACCGAGCCATAATTGCAGAAATATCAATAGACTCGGAAAATTCCTTCTTACTAGACGAACAGACGATACCTTATAAATACAACTTTAACAAAGCCGACTGGACTAACTTTAAGACACACCTAATCGAAAACGACGACATAGACATAGTGAATGACCGTAATATGCATACAGATGAGATAGACAAGTACATAGACATATTAAACAATAAAATAACTAATGCAATAGACGAAACAGTACCAAGACAAACAAATAACTTCAATTCAACTGACCGCTACATCACCCCAAAAATCACAAGACTAAAAAAGAAAAAAAGTAGAATAATCACTCAAATCCATAACCTTACAAAAATACAGAACTACAGACCAGAGAATGACATACGCATCGGAATTCTTAAAATCGTCCTAAAAGTTATCAAAGTAGATTTAAAAAAAGCCTTCCAAAATTCAATAAGCGTCTACTGGAAAAACAAAATAACAAACCTAACACACCACAAACCAAAAGAACTATTCTCAGCCATAAAAAACATCTTCAGAACACAAACCCAAAACAATATAGACACACTAATAATACCAAAAAGCAACAGAGAACTCTTACAGAAAGCCAGCATCGACTTAAACTCCTCACCAACAGACCCTCACAACTTTTTGATACTTAACGACGACGACAAACTACAAGTTCTGAGAGCCCACTTTGAAAAGGTCCACACACAAAATAAGAATGTAGGTAAACCTCAACTCACAAACATAATAATCAATAAAGTAAACGCACGAAAGAAAGAAATGGACAATGACAAACATACCAACACAACACTATGCGCATTCACTAAAACAAACACCGCGGACAACCCAAACAGGGAAATCATCCCCAACTACTTTACTTACACAGTAGAACTAACAGCAACCTTTCGCAAACTCAACAGTAAAAAATCAGCCAGCTTTGATAACATTCCGAACATAGGGCTAAAAAACCTCCCTCCACAATACATATATTACTACACCATAGTATTCAATAACTGCCTAAACAAATGTTACTTCCCCACAGCATGGAAAACAGCCAAGCTAATAACAATTAAAAAAAAGGGCAAGAACGGTAATGACCCCTCTAACTACCGCCCGATAAGCTTATTACCCAATATTAGCAAAATATACGAGTCAGTCATAAATAATGCACTAAATGCATTTTGCACCAAAAACAACGTAATCCCAGACCACCAATTCGGGTTTAGACATAAGCATTCAACTATACACGCGATAACTAAATTCACTTCTGATATCTGCTGGGCCAGAAACACTAACTGCGCGGGCACAATGGAAAAAATAAGAATCTTCGAAAGAAAATGCCTCAGGGCATGCCTGGGTAAATACAGATCCCAAGAATCAGGGTTCAAAAAAATGATCAGCAACAAAAAAATATACGAGGAAGCGAATGTCGGCCGTATCGACTTATTTATACTAAAATTGATAAGGAACCACTGGACTAACGTCCAAAAGGTTACAAGCAATAGTCTCATATTCACGTCCATTTATCCTGACCCACATTACCTCAGTAAAACACTAACAACAGGATATACCCCTCCAGAATCCTTCATTTACTTAGACAGCGAAGGCTATATCCAAAACGATCAAAACATCCCGATCATATATCACGCCATTAGAAAAGCTAACGACAAAAAAATTGTTTACGCAAAAAACATGAACTCACACGATAACGAAACCGACATGCGCTTCAATCGCTCACTACCACCAATGGACACGACCGACAACCATAGACTCAACACCAAAAAATATTGGTGGCTGTAAACAACACTCAACCAATGGAGAAAAAAAACATATTAAATCAGCTCCCGACATGTGTTCAAGTGGATCAGTGTATGTATATATACGTAGATATAATGTACGCATGGGTGTGTATGCATGTATGTATGTATGAATGTATGTATGTAGGTATGATACGCATATGTATAGGTGTGTGTGTGTGTATGTATGTAAGTATGGGTGCATTTATCTAGCAATCCTAAGCATAGCCCTAGTTTAAACAAATAACCAAACCTACCAACCAAAGAATTAATGTACAGTTTTATCACAGCCTTTTTGTACAAATCTAAGCACCAAATAGTTAAGAAAATGTTCTTAGTCCCATATTTTTTCTTTGTTAAGTATAGCAATAAGTGCAATAGCTATTACCAAAAGCATATAGATTACGAGTGCCCAACTGGGCCATTAGTCTAAGTAACCATAGTTCCTCTTGTTTATGTTACCTTTTTTGTACGTTTTATGGTTTATTGTAACACCCTCTGTATATATAATTTTATCGGCTTTCAATAAACGTATGTATAAAAAAAAGTGTCAAGCTGTTGAAACGCTGCGGCCTTTTTTTGTAGGTTCGCATCCCACTTAGGTTAATTTGTTTTGCATTACATTTTATTAACTTCTAACTACATAACAACCGAACTAGTTTAAGCATAGTTTAAGCATATTTTTTAAATATCTTATATTTAAAGATAAACATGCGCTCCTAAGTCATATTTACATTAAAATATTTAAAAAAATATGCTTAAACTACCTGTAAACAGATATTGATATAGTTCGGTTGTTATGTAGTTAGAAGTTAAGAAAATGAAATGCAAAAAAAAATTAACCTAAGTGGGATGCGAACCTACAAAAAAATTCCGCAGCGTTTCAACAGCTGGACGCTTTGCCACGGGACAACCACTTGAAAATATTCTTTACGCTCTAGGCTCTAATAGCACAGTAATTCCAATTTTCTCTATTTATTTAGTTTCCTTAATTGCTATATTGCTTTGCTGCATGCAAAAACATTGATTACTGCACAAACACTTATTTAATAGAGAATAATACGAAAGTTCGACCTATAAGTCAATCTGACAAGCAAAAAACGCCCAAAAAAACGGTTTTTAATTTTTTTAACTACGGCGCACCTAACCAAAAAATCTAATAAAAATTGAGAGCAATACTATCACTAATACCTACTTACTCAAATAATATAATTATAGTTCTGCAACTCCTTCAATACAAAATTGGCATTTTTCGGCATTTTTTGCGTTTTTTATTTTTCACAGCTTGCATTTGCAACATAAAAATCTGAAAAATTCTATAATATGTATATCGCTAACTGACGTGCCACTAATTTTTTTCAAAATTTTTCATGCACTATGCTGGAAGAAATTGAACAACAACGTGATTTTCCGTTTTTTGCCCTTTACTACCCCCCCCCCCCCCCCCCCCCCAGTCGAGATACAAAGTTGAAACTTGGTACAGATTGTTTTTTTTCATAAGCTATCGAATGACCCATCGCAAGTCCAATTTGGTTTAGGGGCACTTTTGGCCCCCCTTAACCGGCTAGACCCTTTGTAATACATGGTTTATTTTTTATTCAAATTTGATTTCATTCATTACACCATCTACAGCAATATTCGTTATCCATATCATTACAGCCATAGTCAAGCGAGCAAAAGTCAATGAATAAGAACCTGTATAGGTTTAGCCACTTGGGGCTCCCGTACAATCCTGTCTATGTCTATTCCATAGGTATATTTCTTAATCTAAATTAATTTTTATTGTTTTTATTCATCCACCGACCTTGGGTGTTACCTTAGTCGAGAGCCAGCCACCAATATATATATATGTAGAGTGGACGATTCTGCGAAGAGAAGATGGTGTTTGCGTGGTGATGCGTGTATGAGGAAAAAATGGAGATAGTATGAAAGAGACCATGAGAGAGACCGTGACAGAGTAAATGAGTGGAGAACGTTAATGATTATTGTTCCGTCCTAGCACCGTTGCCTTGAGTACGATTTGGTTTATTACCACTAATACTTCGCGCACGATCAAGCAAGCGCACCGTTCGGGTCTTTGTCACCTAAAAACTGTTTGGCAATGCCGTAAAAGGCATTGACATTGTATGATTCGAGCGGTCGCTTGACTTTGGGACTGTTCGCCGCTGCAGCGGCGTAGGGATCTATTGTATCTTCGTTCTATTGTTTAGTCACGTACGGATTCCTGCGCCCTGCAATTAACTTTACCTAGATTTGTGCACGCGGCCCAGTCCCACATCTGGTAACCAAATGACCCGACTTTCGTGGAACCTACCTGGCCGCGATCCCTCGGAGTTCGCGAATTCTTGGAATGTGTCGCAAAACAATTGCTACCAATAGGAAGGTCCCAACATGGTTTGACCAATTAGACCAGCGACAGATTCCAGGATTTTCCACGCCTCCACAGGGGTAGGGACTCTGGTCGCCACGAGCTGGATCGTGAGCGACAACCAAGAATTCAGTCATCTTCGACATTTCAAGGGAATAAGACACTTAGCAATAAACAGTTACTCAGATTAAGTTCATCCCAAAGAACCCTGATACTGGAACCTAAGATATACCAAAGTCTATCCTTTGACGTTATTAACAGTTAAGCTTTATAATCAGCTGTTGTTACCAGAAGTTGGCTCCGAGAACTAAACGATAGTTCTCGTATATACCAACAACCGTAGATACAAGTGTGAACAGTCAGTGTGTGTGTAAATAGCATTGTAAATAAAATATTGTGATAGCAACTTGGAAAATTAAGCGAGACCACCCTCTCCACACTATCCAGTATTCAAAACACCTAGCTGATCCCAGCCTGAAGCTACGCCACGGCAGATCGGCATCGTACAATTATTTTATATTGGATCTGTAATTTCTTTTATTTTAAAATATACCTATTATTCTAACCAATTCCACGCTTACACCGATAATCCTACATACATACTGTATATATATATATATATATATATATATATATATATATATATATATGTTCATTGAATGAAACGCTTCTACAAGTTGGTTAGCGGGATAGTCCCTTACAAAGCTGTTTAGTGATTTGAGTGCTGGGGGTGCCTACTAATCTAGAGCAAACTCGAACTCGCGGTGTAATGATCGAAAGGGATCTAATGCCCGATCTCACTGAATCGACTAGCACCACCCTTAAAGGATGAATTCAGACTCCTGGACTAAGGAAAAGGTGGCCCTTTTATACCACCTTTTTGGTTGGAAAATCATGGGAGAAAGGTGGTCAAAGGAAGATGGCTGCTGGGAAAAGTGGTTTTGGGGACCGGCGTGGGCTATCTCGTAAATACACCACCACCACACACACACACACACACCCCGGAAGTGGTTTTTCCTCTAGCGCCGGACCCTAAGGAACCGATAGGGCCCGTGCTATGAATTTAAGTGAGCCGGGGAAGGTCCTGCATACGTAACACATTCTTGGCAATTGATCTCATTTTTCTAATTAATGATAGATCAATTGCATTATTGTTAATAGTTTCTGCTGTGAAAATTTATTTTTGGTGTTAAACCCATTTGAAACAATTGCCAAAATATAAAACTCTTTAGAAACTCTTGTTCAACTTAGTATTACTTATATATTAATGATGAAATATTATCATATCGTATGGTTTATTTAATTCATCAAGTTCAGATGCACGTGTTTTTTTTTGCGTTAATATGTCTTGTCAATCTATTTCAGTTTTGTATACCTTTTTAATAATGGATATTTTGCAATCTTCTGGAATTAACTCATTTGAAACTTTCTCGACAGAGTTAATGTGAAGTGTATTTCCTATTTCTATATACTATAAAATACGAAATACATGATGTATGAAAATGCGACACATAGTTGCAACATGATTCGTGGAATGTAAAATAGTACACGATATAATACATAGACATACATATGTGCAGCACGTATTTCCGACTTGTACGAAATTTTGTTACGTTACTGCAACATGGTGCACGGCATATCTTATGATATTAAAGTATGGAAAAATCCATAAATATTTAATACGATATTGGGTTTTACTATTTCAAAACTTGTGCTCTTGTCTTTCCACTGTTTATATTAGCAATATCGGAAAGCAATCAATTGTTTTGCAATACTTAACTCGATTATCCTTTATAAAACAATTACGTGCGGTGTAACCTCGAAATTTTATGTTCTATTCATAATTTACAGTTTTTCCAAGATTCTATGTAATTTTTAACTCGCTCGGATGGTTTTCTAGAAATAAGACCTTCGGAGGTGCTAAAGAGGTCAATTGGGGGTGGTGACATTTTTCGCATAGAGAATTATGGCTTTGGCGAATCGTTCGAGGATCATAGATAATGATGGTTATTATCTAATAGAATAATGTTTAACATAAAAAACAAAATCGAGTTTCATAAAATATGCAGAAAATGATTGTTTACTTTCCGGCACCCATAATACAATACATTCATTTTTATCAATTCACTTCAGTCTCTTTAAATATTATGAATTATTATCCATGAAATAATGTTAACGTACACTTGCAAATAATTAATATCGGAGTTAATTTAACGAATAGTTAATAATTAATGCCCCAATTATTGAACTGGTTTTGAAGGAAATTAAATCGATGCTCATAATGTGTATATGCTTATAATGTCATGGAAATTGACCGTAGTCATAATTATGCACTTCCATGACGCTGTTGAGAATTAATTATTCCTAATTGTATATTCAACATTTTCACGGATATATTCGGTACGAATTTGTACGAATCATTATGTTATATACGTTTATAAACAGCAATTCGTTATATATAATATATTATAAATATATATCGTATGTACTAAAAATATTGGTATGAATCATACGTATTAATAATATACATATATAAAGAGTTGCTCTTTCGTGGACTTTATTGCTCCTTTGATTTCTCAGAATGTCATAAGAATTTTTCCAAAAGCTGCTTCCTGATGAAAAGTGCAGATTAAGGCGTCGTTTCTATGAATCTACGAATAATTCAATTCCGCGTAGGAAAACGGAGAGAAGGAAAGCTGGGTTTTCCGTGCCAGTGGAAATTCCAGTGATCTTAAACTACCTAACTCGAAGCTAACAAGCTAACAATTTCCACTTCTAAAGTATGGTAGTTCGTGAGACGCGAAACCGATAGTTGTTGTAAGTACTTTATTAATATTAATGTGTAAGCATATCGCGTTCACCATTATAGTAAATAAGTAAATAAATTGACTTATACTAAAGTTAGATAACTTTAATATAATACATATAATCAGCGTCCGCTTCCATTTGCGCTTTTGTGAAAACTGCAAAAAGTAATGTATTTTAATATTCAAGAACTCATTATTTCACTTTTGTTTAAAAATATTACACTGTTGGGGTTATCAAATTTGTAAATACCACCCAAGGATTTTTAAATGCTGTCCAAGAATAATGCCGATGAATAACAATATGCGTAATAAACTGAGCAGATCTATCAGATAAAATCATTCAATGCTAACATATTTATGGAATAAATAGAACACACACAAAATCTAGGTAGAGTTAGTACAGATTGATAAGCATCTACAACAAGCGTATCATTTCCGATCGCAATCAATTCTGTTTCTTTCTGACATATTTTTGATGCGTTCACTTGTCGGATCATCCGATTTCCTCCTAAAGATAAATATTCTATGAATATGTTATACAGGGTATACAGTCTGGAAACGGTCAGATATCTTTTAGGGGAAGCATTTATCTTGGAAACATTAAATGGAAAAGTTTTAGGAGTTTAATCGATCTATCAGCTGAGCATATTGATTATGGGCCCAGGACTCCTATTTAGGTCCCATGGGGCCGAAGTCAAAATTTTTATACAGGTACCCCCAATTTTCATTACAGATTCGTGTTCCGCGTGATTTTCTGCATCCGAACATGGTGTACTGGACTTTAAATCGGGGCCCCTGTAGAGATATACAGGACGTAATGTTTTCAACGAAAATGCTTCCCCTAGGAAATATTTGAGCGTTTCCAGTCTTTTAAAACGTCCTGTATATTTCTACAGGGCCCCTGATTTAAAATCCAGTATACCATGTTTGGTTGCATAGAATCCCGCGGAACACGAATCTGTAATGAAAATTGGGGGTACCTGTATAAAAATTTTGACTTCGGCCCCATGGGACCTAAATAGGGGCCCGGGCCCAAAATCAATGAACTCACCTGATAGATCGATTAAAAGCCTAAAATTTTTCCATTTAATATTTCCAACAAAAATGCATCTCCTAGGAGATATTTTACCGTTTCCAGCTATTTCTAACACTCTGTATATATGATAAACATAAAAGGA
Organism: Nysson spinosus; assembly: GCA_910591585.2. Classification (NCBI taxonomy): domain Eukaryota; kingdom Metazoa; phylum Arthropoda; class Insecta; order Hymenoptera; family Crabronidae; genus Nysson; species Nysson spinosus. The sequence goes on along the minus strand of OU342837.1, from coordinate 9,524,057 downwards.
TTCCAAGAAAAAAGCAGGGTGAATAATTTTTTAAATTAAATATTATTTCAACGGGTTGAAAGTTAACATTTCATGGGCGTGCAGCTGATTTTAACGATATTTTTACCAGTTTATGTAAACGCTAATATAAAGATATGTTTTCCAATTTTAATTCGTATGAATGGGAATAATATAACAAACACCTATAGAGTTTATGCGACCATTTCAATTAAAATAGTAATTAAACCTATCATAATTGTAAACAATTAGGTAATTAATCCTATACTCCATCATAATTGTTTAACTGCAAAAAATCTCACAATGGGGCAAAGTTATTAATGTCAAAATTGTAATAACTGTGTGTCTGAATGAAACAGAATTTTTCATCTTAATTACTGCAATAGAAAGGCTGAAGATATGAACAATATTATAATTCCCCCTTTGTGTGAATTATTAGGTCGGTGCATATGAAATGTCGGATTTTCTTTACATGTGAACGTTTCTCTCCCTACTTTCGTTCTGCTTTTGTTTTTGGCATAATCTCTTTTACAGTCGTACTGTCCATTGCCAGAGTCATATTTTAACAAAGAAGATTTTTTCAAAAGTGTGACTTTTGTTATCTGTTTTGAATTTTGTGCGGATATGAATTCAACCGATATTCGTGTAATTTTTGTATATGAGTATAAATTTGGCAATAATGCTGCAAAAGCTACACGCAATATGAACCAGGTGTTTAGGGAGAATACTGTTAACAAACAAAAAGTGCAGCGTTGGTTCGAAAAATTTCGGTCTGGTGATTTTTCCCTACAAAATGAATCGCGTGGAAGACCCAAAACGTCTGTGAATAATGATGTTCTGAAAGCACTGGTGGAAACGAATCCAACTGTATCTACAAGGGAACTTGCTATCAGAATGAAAGTTGACCATACAACAATATTGCGACACCTTTCTGAAATTGGCAAGGTGAAACAAATGGATAAGTGGGTATCGCACGAACTAACCGAGCGAAATAAGCTGGATCGATTGAACGTATGCTTATCATTACTAACCCGATTTCATCGAGAGCCATTTTTCGATCAAATTATTACTTGTGATGAAAAATGGGTTACGACAATAGGAAAAGGTGTGCTCGGTGGCTTGATAGGGATGAGACTTGTCCTCATACTCCAAGGCCATCACGTCATCCACGGAAAATTTTAATAACAATTTGGTGGAATGTGACTGGAGTAATTCACTACCCATTACATCGAACTGGGGAAACAATGGCAGCCGCAAAATACTGCCAGTACATTGATGAAATGCATACAAAATTGAAAATTATACGTCCATCACTTATTAATCGGCATGGCCCATTACTTCTCCACGACAACGCTCGGCCGCATACGTCGTACAAAACGATTGCAAAATTAAATGAGTTAAAATATAAAATTTTGCAACACCCAGCTTATTCACCAGATCTGTCGCCAATCGACTTTCATTTTTTTAAACATTTAGGACTGGTTTTACGGGCTAAACACTATGAAAATGAAGACGGTCTGAAAAATTCCATATCGGAGTTTATTGATTCCAAAGATCAGAATTTCTTTAAGACAGGCATTTATGCATTAAAATCTCTTTGGGACAAGTGTATTCAAGCAAATGGAGCATAGTTTGATTAAATAAACAAATTTTGAAAAAAGATATGCAGTTTTATATATTCACTTAAAAATCCGACATTTCATATGCACCAACCTAATAGTAACAATTATCTTACTTACATAATATGAAGAACATCACTCACTGTAAAGAGTTTCACATAAATTGAAAAGTAATTCATTTCAGACTGTACCGTAAAGATGTACAATAAATATAATGGACATTCACTCCGCAAACGGTAAATTATAAACGTCACTTTCGCAACGTACGAAGCTAGTAACAATCTATCTAGAAAGATTACATAAAATACAAGTTTATGCTCTTTTCATATGTGCTTCGGGTGTTATGTACGCCTCGTGTAATATTTCATATTTATTACGAGCATAACGGTGGCAGCAGTGCAGCGCATAGGAAATTTGTTTACTCTATCTAAGAAGTTCGTAGAAAACAGAAGTTAAACATTTTATAGAAGAAGCGCGACACGTCTCAGCATTTTGTCAAGATCAAGGTTTATAATGGCGCACGGCTACAATTTACATGCGATCGGAGTAGAAAGCCTTTTCATCTCCTTTCGCCTTCCTTCTCCACCCCTCTCCACCCCCTTTCATCCTCTTATTTGCTCGAGACGGTGCTCATACTCTGTACATGAATATTACTGTACTTGTACTGCCTCTCGCACCCCGCATTATTAATGGAATACTGAAATATCACGACGAAGGCTGTCACGAAACTGACGCGCGCAAAACTCTACAAAATACTGTGTGCCCCTTTTATTATGTCTTTTGACAATTTTAATATCGGTATTGTTACGTTTTTCTGATAATACACGTGACTTATGTTCAGATTTGGAATTTTATTTGTTGGGATTAGTCAAAGATTTCATAGAATTTATAAGGATAAAATACATCTTGCGCTAATTTAGGAAGTAAAGTTAATTTTAAAGTTTTACGTTTCTCCATTGTTTTAGCATATTAGTAGAAGATATTAAATCTTACCTCCGTTAATATCAATTTCGAAGAGTTTAAAGTTAAAGTTTGGAACTGGAATGGATTTATTGGTACATTTAGGTAAGTTTAAATAGCTTTTACGACTTTTTATGAGTCAACAAATTAACGCAATACTGATAAGTAGTTAGCATTGAATGAATGTGTTACAGTTATTAGTGAAAACGGATGACCTCGCAATATCAATGAATTCAAAATAATCATAATAATATTAATACATTAGTGATACTTGTAGAATTTTTCGCTGTTTTATATGTGAATACTTTTAAACATCCTATACTATTCTATTCTACTATATAATATATAGTATAATACTCTCGAGTCTCTTTTGATGTGGTATATATGTTCCTCGAAAAACCAAGTATAAGAAATCGTGCAAAAAAGACTATTAACGTAGATACGTAGATACGAAAAGATACGTTCCATAATTTTCTAAAACCGCATAAAACTAAAGCAATGAGTTAAAATACATCTAAAATCGCATAAAAAAGTTTATAAAAATACAGGAAAATAATAACGCCTAAAAAATTCCTCCGAAAATCTGAAAGAAATTGAGATAAAACTTAAAATTAGTTTGTTCTGTTACGAGCCGGGGCGCGGCGTGCGTGGACCGACGTTGAATTTCTGTACCCTGCTTGTGGCGTCTCTCAATTTAACCCTTTGCGATCGGCAGATTTCGCTTTTGGGAGTACCAGTAGGTCGGAGCAAATCTATCGTTTCGCAATTACTTTTCCGTACAGAATTTAAAGTCAATATATGGATATTAAAACACACAGAATTTGTTGAAACTTATTTGTTGTATTTAATACTACTTATAATACGTAAGGTTCCGGAAGGTTCCCGCTGTGGGGTCATTGACTTCTACGACTATTTAAAAAAAAAATGTCCCCGCTACGGGGAAACCGACTTCTACGACGATTTAGAAATGTCCCCGCTACGGGGACACCGACCGCAAAGGGTTAATATACCCGGGAGAGGGGTTTCGGCGTTGTGACCCCTCTGCCTTCTCCCGTTAATAACGAATCCGAAGATTCGTGTCAGCAGTAAAGGTGGATCTACTTGGTAACCACCGCTGACTGGTAGAGAGAAGTAGCCAGAAGCAGGTGCATTGTGGCTCTTATTTTTCGACATCGGAATTTTTCTGATGGCGTCCGCGCAATGGTTCGATTTGATGAAAAAATGATTATGTCCAAGTTTCATCGCAATCGGATAACGGGAAAGGGTGCCACCAGGGGTTTTATTATTGCTCAAAAACGCGCGACCGCGCGGCCGTGTAGTTCGCGGCCGCGCGCTACGCATGTAAGTCGGGATTTTAACTAACTGCTATTTCACTTAAGAAAAGGTTTCTTTATTTATAATTTTGTTGCAAAATTATTAAGCTCATATGTAGGTCAAGTTATATAATAAATGTACAATACATTTATTGTACTCTGAAATTAATTTTACTGCTCTCTCTGCGGTGTCATTTATAACTTTTAATTTCGAAATTATATCAAGGGCTTGTCTGTAATTATCGTCTTGGTACCACGTCACAGGATCGTTTTGCAAAAATGTAGTATTTATATGGAATCTTTTAAAAAACAATTTGGTTTCTTTAATAACAAAATACTTAATGCCTTTTCCAACTAAAACTGAAATATCTTCTAATTTTGTGTTAAATTGTTTTGGACTGTGATCAATGTTACTATCCTCTTCCGGAGACTCTAAAGCTTTAACCATTTTTATTTTTATATTTGGAGAAATATTGTTATCAAAAAATGCCATTGCGCGTGTTGCATGGCACCCGGTCTTCGAAAAGATATTTCCCGATTCGGTACATCTCCAAGAAATAGAAGCGATAATTCTAACAATTCCTAATGATCTTCACGCGGTTGATTATTTGCTAAATTACTTAGTAAAAATACCTTAAGATTATCTAATTCATATAGGGGTAATAAAAAGGTCTATGCTGTTTTATGATTATCTTTTAACAAAATGCCTTATAGGGGGAAAAGGATTTTCGCAGGTATTGATAGCTCTTCCCCGCTACGGGGAAACCGACTTCTACGACGATTTAGAAATGTCCCCGCTACGGGGACACCGACCGCAAAGGGTTAATATACCCAGGAGAGGGCTTTCGGCATTGTGACCCCGTTGCCTTCTTCTGTTAATAACGAATCCTAAGATTCGCGTCAGTAAAGGTGGATCTACTTGGTAACCACCACTGACTTTATTTAAGGGGTTAGGCCACTCTAGACTCCGAAAAAATAGGCTTTTTGGGGATTTTTTTTCAGAAAAACTACAAAATAAATCGAGATTACAAAAAAGGTTGTTTATCATACATATCAGTGACTGTATACAGTAATTTTTTTGAAGTGATTAATTTCAAAATGGCGGCTGTGCAGCGTCTTTGCGATGATGTCTCCGTTTTTCCAGGGTTTACGGGAGGACAAACAGCTCGTGTAATTTTTGAATTATGATGAGCCAATAAATTTTTTTCGATTATATATAATAACAGCTGTAGAAGTACGTAGGACTTATTCGATATATTGATTTTTGGCCAAATGGCGCACTTCTAAAGTGAAAAGTGAAAAATGTGCCTAAAAAATCGTCAGAAAATTGTCCATAACAAATGAACTATGCAATATAAAAAAAAAATCCTACGTACTTCCATAGACAATGTATTTTGCAAGATATATTCAACATTTCAAGGGAATCGGTTGAAAATTGTCTGAGGTATGTTTCCTCCCAACTTGAAAAATGCAGTTTTGAAATAAACGCGTTTGAAGTTTTGAGTAGCAGAAAATCATGAATAATTTTGCAATACCATTAATCTGCGATGCCTGCACCATACAATTGGCCTTCCAGATTATCGTCCTGCTCTTGCATTTCTTTTCCGATTGATCTTGAAGCTATCCTTGCCTTTTTTACCCCTTCAGACAGCGATCTCTCTGCAAGCTTTATGCGCTGTTTGTCGATCTCCAGGCACATTTTGTAGCTGTTCGGGCCGATTTCCAAGTCCATTGCCTCCATTATGTGCAAAATTGAAGAAAACCCGTCATTGTACACACAAACCGCAATATCCGTAGCTACATCCAAGACTGTTTTACCACTCGAAATGGATTTCGGGGCCAATGCCCGCACAGTCGAGTTGAAGCTTTCTTTACTGTTTTGTGTGTAACCGCCGATGCATCGAGTTAGAAGATCTTCACTGGTCAGTTCACTGGAAAGTTTATGATACGATAACCAAACGCTGGATTCACTTCGATATCATACAGATCTTCCGATTGCTTCAGTTTTTTTGCCGATGTACTGGCATTCAAATCATCTGGTGCTTCTAACTCATGGCGATTCAATGGTCTTCTTCGAGATGTTTTTGGTGTCTTGCTGTTGCCAGATGCCGTTTTTCCTCCTTTCTTCCCACTGTACACCACTTTGTCACTCATTGTAAAAACAAATCAATAATTACACAGGGAAAAAGAAATGAAAGTTCACAGAAGTATCGAGAAAAACGAGTGTTTGTCGACTAGCGTCCTTCTCAAATGCTTGGCTGTGCCTAACTGACTGAAACAGACGTTTGACAAGTCTAAACTTGTCTAGACTAGTCAGGTAACAAATGATTTCAATTACATTTGCCGTATATCTGCTCTAGTCCTCTAAATCTAGTACCTTCCCCCTAGCGCTCACAAAAGGAGCTCGCTGCGGACCAGGCGGCCCTGTACTAACATTCGAAAACTGAGTACTTAGAGATTTTTCCCGGCCATAATCTTTTGGAACATCATTTTTGAGGTCCTAAGGGACCATTAAAAAAAATCAAAAAAAATCGATTTTTCGAAAATTCTAGAGTGGCCTAACCCCTTAAGCGAGTACAGTCTGAGTCGCAGCTCGTAAACTTATTATATGATTGTACACTCCGAGCGGCTGGAGTGAACTCACGGGATCGTGCTCAAACAATGATTCTATTATTAGAGGGTAGGTCAGTGTTATTAACTACAAGGGTTTCTAAAAATATCTGAAAGTATTCTCACAATTGCTTGGTGTTTAAAGACCTGGCCCTTACAATATTGTTTAGTGTGTTACCTTGCGGTTTCGGTGTACGGAGCTTCGGTGATACTTGAAACTTATTTTGTTGTTATGGGTAACTTGTCCCAGGCTTCAGCAATTCCCCCCCTTAAGATGTTCTGTACTAACTACGATCGGGACCTAAAGGGCTGCTCTATTTAGACTCAGAAAAACGTGGTTTTCCGGAAGGTGGAAAAAAGGTGGAGCTAGCGGCGTCGGCACCAAACCCCGGGCGCGAAGCGTCTAGCCGCCTCGCCCTGGGCCCGGTAACGATGCATTGTTTTTCGAGGGTATTGTTGGGTCCGAGACAGGTTGCCAGTTTTCTGTTTGCACTGTCGGGCGACTTTCCGGTGTTACTCCGAAAATTAAAGAAATTTTCATCGGGAAGACGCGTATGTAAGAGTTTCAAAAACTATATTCGTTTAATGTCATTGAGAAGTAACAAATCTTTTTACATTTTCGACATCGTTCGTGTTCTGGTGCGACATTACTTCTTGTATGTGTATACAATTTGCAATATATGTATGTATATACAACGCGGAAACACGAAATTTGCAAGAAATATACACCGCATTAAAAAGAGACTCACAAAAAGAGACTTGACTGTACTCAACGTTACATATTGTGATTCAATTAACATATTTGTTAATTGAATTAATGAATTATGACACTCGCATTCACTGAAGCCTGAAAATAATAGGAAGTTACTTACCTATCAAATTATGAATCCAAATTGATGAGATTTAGATACACAAATTTCTTTCGTTCACTTAACAAATGTATTTATTATTTGCACTACTAAAATACCGGAGTTAATAAATATCGGCGCCAGTCAGTGTCTACCGAATCGGATCCACGAAAACGTTTATACTTCACATAAATATTTAATTTTGAGGGCAGACGCAATTGAAATATAATTATAACTTTCTTTAATTAGCTGGACTATTCTTGAATACAAATTTCACGATGATTAGTGGCTGCACTTTACTTTATTATCACTACAATCAGTAATTACATTGTTGATTACATCGGAATATGACAAATTATTTCCGTTTCATTTAGTTAATTGCACAATGCGTGTACATACTGTACATACAGAAATATGGTACTTGTACGCGTAACGGTACAACTCCCAACTTTGATGTTAAGGGAAATTTTTATTTTTCCGCTATGCAAGTGTGTCTAAAGGAGGAATATAATATTATGACGAAGTAGAAAAGCTAAAATTCTACACCGATTTTTTAATGCTCAAAGTTATCGAAATTATTACTATACACTATAATAACTTATTTATCAACAATCTATTTTTTTGTTATCGTTTTTCAATAGTTTCTGGCAATCTACTATTTTACTGTTAAATTTCAAATTTTCCAGAATTCATTTACCAAGAATTTATTACTTTATTGATACATTCCAATATCATCCAATAATTTATTCACCAATTCTTTATTTATCAGTATTTTTGCCATTAACCGCTGTTTACCAATGAAGTCACTAAAATAATTTACAATCCACCGAAAGGGACAAATGCAACATCGAATCGGTAATAACGTTTCGATTGATAAAGTGCGGAGGTACAAAAGAGACTGATTAGAAGTAAGAATGTCGACATTAGAATTAAACTTCGTAAGAGAGAAAATAGGGGCGTAGACAATGATGGATGAATATTAAGTACGTTCGATGTTATTTGGGTCATTCTTTTTCAATGAAATGCATAATTAAATACTAACTCTAGCCATCACGATGTTTTATGATAATAATCTTCGTATCAGCGTATCAGCGAGAATCTATCGTCTACTGAAATAAACCTACTAGTGTGAGTAATTAAGGTGAACTTGAAACACGAGTTTTGCGTCATTAATATAACAGAATTTATCTGCCATCTGCATAAATTGCAATACCGAGCTCAATTGCAATTAACCAGTTAAAATATAGATCATTTAAAGTGTCTGCCCGTAAACCACTAAAAAATTAAGAACCTGCGTACGTCAGATAAAAATCCTACCAAATTATATGCTATTTAATAAATATATTATAATAAAGTGTGCAAATATGTAGAATTGTAATTGCTGATGATTTGTATGATTTTTTAAATGAAAAAGTAAACAATTCCTTTCTACATGGACAACTTTATAAGATCTGCAAACAAGTATTTTATATATTTTATAATTTATTAATAATTGTGTATTTTTCAAAACTTCATTATGATGACATTGGCAATTTTGGGAACTCCGTTTATAATGAATACATTATTGGCCAATAATAATCAGCAATAATATGCAAATAATAAATTATTAGCAACTAATTGTAAGAGAATAATTTACAAATGATAATAATAAAATGTTGGCAAATTCGTGTTTTCTTCGCGCCGCCTTATCGAGTTATCAACCATCAAACTTTTCCTCGGAAAATGCGCAGTATATCTCTTTTTATTTATCATTTCAGCACGCTTGTAATTTTGAACTCGTGCCCGCCAGATGTGATCTACGAAGGGTGATACTCGGTCGTGAAAATGGCTTACCGATCACTATCAAAAAGGCCAGTAGCATTCTGAATTGCGTGACAACCGAGCACTATACACTCGCAGCGACTTTGAATGTGTCATCTTGCGTAGAAATATCAATAAATTGCAGGTACAGTGAATAATAAAAGAGCTCGCTCAAAGAACTTCGAACTTCGAACTTCGAACTTCGACGCTCGACATTGTTAAACTCGTACAATGCTCCCTCCACTCTCGAATTACTGAGCTGTGAATTTTGATTTAATAAGGCTGCGTTAGAAAGTTGGAGATAATGGTTCAGAAGGATGAGAATAACAAAGAATATGTTAATAGTGTAACAAAGAGTTTATTGAAATAATTGGAGATAAGAACAGATTTACAGTATAAGATAGATGAAAGGAATGTTAAAAGGGGTGTTAAAAAAAGGCCGTTTTTGGCATCGCCTGGAAATGAAAAATTCATGCAGGACCTTTAAGAGTATCTTCCGAGGAACAAATAATGTCCTTATCACTTTGCCGAAAAATGATGGGAAAGTTGTCAAAAATTAGTCCAAATATGTCAAAATGATGGTGATAGAACTCACCCAAGCGTTACGTTTCGTTGTCTTCTTCTTCGGATACTGAGCCATCTTCGAAGTAATTAGTGAGAAAATTCAACTGGTAAATGGATTAAATGTTTAAATCGAGCAAATCATTGTTAAGGAATAGTAGGAATCGAACAAATCCAAAATACCATATGAGCGTTGATACATGGGAGCAGCAGCCAACAACGCGTTCACCAACTTTGCAACCACATGTATGCGCAAGAATAGCTTCTAGTCCGACTTTACTTTTATCTATTAATAGGTATAGAAAATACTTTAAAGAGTTTGAATGCCTTGAATGCAGTTTCGTTTTGAATAAAATGCTGTTATTTGGTTCCACATTGATTTGGTATTTTCTATAATCAATGGTATTTGATGGTGTTGCAACTTGGAAATCAAAATCTCCATTTTCGTCGATGTGGTCTGCATAATATCCAGGTGCTTCTTTCAGTTGATAGGTTCCGCATGTATATAAGCATAGATCCTCGTAACTTAACGTTGGGAAAAACTCTAAATGTGTGACTTCTATACGTTGGAACTGTGCTCGCCTTATGTTCATGTTTTCTGCATGTATCAGTTGTGCCAAAGGATTAATCTGATTTGAATATTGTAAAATCCGGTCTATAATTAGGTGATCAAGAGCCGATGTAGGCGTTGGTTTAAATGTTGCGTTTAAAATGGCACACGTTATTTTAAAATCGTGGAATAACGTAGGCAATGTAGTATTTTGGATACTTTTATCGAAATACTTGAAACGGCTTTTTATGCGTCCATTAATTACTTCGACAATAAACCGATTTCTTGTAATGAGTCGCGATTGATTCACTTTGTATTCATCACTGTATACAAAGCGGTGAAGGCATTCTTGGATATTATTCCTTAACAATGATTTGCTCGATTTAAACATTTAATTCATTCACCAGTTGAATTTTCTCTAATTACTTCGAAGATGGCTCAGTATCCGAAGAAGAACACAACGAAACATAACGCTTGGGTGAGTTCGATCACCATCATTTGACATATTTGGACTAATTTTTGACAACTTTCCCATCATTTTTCGGCAAAGTGATAAGGACATTATTTCTTCCTCGGAAGATACTCTTAAAGGTCCTGCATGAATTTTTCATTTCCAGGCGATGCCAAAAACGTCCTTTTTTTAACACCCTCCTTTGTATACAGATAAAATAAAAAAGATCTCATCAGTTTCTTAATTTCTTATTGCCATTTTACATTGTGCAATAGTTGTATTTTTAACATATGTACATAAAAAATTCATAAAAAGGATGGAGAAATGATGGATCATTAAAGACAGCACCGACAAAAATATACCGGTAACAAACAGTACATTAGATAATAAAATAAGAAAAGATACAAACTAGTGGATCGCTTGGAAGCAAGGTGTGCAAATAATAGAATTATAAAAAAATGTATGATGCTTGTTGACAGTATTATCAAATTTAATAGAAATGTTTAACACCGATATAATATAACCAGTAACAAATACACATATAATGCACTGGTAAAAATGTACAGTTAACAAATAGAAAATTGAGTAACAAAAGACATAAGAATCGTGGGTGCCTTGAAAGTGCACTGGTCAAAATGGACCGTTAACAAATAGTAAATTCGATAATGAAAAACAGAGAAATGGGGGGTTCTTTGAGAGCAAGGTGTGCAAATAGAATTATACAAAAATTCCAGATGCTTGTTGACGATATCTTGAAGAAGGAAGTAGAATAATATGTTCGCAGTTGCGGCAGGTATCACTTAATTGTATTTAGTCGAGCGTCAGCCCCGAAGAAATGAAGTACGTGCTCCGAATTCACTACGAAGCCAACGTGAGGTCGTCTTACGAATTTGTCACAAAGGAGATTACAATTGATTATAAAACGTTTCAATCAGTACATTGTTATCTACTTATCGCGAAACACGGTTCCCCTGTGATATAATAAAATCTGATCAATCTTGAAAGACATTGGACTCTTAGTAGCTTTTAAGTTGACGATATATCTCCATTTTTTAATTCAAATTTCTGTTGTTCGCAGATTTCCCTCTAAAAGGAAATAATAATACTTCATTATTATTCCATTGCGAAGTTCTTTATGATATTACGATTTTCGCTGGAGGGGAGATTAAACATGACTTGATGGAGTACTCCTTCGGCGTAACTTAATCCGAGAATAGGATACAATTTTAATTAGAAAGCAGTATTTGACCCCGGATGCTGCTGTTGTTCGCGTGAAGTTATTTAATTGACGCAATTTGTTCATTTACTGATTTCATAGTTTTATTATACTTATAAATTCTCTCGCATGTTTGGAGAATGCTAAATATTCGTTACATATTCGTTGTATGATCTTTTTCATTCGTATTCACGATTAGTTTAGTTTAATATTGTCTTTAAAGTTAAATGAAATTAAATTCAGGTAAAATAAACTTTTTTTTACTTTGAGGTAACATGAGATTATAACAGTAATTATTATAAAAGAACAAAGTAGTTCAATTTAAACCTGTTCTTTATTTATGTAATAATAATAAAGAAGTAGTTCAACATTTTTCATAGAGGCAGATTACAGTATTATAAAACAGTTTTTGACAGCTTACTAATTACGTCGTACATGTTACTAAAAATTTGTTATTCTTTTCTCTCAGAGCCATGATTTTATATAAATAACCAAACGTAAGATGAAACGGTTAACTTAATGTCAATAAAATATACCAATTAGGAGAATGGTTTATTTATTAATCCAACTATTTTTCTGTATTTTTATAAATCCAAACTTCAATGCACTTGTTAACACCAAGCTTTATCTAACTATATTTTCAACATTATTCTCTAACGTATATAACAAATAACAAAGCAAGCCGATTCTTTCTCGAGAAAGTATCAAATGTAACGAAAAAATAAATGAATCAATAATAATGCATGTAACAAATAATTGAATAAAACTCTTTCTTAGAATGTTATAAAATATCATTAATATCGTTGTTATAAAAGTAAAATTCGTTAATCATATTTTTTTCAAAAACACTTTTTGTATTTATTGCTGTAGCTTTTTGTAATCTGTCTATTGGAAAACCGTGATTTGTCTGAATTTATTAGTCCCAAAGAAAAAAATTGTAAATTCATTATCTGAAAATTGGCACTAAAATGATTGAAATACGAATACCTCTGTAACTCGCTTACATGAAAATGTTGGTTAATGCAATTGACCTCTAGAACGATAATATTTAGAAGAAGGAAGAAGAACACGATGTTCGCAACAATTGCGGATATAATCGTACAATAGAATTACAAAAAAATGTCGAGTACTAGTTGACGATATTATACAATTTAATACCATTGTTTAGCGATGATATAATATTATCAATATACAAGGTATAATGTACAAGGGTGAACAGTATACGAGTATGTGCCCGATTACTGGTCAATAATTCTTCACATATTCCAAATTGAAGTATGTAATACCTTGTAAAATGAACCACAATATTATATAATAATTCCTGAAGCTTCGAGCGTATATTTACTAAAGTCATAAGAATCGTATGCGAACGCAGAAGAAGCATAAACCTGAGTTAATCTTTCCTTGTTCTGCACGCTCGACATCGTTGTTCTGAATTCGCCTCTCCTATTCTGAGCCTCAGTGCGCGACCTGTTTTCGAAATCGTCTTCAAGCGCGGTTTAGTCCTTCGAAAATCACCGTGCTGATAAGACGCATTTAATGTGCGTCATCTGAAACTCACGCGTTTTTAAGTAATTTAATTAATCTAATTTTTACTGCACATTATCCTCGACATACGTCGTATAATTATTATCACGCGTTAATACCTCCGGCAGCGCGAATACCAACTTGTTTTGTTTCCGTGAAACTTATTGATGTCGAGCCATATTAATTGAATAAAAAGGTGTTCATACCTGTGTCGCGGTGTTGGAATTGTAATCTAGTTTTCTCTTCGGAGAAACGCGGTTTCATACATAACAACGAAAGTAGGATCGATGTTTGTTTGTCGAACGTGTTTCCTCGTTTGTTTACGCTCCTTTTGTCAATTTTCCTATCCTCCTCGATACCGTATTCAAGTCACCTGTACTTTGTGTGAAAGGATATTCCTCGAGTGGGCCCTGGAGATATATGTGAGTACTTTGTTTCTACTGCAAATAGCTGAAAATTTGTGCTTCAACAAATTGTGGTTAAAGATAATTCTCTCTTGTTCGGAAAGTTTGAGATGACGGTAAAGTAGGTTGACTTTATTGTTAATTAAGCTACAGTTACAATCAGATATTTACATAAACATATCGATACTCGAGTTACATACATATACAGAGTGTCCACAGTAACACTGGACAAGCATTTGTTTCCTAAAGTATTGTAGATAGACAACATTTTTTGTGTGAACATTACATGGTACAAGGGAGAAAATCTTTTGACGAAAGCGAGTTATTTCTATCTTTATTAGTTAAGAAGATATGAAGGTCAAGTTCGTTTTTTTTTAAATGGAACGACATATTTTGTCAAAACTCTTCTCGTCAAAAGTTTTTCCCTCTTCTACCATATAATGTTCATATAAATAAACGCTTGTCCAGTGTTACCGCGGACACCCTGTATAAAACACAGCGCTACATGTCCAAAATTAAACCGATGATCAATTTATAGGATAATTATATTAAGTTCAATAATTTGCTGTGTCGACGACAGTAAGTTTTTCTAAGTAATATAAGTCCAGCTTTGAAAAAGATAAGTTCAAAGTACTTTTAGCGCTAGGCTGAAGTCTTCCTTTGGTTACTTACAATTAGATATCGAATTTAAATTAGTCAACTAAATACTTATAACATATTTTGAAGTCATCTTGCAGTAACTTAATACAATTGTCACAAACAATTGATTAAAAGAATAACGTTTTTATCAAAGATATAATATTGGGTCATTAACAGACAAAATGTTCTATTTAGAAATTCGTGCTGTTATGATAATATGAAACTAACAATGATAAGTTATAATCTTACTTTATAAATTAAATTAAATTTATTTCCATTACGAATGAATTGATCGCATAAAAATTGTGCTACATGTTGCAGAAGTAATTATTCATAAGCTTACACCGAACTACATATCGTGTACAAATTATGGTAGGTTGGATTTAATCAATAAACGGCTGTTCGTTTCACAGATTCAGTCTTGTATTTCGATTCACGATAATATCGTTTCATGCATAGTGGAATATTACATACAATTAATGGAGCTTATCAGTACTATAATTTAGTTGAAGATCGTGAGAAAAATTCGACTCTCACTCGTAGTCTATTAAACACCTTCTAAATTAAAAAAAGTCATTTATTTATTAACCGCTCGTGTCACGACAAGTGTCCATTATCGAACGACGTGCACTTAGAAAAGTATAACATTAGTAATAACATAGATATTCGAGGAGTAAAAATGAAACTGATTTTATGTTTTACAACTTATATCATTTACAATATATCATTTTATATCATCTTATATTCGTATCAATGAATTAATATTTTATAGTTTATTCTTTGTTAAGTCACTCAATCTATTTAATATTATCATGGACGATTGTAATAAAATAATTTACAGTAACATTATGCATTTGCCGCTGTATGTGAGCCGTTATTATCAAAAGTGATAGAAATCCAATTTCTAAGAAATCGAAATTAAATATAATTTCCTGCTACGGATTGATATTTTCTTTTTATTAGTGATAATATTAAGATAAAAGGGAAAATGAACTTATGTCAGTTTAAAAAATAACGGCCCATTTATATGTATAATTCTAAATTTCTTTGAATGAAAATTTGATATTTTGCTTTTCTTTCAACTATTTACTATACATGTATTTGGTAGTCTATCAATTACAATGAAATTATTTGTAATAAGGAAATATGTTTGCCAACGAATTGATATAATCATAAGTTTGCTTGCTTGTTAGACTTTGTCATTCGGCGCACTGTTATATCCTGATACCTGGAGGAACTTTAATCTCGCGGTTGTACGATAAACAAATGTGAGCAACTATGTTAAAGTGGAAGGCAATCGATCGAGCGTTCCACGCAATATTAACTGAGCTTACAGCGGAAATAGAGTTGAGATCAAGCCCACAGAAATGCATTCCCTACCACTAAATAACGCATGACATTGTGCTTTTTTGTAAAATTTTGTAAAATTTTGTAAAAATGTATTTTCATCGTAATTCAGTGTCTTTTTCCTCTGCCAGAACACTTGAGTCGTCTCGCAAAACACATTTCACCAACGAACACCATAGTGCAACCGAACAATCCAAGAAAAAGTAGTAAGAACGTCAGAGAATAATGCTCTAGGGTGAGTTTAATTCTTCTTTCCCGTTTCGCCTCACTTCTCCTCTTTTCTTCGTCCTCCAAGCGATATATCATGGTTTTATACCAAAGATCAATGAATCCAGCTTGCTGCATTCTCAGCAGAATCGAATTAATTTTTTCGAGATAAGGAGAGTTTAATCTAGTGGCATAAGACACCGTGTACGTAGCCGGACACTCTTCAACAATATGCAACAAGTTGTTTCCTTCGTCATCATAATAAACCGACAAGTTCTCGAGTTTTACGGAAGCATAACGACCTATGGCTATCACTTTCTTCGTTCGCGCGACTAAATCGTTCGTAGGTCTGGTTGAATTAACAAGGACGATTTTTTCACCGAGTCTCTTGCCAAGAGACGTGTCGTCGGTGAATGTTCTCTTCAAGTTCGAGTACTTCGTAACGATCGTCTTATTCGAATTGGCAACGCCCTCGAGGGTGGTTAATTCCGGGTAATGAAAGGGTTTACTTAAGCTAGACACTAAACAACTCTGATAAACTCCCGTGACAATCAGCCCGAAGAAAAGCGTGCCAAATAGGAAGGCTTTTTGAGCAGCCGTTTCGGCACCTTGAAGGGGATAACACGACGTCTCCACCAACTTAAAGCACGCCATCGCGTATGGGTGAACTTCTGGTGGGTCGAGCATTAACCCCGTACGATTATTTCTTTTCGTTGTTACTTGTCCACCATATTGTTGAGAGCTGTTTAACACCATTGGACCGCTAGCTCCATTTTTCCAGCATTGTTTCACTCCTTTCTCATCAACTTGCTTATCCTTTGACACAAACAGCGCGGATAAACTCGGAGTTATTTGATTACTACTCCTCAGACAAGATGACGAACTAAGTGGTAATAAAACTGGTTTGTGATCACGGAAGGATCTACTTAGATACTTGACAAAGAACCATAGAACAGTGATTGTAATATTGTACACTATAAGCAGGAACCATAGTTCCTTTTCAAACGGTAGAAATGGCATATAAGACTTCGATACGAGACCAGCTGCTGGTGCGATAAAGCAAAGTTTATCCTCGTAAACCGCAGAAGTGAATTCATATTTGTTGTAAGCCGAGTGATATTTCTTTATGAAGTAGCCAGTAAGAATCAACTGTACCGTTCCATTTTGTATGTATTTCAAGGCGCGGTCAAAGGGATCTGACTTACTTGACTGCCCTTTGAGGAGCTTCATACGAAATTTCATTTTCATCGATCGTTCCAGCATCGCCATTATATCGGCATCCAAGCTGGACAGCTCGATATGGTTTTGTTTGTCAAAGGAGACGTTCATCAATAGAGAAGCAAATACAATCACATCGATAGTATAGTCCTTTGGATCCCGGAAATCCTCAAACAACTTATCACCTTTATGTATCAAAGACACTTTATCGATATCCCGCAGATCTGTATCTTGCTCGTTGTAATTAATCGAAGAATTATATGCATTGTTATAATTGTCCTTCCCGAAACACACTCTGTGAATACCGCCGAATTTTCCTTGATTAAGATCGAATGGCAGATACTTAATTAAACATTGAAATTTATCTTCGACCGTCGCTAAAATAGCTTTGTAAACATTATATCTTCTCCACAGACTTTCGAATATTTCTCTCCGCGAGACTTCATCGATGACTTTTGTGAATATTATTAAGTACTGATTTCTTGCGTTCCACAATTCTTGCTCCCACTGGATCGCGGAATGCAAAGTATAAGGGTCATCGATCAAGAAAATCCATGTTAGATCGATTTGATCTTTCCAAGCATATTTCAACGAGAGATTCTCCGCTCTTATTACGTAAATATTTATAGAATTCTCGGCGGAATACTTCGATAGGAAGTCGACGGTGGTAGTTTGTGATTCAGAGAAAATTAGGGAAAACGTGAGAGGATAGAACTCCGACGAATCGCGGATGTAATCTAATATTTGTCGCAGATTCCTGTTCCTTTTCGTTGATAAGACTGATGAGTTAGATTCCGCAGATAGAAGTAAATTGTGATAGGTTGATTGATCGCCTGCCAGTGTTAATGATATTCCCAATAATACGGCACAAAGACACACCACAGATATTAACGAACATGTCATTATTTTCAAACTGCTTGGCGTAATTTGCACATTTAGTTTGCGATGATATTCTGCCTGATTTTTGAATCCCTCGGTGATCCAGTCCGTTTCCAGGTAGCCCTCGAAACCTTCTCCCGATCTAGCAATGCAAATATTTTAAAGCGATTATTTACATGCAATTACGATTAGTACTTATTAATGGAAAACTTGTAAAGAATTTATTAACACATTGTAGACGATACGTTGCGGACAAAATAATTGTATTATTATTATTATTAAAATGCTGATAGGTTTATTAGCATTCCTCGCATTTAAGTTATAACTCGGAATGTTCAGTTTATTTCGTTATTTAACCGTAATTTTTATTTCTCATATAACAATGGACGAGGCGTAGGAGGCATGAACTTCAGCCTTCTATCATCAGCGCGTTAAAAACAGAAGATGTCGATTCACGTTTTTCAAAGAAATAAGTCTTTAAAAGCTAATTCTGCTTATATTGAAATTATGTTACTGCATCTTGGCGATAATAAAAATTTATATCAGGTAGGGTTCCAAACAAATTTCATTAATAAAATCATGTTTTGGTAGCCAATATCTTTGTACTTTAATTACATACGTGAAATATAAACCTTAAAGTGGCACAGATCATAAGTTTCTCAAGGACCGTAGGGTCTTTACTTTTTAAAGAGCTGATTTCTCAGAGTATCAATAAAATCATTATTACTATTCTGTTGTTACAAATAAAAACATCTTATGTCAAAGTGAAAGAAAGCGGGGACAGTAAAAAGCTGTCAAAACGGTGCCATTCCTATTTATTGTTAGTATTGCAGTAATATATAAAGTGATATAGTATGATTAAAATAGATTCCTTAAGTCTAATCACAATGCAATCGGGTACCACAAAAGTTTCATTTTCTTTAATCTTCGCACAAACTTATTACTGAAAACCTGGTATATTCTATCTGCATTAATAATAATCAATCCTTGGCTGATGGTAAACGTATTTCAATAAAAACGGAATAAATACAATATTTTGTTAAAGCATTTCAATACACAACTGCATTTTCGGACCGAAGCAAACTCTTTATTGTACTCGCATGCAAACCTTTAACAACAACACCGTAAAATAGTGATGTCACGCAGTCTGCAAATATTCCATAAACAGTTGAACAGAAACCTATAAAGATGAGGTCAAAAGATTAAAATCAGCGAAAAACGTGCAACATTGTTAGTTCGAGTTCCACCGGGGAAAGTCGAACTAATTGTTGCTGATGGATATCGAGAAGGAAACGTGGCATCAGGTACGAACAAAGTGTCATAAATCATTGGGGCAAACGAGCTAATAAAAATAAGGAGTTCGGGAAAGTCACGGCAGAAACCCTCACATTTTTTTTCTCTTCCTGGAAGTCGTATCGGAAAAATAACTCTGCCACCGGAAGGCTGGACACAATTAAGCCGGTAATTTAATGATCCTCGAAATTACGGGTACAAAAAGCTCCACGAGGTAAAAGAAGTTTTATTATAATCCAAGTTTGTGTTTAGTGACGTAGATGTATTATAATATTATTTCCTTAACGAATATTTGTAGAGGATTAAGCAATTTATTTATTATAAGAAAGAGACTGGATGAAATTAATAATTCGTGGCATTTAGTACCTTGTGAAATATAAATATTTCAGAATACAAAAACAATTAAAAAAGTTATCGTTATCCAAAACTACGGGATATTCAAATAAGTAGAAAAGTTGTCGTTCTCCAAGGCTACGCGAATAAATAAAGTGGTTATTATTTACTTTAATATTCTATATCAAAACTTAAAAGTTTTATTTAAGAATACATTTTGAATTTTTTTTTCAGCACATGCTTATAGATATGGAGAGAGTCTAATATCATTTTGATAGAATGATGTACTGATAACAGAATCAATGACTGATCACTGGATCAGTTCTTTTCAATTTAAGTGAAAATAAAATCAAATCAACAGGCTGATATGAAGGTTAATTGAAAATTAATTAAATCGATCGCAGAAGTAGATAATACAAATTTATCTGATTCTTGTCGACACGAATCAAATAAAATAGTTCAATATACGGTGGAAAGATTATTTATTTTTATAACAGAATTGGGGAACTTTTATTATTTACTCGAAAAAGAATTAACCAAAATGAAGGAAGCTCTAGTATTGTAATAAGTCAAATACGTTGATGATAAACATCAATGCACTTTATTTTAATCACAATTATGGATTCTACTTTATGAATATTCATAAGCCACTTTGAAATGCGTTCAATGTGGTTCCTGTATAAAATATTAGTAATACTTTAACTGCGCTTTTAAACGTTAAATAAGCAACTGCATCTACTTCACTAACTCGCATAATTTTTAATATTCACATTTACTTGTTTCACACTCATTAAATCTTTGCTGGACCCAAGTCAGTTTGTCATAGTTTCCCAAAAATTGTATGTATTAAACTCACTTTAAACTTTTGCACAATTTACGTGCCCCAACAAATGTGCATTTCATAAATAATTGTGCGAACAATGGAATAACTTAAAGCCGTGGGAAAGGACACTAATGATAAAGTCTTTGTGGCATTTGATCTTGTAATATTAATTACAAAATTTTTAATATTATTTACGAAAATTTGCTTTGTCGTTAATATCAAAATCTTTTTAAGAAAGCGGAAAATAATTTTCATTAAATTTACAATTTCATTAAATTGACAATTTCCCGAAATAACAATATTTCTTTAACTAGAT
This sequence comes from Nysson spinosus, assembly GCA_910591585.2. Classification (NCBI taxonomy): domain Eukaryota; kingdom Metazoa; phylum Arthropoda; class Insecta; order Hymenoptera; family Crabronidae; genus Nysson; species Nysson spinosus. The sequence continues at coordinate 9,503,146 of OU342837.1, read as the reverse complement.
AGTTTTAATTAACTTTGCTATTTTGCGAAATGTTTCGCAAAAATGTGTATTACTTGAACCTGCGTGTTCATAAAAAGAATACAAACTTCTGATTGTAAGGTATCTTATTTGTAAGTTCCTCCGACTTCCCCACAAAGTAAGATCTACTTGCATTAAAAGTTGATAAAAAAGGAACGATACTTTCGATTCCTGAATTCGATTGTATTTTATTATATTGTTATCTTGTCAAATGTTGTGCAAAAATGTGTACTAGTAAAATCTTTGTGGATAAAATAGGAATAAATGCTTCCGACTTCTTTTCGAAGTAAAATCTACTTACATTAAAAGTTGAGAATAGAGCGATGTTTTCGGTTTCTGAACTCGATTATGTCTGACTACGCGGAGGACTGACCACTTAACTTTCCGTAGCGTATATAAGAGGCGTTTTATGAACTATTCTGCTTTCTGATATTTACTCTGAGTAAATCGAACAAATGTTTGCATCGCAATTGCGGTTCCAGAATGTCAAATGTCTGACGGGTCATTAAATAAAAAGTATTACTTTATGCAGCGCCACACTCCTGCAAATAAACGTCTCCGTTTTTCTCTCTATTTACATTCCTTTTAAATCGCCCCGATGACGCTGCAGATCCCACTTTGATTTATGAACACGCGAGTAGCTATACACCCAATGATACCCTGTTCACACTGCTTTTTACTCGATTAATCTATTCTTAAATTAATAGAATTTATTTTAACTGCGAGAATGTTGTGCGCGATAAACTTTGACATTACAATGGAAAGAGATTGCAGAGTAAAATAAGTGATGAGATCTTTAATATATATAATTTTGAAGTTGTAGACTATTTATACGGAAAATATAAAATTGTTAGAATTATTGTGTAGTATAAATTATACTTTACTTGATCATCAGGATAGTGTTGATAAATTATCCTGCGCATTATAAATTATCGAGACACTCATTCCTCATCCCTCTTCCCATTCAAAGTCAGACAAATATTTTCATATTTGATTCTGCGTTTACTTTTTCATTTTTATTACTGTATGATTTTATATTATTTTGCATTCTTAGAATGTACATAATTGTTGATCGACCAAAAAACTGCGGACTACATATGTTAATGAAACTTGATAAAAGAAATCCAATTATCTTAAAAAGCTTAATAATACGAATTTCGTGAAAGTCGTATTTGATTTTCTTTCTCTTGAAATATATTTCTCATTTTAAACTTGCATTCAAATCCGAAACATGTTTAATTCAATAAATGGTATTTGTTTGTTACGCTACAAAGGCAAGTACGTTCGTATTTTACAATACAATTATTTTATGAAATAAAATCAATTCAATTAAAAACCAATATATATATATATATATATATATATATACTCTCAGACTAGATTGCAAAATAGAAAAGAAAAAGGCGCAATGAAGGAGTCGACTAATTACAGACCACTTTATGATACAAAGACTAATTGTCAAACTAAAAAAGGAATGAAGGAACAAAAAGCTTTCAAGTAAATTCATTAGAACTTATTTCATAATTAGTGTAATTCCTTAAACGGTAGATCAAAATAAAACGAAATACGATGGGAACTTGTTGCGTGATTACTTATTTCGCAAACTTTGTACCTCCAACGTCAATCCCTTGAATGCTTCTTAATTAAGTGTTATGTGACGTCCAATCTGAAGGTTTGTTCGTTCTTAAAAACCGAAAACGAGTTTACACCCGGGAATTTCGGATGCCCTCGGGTCCCGAATCGCACGGTGTGTAAATTGTATAAGGGGTTTCGTGGTTTTAGGCTTGCCCGTCTGCACGAACTCTTACGCCAGGGAACCACTCGCTGTACAGGAAAGGGACAAAATGGGAATTTTCGAAACGTATTGTGTGATTAAAATTTATTCATTAAGTTTAGTCAAGAATTATAATTTCAGGCTACAATTTACCAAATCTCTATCGTTTAATTAGTATGTCTCGAGAGGATTATTGTTTTCGTCACTCACCAATAATTCGCCGGATTGGCGGTTGCGATTTGTGCCGGAGTGGTAAATCACAATTATTAGCGGTTCCTAAATCTTAGAAAACCGAAGGACTGATGATGCCAATTTGGCCACCAAGTCCCTAGGTTCCTGCTCAAGATCGTAGCTCAGTTCGTGATGCCCATTTTGGCCACAAACGGCACGTGATGCCAGGTAGGCCACATAATTTTTGAGTATTACTACTGAGAACTGTTAAATGCACTCTGTCAGGAGAGTTTTTCTAGATTATAACAACGAAGGTCAGAGGTGATCAAACAACAAATATATTATATAAAATTCGTAATATATTGAACAAAATAAAGATAGTTTCGATTAGTTTATAATAAAAGTAAGTTCACAATTAAGGTTCGGAGTGTGATGATTATACGTTCATCAACGGAGTTAAAGTGTGACGGAATAAAGCGGATGCCCTAATTTACAAAAATGCGACTCGGTAGCCTCGGCCTCCAAATTCGAACAATTTAAATTATGACCAAATTTGGATTCGCGTCAGTAAAGTGGTTGCGCGAGAATTATTACAGATTGTCTATACGACTGCAAGTACACCTCGGTGCCTTGAGTTACAGACGGATTAACAGAAGAACCTTACCTCTCTTAGGGGGTTCACGAAAGGGGTGCACGCTCGCAAGTCCTCCACTACTGCACGCTGAACGCACGTTCAATTTGTAAATTCTCACAGAATCACTACTGACTGTCGTTTACTACTGCCACTGTCACTGGTTCTGTCACTGGTTCTGTCACTGGTATCACTGTACTGTCACTTGTAACTGGTAACTGAGGAGGTTCTCGCAGTAGACCTTACTAATACTGGGTTTTTAGGGGTAGGGGCCCGCTTATCGTATGGGAACGGTATGCGGGACTCTACCGTAACAAAATCTTATGTTTAATTGAGACTGCCCAGCGTAGTTCGCTATCCCGCCATGACTTCACGGGTAAAGTCACGCTGTTTTGTCTAAGGGTGTACATACAGTTTTATCGAAATTATTCTTCGCAGAGTTTCACAACTAGTATTGGTTACATACGAACTGATTAAGAATTATCTGGTGGGAACGGAAGTTTCGACCACCGTTTATGCTAGATTAAAACCTTATACAAGCTTATCCGTGAGATGAAATTTATCTTGTGAGAAAGAATTTGGTAGTAGATTAATTGATCACGTACTCCTCTAAGAGACTTTGCGAAGAATTTTCAAAGCTACTTATTAATAATGGTTTAAATTAACAATAATTGAAGCGGTTAAATATGTTAGTTGCAAATTATGCGTACAATATAATAATATTCGTGTGTCTGAGGTTTTGGAAAATTTGGGGTGTAGTGTAACGTCGCCCCGGACGTTATAGTTAATTCATCGTTAATATTGAAATACTGCTTGAATAGCCAGCAATAGATTTATTAAGTTTTTTTATGCTATCAACAGCTTCATAAAATATTCCACACTATTCATATCTACTGTAAAACAAAGCTTTCCATATTCAGCATTCTATAAGGTGGCCCAAAAGTAGCCTAAAAGTTAAAAAAATTAATACGTTTTTCTCTCTATATATATAATAATTTTTCTAATTTTTTCTTCCAAATTTAGAAACTACGATCCCTTGGAATTTATTATGGAAAGGTACACGTTAAAGTAAGTTAAAATGATTGAATTTTATTAGGCAAAAGCGAAGTCAATTGTTTTAGCGCAAAGAGCATATCGTGAAGCACTGAAGAAACTTAGCGCCGCGTCATGGAAGTTCACTAGAAAAAGCAAGAAGTTGCGAAGAAGAAAAAGGCCATAAAATTTACTCTTCATATTTGTAACTTCAAGCAAAATTTGGCAATAAAAATAATTTTAAAGAAAGTTATTAAGTTTTTAAGCTCCTAGGTAACTTTTGGGCCACCTTTATTATGTCGTTTCACATAAAATGGCGCTTTTGCCTGAAGGCTCGGTTTAATCATTCTCTGCTCTTTACAGTTAATAATATGTTCAACAATTTTTATTGTATTATCATCGTTGAAATTCTGGCTACCTTTTGTATATTTCACAATTTATCGGTTCCCTTTTTTACATAACGTAATAACGGTAAATGTAAAAGTTCAATTGAACTCGAAATGCTTTTCGAAATGTTTTACCTATTTTAATACTATCTAGATTTTTAAGAAATATTCCACATAATTCGTATCTACTGCAAAATGAAGCTTTCCATATTATCTAGTCTCATACTGGCAACACTTTCAAGAAATATTCCACACAATTCATTGCTACTGTTAAAATGAAGGTGATTCATCGTCAGTAATTTCCCAAGAATTTCACTTATGAAAATTAAACTAAACAATTAAAGGGCAGTGTATTCTTTCTTTGACGTTCGTTGAAAGGTGCATCCAATTAAGCGGAGTGTTTGCAAGTAACAGATATTTTAACGATGAAGTTTCGAAAGCCTGTCCATTTCTAATCAGCGACTAGTTGTACGAGCGTAAGAAGTTTTAGAATCTACCTTGTATTATATAATCGACTGACATACGCAGACAACTTCCTGTATAAAATTCTGTGTGAAAGACTACATCCGTGGAATCAGAAACCAAATTTCTGCCCCTTTAAATATCTAACACAACAGCGTCATTTTTTCCGTTTTTTTTACATTTTTTTAAGTTCTCGATAAAAATTATTATATGGAATGTATTCCGGTGCTTTAACTATTTAATTCAAGACTAGCACATTTTACTAAAAGAATTCCTGGTAAGAAATATTATATCCAAGTTTGATATCGAATCAGGGAAACGTGCATATTAAAATGGAAATATTGTTTACTTAATTAATTAACGCTATCCACAGATATATTGTTACGGAAGTAACAATTAAGCGGATAATGTTGTAAGTGTAAAACAGAAATAATAGCGACTGTGGATACGCGGAGAGTGTGTAAATATTAAATACCCAGTTTGTGCTGCTTGTTGCCGGGGTTTGAAGAAGATAGTGGACTATTAAAGTACTTGATAAATCTTCCCACACGAGATCTTGATTTCCGGTGATAAAAATAAGAAACAGGTTGGTAATTAACTCACTTCAAACTTCTCTTCCCAAAGTGTCACACTAATTCTAATTAGCATGAATACTACGAGTTCTGCTTTCACATGATTTATTTCAAATTTTCACTGACATTGCTGTGGTAAGAACTTCCATCGAGTGCAAAATCGCGATCTCCACCGGTTTTAGCGAACTCCTTCAAACTTCTAGTGCTCCTAACTTTAAATTCAGAGGAAACGTATAACATTATAATTTTACACGTCAGGTATTAAACCAAGTATTTCGTACATGAACGATTTTAGCACGTATGAATAGTTTATGTTCGCATTGTTCTAAAAATAATACGAGAGAGAATAAAACTCAAAGAGTTTCATGCGCCATATCAAACATCAGATGTATTAAGTCTGATCAAGAGAAACGTTGTGGTCAGGAAATTCATGAAATTCATATTAGTACGAATCCCTGATCTCCCGTTTGATAAGAGTGTGAATATACCATCTGTACACTTTGGAACTAGTTTGAACCATTAGGGTATAAATGTCCTATCAGTGTCTCTCATCTCCACTTCCGAGACCCGAAAGTATAACACCAAAATAAGACCCGTTAACCACTTTAACTTCATTCTTAGTTGACACAGCATACTGTGCACGCAATGTATCGTCGTGTAACGAGGAATTAGTGAAGTGCATTTCAACCAATTACAATTCTTGAAATTACTTTTTTTTAATATTGACATCTGTGAGTGCATATAACGTACTCGAGTGTACCCAAGGAATAAGGTAAATCACAAATAATTCACTAACGTGATATTATTATATGTTAATATACCAACGGTATTAATATGTAATAATTAATATGTATTGACCCTTTTGCCATTAAAAGTTTGCCTCCCAAGCACACCAACAATATACTACAATTAAGTCTCAAAATATCGTGATTTACAGTTTCAGTTCCACTTAATTTATTAGATTTATTGCATAGGTATATAAGGCCAAATAAGTCCGATTTAGCAGAGTAAGCTTTAGCAGAGAAAGAGCTCGAGTGCGAAGGATTAATTATTACTTTATATATTTTTACGTCATTTCATTAGATTTACAGTTTATTGTATAAAAGAGAATTTCAATGATCATATTTATTAGAAACCTATTTAATGCGGCAGTATTTCGCGTACGAAGTTCCCTTGCCGAATAGTTTTTTTAAGCTTTAAGATATGGCGCGTACTACGTACAAGATTTAGAGCTGGACTAATTATAAAATGAAGGATGTTGGGTGTGGTGTTACTTTACAATAGTTTTTAACGCGGGTGTAAAATTAATGCCATGATGTAAGATCGATAAAAGATTTCCCGAGTGAAGTGCGTCATGATCATGTATAATGAAATCCGCAAAATCATTGTTGGGGTCTCGGAGTTGAATCTTATACTATATATACTACTAATAGATTCTTGTATAAATAATTATAAAATTAATGTAGAATAACTTCAATTATATATTTTGTATTTTGTGCACAACAGATGATTCTGGAGTTAAAAATATTATATTATGTTAATGTTATTATCGATGGTCCTGCAGATAACTATGAACTTAATGCAAAACAAGTATAATTATACAGGGTGAGTCATGAGAAACAGAACACCTGAATATCTCTGTTGGATTTAAAGATAGGAAATATGGGTACATAAAAATTAGAATGGTTTCGAGGGGCGCACATTGCCATCATAATATGATTCTTTTGAATGTCATTTTTTATGTTTTTCCCGGGTCGCCAACGTTGTTTTAAATGGGATTGCATACTTTTAGCCCTTGCATGTTGTAGCTGACGCCTAAACAAGTTCAACGATGTTACACAACATGACCTTCAAATGACCTTCAACCTGGAAATATGGAATAAATGAAATTCAACGTGTAAGTTCTATTTGCATTACTTATGTTACGCGAAATATGCGAAATTATGCCCTTGAACTGCGATACATTTAAACATAGCACAATACACACACTATTGACAGATTCGGTGCTAACAGAAAGGGATTTATAAATCACCTTACCTATGCGTGTTTACACAATCGTATTTATTAACTACCAATTACTCTAAAGCCTTTCCTGCCATCGGATTTCTAAGGTTCGTGAAATTTCTAATTTATCAGTTTATCGATGATCGTTTCGCAATGCGTTACTCGAGGGAAGATAAAATTGATATGATTTTAATTTATGGAGAAAGTCGACAGTGTGTTAGGGAAGCAGTGCGGCTGTACAAGTACCAATTTCCTGATCGTAATTATCCATCAGTCTCGGTTTATTTGAATTCGATAAATAAATTCCGTGAAACTGGTAGCGTTGATAATAAAAAACCTAGGATGGTGAAGAGTGTACAAAATGAAGCAAGCAAGTGCGAATACTCCATGAACAGAAATTTCACTCTTTTCACCTATCACTACACCTAGAACCTCATGGTAGAGACTTTGAAAACCGTGTAAACTTTTGCCAGTGGGGACTGAGGCAATTGATAAATGACAGAACATTTTGCAATAAAGTGTTATTTACCGACGAATCTTCGTTTACAAATCATGGGCAGATAAATCTAAGGAACGTGAATTTCAGGTCTCATGAAAATCCGCGGTGTTACAGACGGTCGACAAACAAAGACCATGGTCTGTCAATGTTTCGGGCGGAATTTTAAATAATCAGTTAATTGGGCCTCACTTTATCACTGGCACATTAAATGCAGAAAACTACGCCGCATTTTTAAGAGAAACTGTGCCTTTGAACATTCGTCAAGAAATGTGGTATCAGCATGATGGATGCCCGGCCCATTCTGCGCGTGTTGTCACACAATTTTTAAATGAAAAGTCTCGAAATCGGTGGATTGGACGTCACGGACCACTATTATGGCCAGCTCGTTCGCCAGACATTACATCCCTTGATTTCTATTTGTGGGGAAAACTCAAAAACAACGTCTACCATAAACAACCATCCACTACAGAGGACATGAAAGAAAGAATCATCAAGGCTTGTGCGTCGAATCCTTCAGAAATGAATTACAGGGCATTAAATTCTGTTAGCCTGCGGTTAATTAAATGTATCGCAGCTCAAGGGAACAATTTCGAACATTTGGCGTAACATAAGTAAAGCAAATAGAACTTACACATTGAATTTCATTTATTCCATATTTCCGGGTTGAAGTTCATTTGAAGGTCATTTTGTGTAACATCGTTGAACTTGTTTAAATGTCAGCTACAACGTGCAAGGACAGAAAGTACGCAATCCCATTTAAAAACCCGTTGGTGACCTTGAGAAAACATAAAAAATGACATTGAAAGAAAATCATATTATGATGGCAATGTGCGCCCCCGAAACCATTCTAATTCCGATGTACCCATATTTTGTATCTTTAAATCCGACAGAGATATTCAGGTCTTCTGTTTCTCGTGACTCACCCTGTATAGCATAATTATCCAAATTTATTAAAATTATTATCTGGTATGTTCAGCATCTCGATAATTCTAGCATAAGAAATTCTGTATTACGTTACTATTATAATATAAGAAATTTATGTGTAAACAACTAAGAAATTAATGCAAAAGGAATATAATTACAGAGCTGTATCTATTCCAAATGATTAAAGTCATTAACTAGTTTGTTTAACTTCCAGATGATTTTAAAATTCGTAGTCGTAACAAGTTTATTGCTATACGCACCGACACTAAATGGCAACCGTATAAAAATGGAAGATAAATTTCGGGATGCAATTGAATTCTGGACAGATGCCATGTGCACGGTACCAAAAACGAAAACAATCTATTTCCATGGAATATTTACAAATGGTTCGCACACTTTGTTGAATTTTTTCGATGCACTTATTCGTGGAATCGGAGACCACTGTGACGCTATTATTTTCTCGAAAACATATACGCCCGACGACTCACCTCAGAATTATAGCTCAAACGTAAAAACATGGCGGAATATAATCATGCGGAAACGTCTGAGGAACAAAGAAAATGACGTACCCGCGGAAAATAATCCACGCGCAGCACTCTGGAAATTTATTTCCAGGGAAAATCTTTTTCAACAGTCGAGAGATGTGAAAGAAAACAAACGACGTCATCCGAAACATATCGATCTCTGGAATATAAATGTTATCCTTGTCGAGGATATTAATATTTTTAAAGAACTTTTGGACACTAAGGAAGTCACCTTTAGGTGGTCCATAAGGGAACATTTTATAATATTAGCAATATGGAATGACAAATATGAGGAATTAGTCGACACGAAAAATATGGCGTATAAGATATTGAAAAAATTGTGGGTGCATAATCGGATACAGAATGTGATGTTTAACAAGCCATTGTCGAGTGATCAGAGACATGTATTTTACACTTACAATCCATTTGCGAAGGTCAAAGATAAAGGTATGAGAATCTATTATTTAATAGCATAACAATTTAAAATGTCGCAGATTTGGATTACTGCAAATTAATATGAATATTATTTATATGTACCACACAGAACTAGCTGATTACGATCACAATTATTATTCGTCATATTCAAGGAGGGTTATAAATATTATGCCTTTACTTATGTGCACTTCACCAAATTATTATTTACAAACTAGGATAGATTTTGTGTAATAGAAGAGCCCAATATAAATTATTTATTCTATACATTTGCAAAGTACAACGTCAGAAATGTTTTTTCAATTGTGGAAAGCACGCGCAATATTATGCGCATAATTAATATAACAACATATACTATAATATCATTCTATATTGTTTCCTGGTATATTGCCAGGCACGACAATTTCCTGATGATTTAGTATAATTCAGTATAATACAATATATAACAATTTAACGGGCAGGCAATTCTTAACTGGATTGTAATTTTAGTATGGGGGAAATTGGAAACCATTGACGTAAAATCGAAAGGCCAAGTGTTCTATGTTCTATCGACTATAACGTACCAACGAACCAAAAATTTAAATGGACAGAACTTAACCATAGGTGTATTCGAACAATTCCCAACAATGATGAAAGTTTCGTGTAAACCCGCGCCGACATCTGTTTATTCGTATTCCGGCGGATATAATGGCACCGATGGCATTATGTTAGGCACCATAGCAAAGTATATGAATTTCAAGGTTGATGCCGTGCAACCGCTTGGTGACGATAAGTATGGACACCAAATGAAAAATGGCACTTACATCGGAGCTATAGGTATTATATTAATAAGAGATTTTTATATCCTTCGATGTCTCGTGTTATTATAGTTTATATGAGTACACCATTTATTGCAATAACTTGTAGAACCCCATACTTAATCGAAATTTAAGCCTAATTAACTATGTATACATATATACACTACAGCTCAGAATTATTCGACTTTTGAACTTTACTCCTAAATGTTTGCTGTCTTACGATTAGTTACCAGGAATACGCTAATTAGGAAGAAAATAATAACAAAATAAACAAATTCGTAGTCATTTAGAATACTATTTATATTAGTATGTGTTGTCATTGTGTTATCCTAAACAGCAGATGCAAATTTAAATCCGTTTTTGTAACCGAAATCTACACACTTCTTAAACCCGACCTGTCGTCGTTCAAACACTTGAGCGGTAGTGTATATGCAGGATGTACCAAATTAAGTGTTAGAAGCTGTTCTCTCAAAATCTAATGGAGATATCGACATCATTTTTTTTAATGAAAGGCTAAGGGGGTCTGATATTTTAGTATGTATTACATTTTGTAGGGATAACTGCTTGGGGGGGGGGGGGGGGCAACACTTATTTAAATGGGAAGTAGTATTCATTTTTTATTATCGTGATACCTCTCATTAAACTGTATAGCATTTGCTTGAACCATTTTTATTTATTATGCAAATTTAAACATTTATAGCGAAATATTGAAATTGATTCTCCGAATACGTATACGGACAAGTTAAGCAATCTGATGTTACTCTTGTTTAGTGTTGCGTGGCAACAGTTAAACTATACAGAAACACAATAATAAATTAAACTAAAGTGGCCGGATATTCTTACAAATAGAAAAAACCAAAGCCATCAGTCTTCAACTTGAAAATAGCAAAGTTTCACTTCAATGTTTTGAAATGATCGACAGAGTATTTGTAAAAGATTTACAAAGTGCTTAGAAGTCCAAGGACATCATTTTCAGTATACAAGCTGTATATATATAACTATTATCGCCGGTTGCAATGCAACACGTCACCTTGGCTAAGCTATGAAATTGAGACTACTGACAGCGAGTAAAGTTCTGGGTAGATATCAAGAAAAGTTGTCAATGTGAATATTCTGAATAACTTTTAGTTGCGAAGATACAGAGGAAAATATGTGCTACAACCGCTACTTGCTCATTGCATTCTAACTTTTACCGCCACGCCGCGGTTGGACATAGAGTTAGCCCAAACTCAAATGGTTCATTAATCTCTCTTTTTTACTAATATCAAAAATGATTATCATCAATGAGTTAAGTTGGGTCCAGTCTATATAAAAATGTGGCTGTCGCCAGGCAACCGCGTACGTAAGAATGAAGTGTACACGTAACCTAAGTATTTTACTAATATCTCTGAAATTAAGGCCGAGCGGCGGTGATATGCATGGGAAAAATTGTTCAACTGTCCTTGACAACATATTTTAAGGTCATCGAAATCAGTGCGGAATCCTCTTTTCTAGATATACAGGGTGAGTCAATAACTATGATCACCTCAAATAACTTGTTTTCTATTGATCGTATCAAAAATGTTTATAACGCATTTTGCTGTATTTCGAGCGCCCCATCAGATGGAAGCAATTTCATTTTTGAAAATTTTATATTTTCCGAAATCTCAAGGTCACCTTGAGTTTTTTATAGGTCAATGTGCTTTTTTTTACTGGTATCATGTAGTCGATGAAGAGCTGAATCCAACGACCTATGACTCACTATGGCGCACTTTGACTCACCCTGTATACCCAGGGCTTTACTCGCTGCCACTGCACTAAAAAATGCAAGACAAAAAGGTACATTTGTTTAAAACAAGGAGATACTATGCAATTCGAAATGCCACGGAAAACAAACGTGTTGCAATAAGTGATCTATATATAATTATCTATATAATATCTATAGATAATATCTAGTTATTTCATAAAACAACTAGTTAAAGTGTACAATAAAATTCTTTTTATACATTTTCCCTAAAACGCTTAGTTATTTCATGAATTAACTGAATTAGACACTTTAACGGTAACATATATATAACTTTTATACTGAAAATAAGAGCTGACAAAAAACACGCAAAACATCGCATGCCAAAAACAACAAACAATTACAGAACGAATCAAATTTTCTTGTTAATTATCACGTAAAGCATTAATTTTCCCCAAAGCAGATATATTTGCACATAAAGTAAAGAATTGATAGATGCTATCCTGCACGAGGCAGTATTTGCGGAAAGAATGTCCATCAAGTTGAGACTTGGCTGGTTTTAAATTTCCGGTATCATCCATCTTATAGCTGACGTCGTATACCGCAGAGTCGACGTGTGCTTCGTGCCGTTCTTCATAAAAAAGTACGGGGAGAACATGAATTTGATGGAATTTACTACGCACGTGGACTACGACAGGTTATGCGTAGTAGTACCTAAGGCTCAAAAGATACCCAAGGGTTTCAGGATATACCACATCTTCGAACCCTCGGTTTGGTTGTTCATGACATTGTCGCAAATTGTGATGTATCTCGCCTTGTACTATATCAGGGTACTCACACCACGAAGGTACGGATCAATCGTGTCCAGATTGGTACTGAACACTTAATCTTAATCATTAAATAGAACTACAATGCCTTCGGAAAGTCAATGATCGGTAGTAACATTATTATTATTATTATTAAATACTCTATGAAATAAAAATACAGTGGGATGTCGATTTTCCGCACTTCAATCATTCGAACCGTCAATTACGAGAACTGTCGCTGCACCAAAAAAATGATGTAGCTTTGAATCCAAAAAATCATATATAGCTTTTAGTCCAAGAGTTTAAATCTTCGAATACTAATGTCACGAAAGATCCCAACACTCTTTGAGCTTTGGTTAATAACTAATGTTAGGCTTAATTGCAGTTATAAGAGAGTACACTCGTGCATGTTTAATTATCCCCAGTTGGCTCGATTAATCGACTTTCTACTGTAATGTGTATTACATTAACAATTTTCAACTAGTCAGTAATAAGCCGCATTCGAAATATCAACCTGTAATTACCTCTGCATATACCTGCATTACCTGAGAATACCTCTGCATATTAAATAATTCAAGTCTGCTTCTCACAAGTTGCAATACGTTGCTAGCCAACCAGATAAAAACCGTGTTTAATAGGGCGGATCAGTAATACATCTTGGAGCAGCATACGTGTTCTGACGTTTGAATTTATTGGGTGGGTAGTGACGGAGTTCAGCCTTGGAAATTTGTTTGTAGGTCCGAAAAGGTCGAGTTTACGAAATCGATTTTCGAGGGGTTTTTCGTGAACGCGGGTTATCCCATCAAGTTCCCGAAGTCGGGTGCAGAGAGAATTCTGTTGACCGCCATATCTATAAGCAGTATGACACTCACTGGGACCTTTAACGGTATCCTCTACAAATGCTTCGCGAAGGATATGTATTACAAGGACATTGATCGTATGAGTGATTTAGATAAATCCGAATTACCGGTATCATTCTCATCATTCAGTGTAAGCGACATTTTCGGTGAAAACAACGCGGATATGACGCCATTGATGAAAAGCTTGAAAAGCAAATTAATGTATGGGAAAAATTCAGTCAAGAATGCTGCTCATTATCGCAATGTTTCGGCTCTTTTAAGAGAGTACTCTTATCCTTTGATAAGAGAGACACTGGTAGATAAAGACGGCTCGCATTTAGTGCATCTAACGAAAGAATGTCCAGGTATGCAATATATAATATATGTTTATATCTGTAACATATAATATACATCTATCTGTTTACGCTCAACCGCTTATTGAATATGTTAATCCTCCATCTGTCTGTAATGTGGTAACGGAAAAAATTATATGATGCTTGCCATCTCGCACTGTAATCAGTCGACAGATCATTCAAAGTTAATTTGATACCTTTCGCGCTAATGAATTATAGTTGATTAGTAAATGTATTCGGTCACTGAAAGGAAGTAAGTAAAAAAAATCTTGCAATCTTCCAGCGAGATTCTACTTGTCGTATCTACTACCGAAGGACTCGATCCTACGAGAAAGGATGAATGTTTTAATCAATAGAATGAATCAAGCAGGATTACCAGATCTTTGGAGAAGACGAACGCTAGCATTTCGCGCGCGAAAGATGAAATTAATCGTCGAGAAAGGACACACGCATGGAAACGATGAATTTGTATCGTTTAAAATGAGCGATATGCAAACGAGCTTCTTATTACTCGGCTGTGGATTATTCTTCGCGACAATCGTGTTCTTCAACGAGATAGGATGGTTGAAGTTGTGTTTCTATAAAATGAAAGGGGATAAACTTGTCGCTAAGATTATTAGATGCACGAGGAAGTGGAAAGAACTGTAGTGAAACTTAAAGGTTGATTATCATAAATCATTTTTCACGAAATAATCGATTTTCATCAATATACTGTGATATACAGGGTATCCTACTTAAAATATCCCAGAAAAGCCGCCTGATTATATAACAACACATGTTTCCGCGTAAAAACATGCGTGTAAATTAAACGTGATTAGTAGGTAACTTATTATACGGGACACCCTGTATAATAGTAGTGGATAGTATTAATAACATATAGTATTAATAGTATATAGTATTAATAGATAATGTTTATAAAAGTATAATTTTAACAGCAACTTACGGCGACCTGTATCTACTTCTATAGTACTTGAGTAGAAAAGTTAATTAACTTTCTATACCACTGATAAAATAATCTGAATATTTGTTCTCAAAATGGTCGAAAACTGCATGTTCAGGCCGAGAGCTATCGGACTTTCCTGCATACATGTATAATGTATAATGAACGGTTTCAAGCCTTCATCAATCACAATGTTATTATAACTGTTATAACTAATAAATAATGTTAATATACAGGTTTCGCACTCCAAATTAACCCTTTGCAAATTATACTCACCTTTTTGCACTGCAAATTGACCATTCTGCAGATCATATTCACTGTTAGATACCTAACGCAAACAGCTACGTGTTTGCTACGCGAGCGTATCATTGTCAACAGACCGCATCTTAGGGCATACCTCCTTCAAAAACAATCGCCAATAGTCATCTGACCAAATCATAGGGCATACTCATTCAAAATATGTACGTCACCGTCTACAGTTATTTCCCCTTATCCTATTTTTCCTTCCACCACTCCATGCCAATTCCCTCATTGTATATATGTATATCCCTTACATATTCCCAACACACCTTTTTACCAAAAAGTCTACCGAGAACGCTGTCAGTCTACATTACGAAGGTTTTGATACCGCAAAACACCATTGTACGATTTATTTCACTGTGGAATAAAGTATACTTAACCAATCAACACGGGTATACAACATCACCCTTTTTGCAAATCAAGCTTTTCTACAAACCTCTTTTCGTATGCTATTGCAATAAAATCTAATGTAAAGTTATTGTTCCGAAATGTACATTTAATTGTATTTTTGTAATAATATTTAAACGAAAAATAGCATAAAATTACATAAAATTGTAGAGTTCTAGCATTCGTGAGGATTAATAAAGGAAATCTACTGTGCTTGTGGTATTAGAAAATATATTGTATAAATTTAAACTAATGATACTAACAAAAGCAAAAATAGCTATGACGGTAACCTAGAGTAACTTAATATAATATGTAACTTTAGCGTATCATATAATGCGTATAATCCGTAGCGCGTGTATCGAGGGTTCTCCTAAGACTGCTTCTCAAAAACTAAAACTTAAACCGACAGTCCTAACCTACGCCCTTATCTTTAGTGCTACACAGGCACACACACAGACACACACGCATTCTCAAGTACGGGTTGGCCACCCGTCTCGCCTCCAAGTACCGATACTACAAAATTAATATAAAATACTTATTTAACACCAACAATATTTTTATATTACTCCGCGACAACTGGACAACCTCACCCAGAAATATCAGAAAAACTCGTGCAATTTACTACTAGTAGTTTGACTGTTGGATCGACTTGGGATGAACATAACGGTCGCACCAGGAATCCAAAATTTTACAGAAGTTACATTCTTTGTTTATAATTGTTCATGACTATTTCTTTATGATATTTCATATTATGGTACCATCGACCTTGCCATACTATAGCCCGTTCCAACGAACCTTTCACCCGATTCCGACGAGTTTACATTCGATCTGCGCAGGTCCCCACTACCATTCCCTGCTCCGAACACGCTATTGGCCGTAGTCCGAATGTGACGTCACCGACGAAGCGACTCAGAATCAATATATACGGTGTACCGAAAATTCTTGAACATGACTATGTAGGACTCTACTTATATTGTAACAAACTTTTGAAGTAAATATTTCTGAAATAAATTACTACACTCATACATACATTCCATAGTATTAAGATTTCTAATTAATTCCGGAAAATCCCGAAAACAATGAAACAACACGGTATAACCGTAGGGTAAAAGTACCAGTAGTTGACCATGTATTAGTAGTTAATTTATAACATGTTTTATGACACTCCGATCTAGCAGAATTTCCTTGCAGTTGTTTAGGATTAAATTCCTGACTTTTCCAAACATGTGCAAGGCACATTGTTCATGACAAGTTTGCCTTAGTCTACTAGTTCGTTGTTTGCTCGAAACACTTCCCTTAATAATAGTAACAATGGCTTCAATATCCGGCAAATGCCGTGGGCCACAAAAAATGCAACTTAGGGACTAGCGGTCAACCGATCACATCTGGTGACCAGGTACTTTAACTGGTCAACTACTGGTACCTTTACCTAAAATAATTTCAAAAAGGTAATGTGTTACTTGTATATATACCAAGTATTGTTTTAAATGTTCTTACTGCAGCGTACACTACTAAGAAATCATTCTGTAAGTTGCAGTTTTTCGACACCGTATATATAAAGTTTCCTTCCCGCGGCAATTTGAAGCCGTGGATAAAGCAGTGGTGGGAAGAAAACATAGTGGGGGCTGCGTGAGCTGGGTGAAAGGTTCGTTGGAACGGGCTATAACGGGAAGCCAAGATGCTTCCAGGAACGTACAATTAACTAATACAAAAAAATATAAATATCTGCTATAATGGGTGATAGATAGTGGATCTTCAAACATGAACATACAGTAATCTGCACTGCAAGTGTAATAACAACGTATTTTAATGAAAATAATATTCGTGCTTTGGATTAGCTCAGTCTGCAACCAAATTTAAATATTAATGAAAATCTATGGTGCTGGCTAAGTCGCAAGCCTTATGAGGGGGTATAACAATATGGTAATTTTAAAGAATTGCAGGACGCAATATATGCAATTTGAAGAAAAATGAAGCGACAAATAATGAAAAATATATACGACACCATGTCCAATAGAATATTTGAAATTATAAATAAAAATGGACATATTATAATACACATTATTGAATTACTCTATGGAAGTATCATAACAATATAAAATAATCAATAATAGGTAGTGAGGTTTCCTGTTATCTCACTTCAGTAACCCCAATGATGAGGCTATTATTCCAGTAATTTGTATAACTGCAATACCTGCAATAGCAGAACCTACTAATCGCCACCTGAGGGGCAATAGGAATGGGCATAAGAAAATGATGCATTCGTTTCGGGAAAGGCTACATTTTATGGTTTATGGTATTAAGGTACAAGACCCAGAAAAGTGGGCCACGTGGCTCAGTGGTTGGAACCGGTCGATTACTCCTCGAACAATTGTGAGGGTAAGAGTGTGCCCTCCAGGCGTTCCCCGCAGGTAGTAAAATTGTCGCGGTATCCGACGGTTCATTCAGTGCAACTAAAAATTGTCCCAAGGGGACTGAACACATTGTCTTGGTAGTTGAAAATAACAATAGAAAAGGGAAAAAGTATACAAAATGGAAAAAACAGTAGAAAGATTCAATACAACTCCAAACTTTGTCATAACTTGACATAAGCATGGAAGAGAAAATCGCTAAACGCAGTAACCCCTCTAGAACAAAAAGCAAAGTCGCAGGACATAAATCAAAGCCATCTTATGACGGGTTCCTCTGTCGAATCGAAAATCTTAATAAAACAATCGACAACCTAACAAGCCCGCTAAAGCAAGAGAGATCCTTGAATAAACATAGTCGAGCCTCAACATTCAAGGAAGCAGTAAAAACAAAAAGGTACATATAGAAGGACCAAAATGATCAGAACCATTCACAAAACGCATAGCAGGAACCCAACAGGATGAAAAAAACAGGCACCATCATCCGCAAGGAAAAGGGCAAAGACCACCGATACATCAACCCAAAATGAAGACAATAAGCGAGAGAGACCACGCCCAATAGAAGTCTCCAACCAAACAACAAAAGACACCAACACCGCAATAAAAAAGTACAGTAAGGATAGTAACTTCGTAATAAAAAGAATTAATAACTACAAACACTTCATACACTCAGACACGCCAAGACCACAGCTCAATTTGCCAGCTACTAATAGAAAAAAATATACAATATTACACATATACCCCGAAAACAAACAAGAATATAACAGTGCTCTTAAGAAACTTACAATTAGAAGGAGACTTCAATCCGCAGGAACTTCTCAACGAATAAAAAAGAAAAACGTAGTAAATATAGAATTTACAAAAGTAAAAATATTGTCAACGAAAAGATCAGTGAAAAAAGGCAGGTAACTTACAATTAGACTACATATGCGTAAAATGTAACAATAAGCACAATCCAGGAGAGTGCCTCGTTCCTCCACAAAACTCAGATAGGAAAGAAATAGCTAAACTATTATACAGGGTGTCCGGTAAATCGACGATCAACCTGAAACTGGGGGTAGATCAGACCCTGATCTATTAGAATTTGTTATGTCATGTCTAGTGAAACTCTCACGGTTTTCGAGATATTGGCGGTTTTGTCTTTTTTATGAAAATCCGTACCTCCGTACAGTTTGTTTGCTGCCGTTGCCACAAATGAAGGACTATTTTCAATCTGTTTTTGCCATAATGTTCAAGAAAAGACGCGCAATGCTCCACAGGGAACAGTTTTTCAGTGGTATAAATAAGACATCCAGAAAATAATGGTTCTTTTCACGTTTCAACTCTGCCTTTTCACCATCATCTAACTTTGTCCTTTTGTCTTGTAAAAAAAGTATAATACACTAAGCGTGCCAATTGTCTTAAAAACTTTCCTGATTAGTCCAGATTTGAAAATGCTTTGAATCTTTCACTTATCCCTTTCAGGTGCAAAGATATTCGTATTAATACGCGTAAGGAGCTAATTCCGGTAATTTACGCTTTTACCAAATCTTATCCATATCTTACTTTATTGACAATTTTGTTACATAATATCATTGTTACATGTTAGTTTTGCTACGTGCAGCACTCGCTCGCTACACATAATCGATTTTCGTACGTTTAGATCTTTTTAGCTGCGCAGGTGGCAACGAGGCGCAGGTAAAAGGGAGAGACGGGCTATTACGGCCGTTCACGGCGAGTAAAAGTGACAATTAGTGAAAAATGCTTTGTATGTGAGGTTGTAACTCGATAAGCTTTGTGGCGTTTATGATACGGACATTTATTGCTTAATAAATAATTCACTAGGGAGTGTAATGTGTAGGGAAAAAGGAAGCAAATATTTTTTTCTCTTAATTTGTTTATTTTATAAGAGGTGTTCAAATTGTCGCCCCCCTGTCCGGATGCAGGCTCTGCATCGTTTTACAAATGAACGTTTTAAATGACGTGCGTATCCCGCTTCAGTTATTTGTTGAGCTGCTACTTTTATGCGTTTGCGTAAATGCGACACCGATCTGATGGGTATCCCGTAAACCATTTCCTTCAAACAACCCCAGTAAAAGAAGTCCACGGGGTTAAGGGCTGGTGACCGCGGCGGCCACGGAATTGGCCCTAGACGTCCAATCCATCTCCCAGTGTATATTTCATCTCAAAAATAGGAAATTAGACGCGTCCGTATCATAAACGCCACAGAGCTTATCGAGTTACAACCCCACATACAAAGCATTTTTCACTAATTGTCACTTTTACTCGCCGTGAACGGCCGTAATAGCCCGTCTCTCCCTTTTACCTGCGCCTCGTTGCCACCTGCGCAGCTAAAAAGATCTAAACGTACGAAAATCGATTATGTGTAGCGAGCGAGTGCTGCACGTAGCAAAACTAACATGTAACAATGATATTATGTAACAAAATTGTCAATAAAGTAAGATATGGATAAGATTTGGTAAAAGCGTAAATTACCGGAATTAGCTCCTTACGCGTATTAATACGAATATCTTTGCACCTGAAAGGGATAAGTGAAAGATTCAAAGCATTTTCAAATCTGGACTAATCAGGAAAGTTTTTAAGACAATTGGCACGCTTAGTGTATTATACTTTTTTTACAAGACAAAAGGACAAAGTTAGATGATGGTGAAAAGGCAGAGTTGAAACGTGAAAAGAACCATTATTTTCTGGATGTCTTATTTATACCACTGAAAAACTGTTCCCTGTGGAGCATTGCGCGTCTTTTCTTGAACATTATGGCAAAAACAGATTGAAAATAGTCCTTCATTTGTGGCAACGGCAGCAAACAAACTGTACGGAGGTACGGATTTTCATAAAAAAGACAAAACCGCCAATATCTCGAAAACCGTGAGAGTTTCACTAGACATGACATAACAAATTCTAATAGATCAGGGTCTGATCTACCCCCAGTTTCAGGTTGATCGTCGATTTACCGGACACCCTGTATATTGCGCAAACTGCAAAAATGTTAGCCATCCCGTATCTCAAAGGGGATATCCGAAACTGGAAGATTTAAAACAAAAAATAGTAGAAAGAAAAGCAACATTAGAAATAGCCAGCGTGCAATAATTAGCAAGTATTAACAAAACAGTAAAACCAGATAAATCGTCCAGCTTCGTAACAGCTGGTCACCAACCGTGCCCCACACTCAAGGTACCGGAATACCTAGACAATGGTCCCATACAAACCCCAACCCCTGAACAGAGTATAGAAAAGGCCGCCTTCTGCAAACAATAAAAAAGCATCCAAGAAGCCATAATCAATGAAATCGAAAAACTAACACTAACGGTAACCAAAAATGAACTTAATCGCGGAGATATTCGATTGAAATATCGATTAACATGGACAAACCCGTCACCGAGGAGCAAAGAATACGGCTTAAACAGTGAAAAATAATATCAATAAACCCAAACTGCATAATAGCTAACGAAAGCCGAGTCACCCCCCTGGATTGTTTAGAAAATAGGAAACCCGACATCGCAACACTGTGCAATACTAAAGATATAAAATACAAAGTCCTCCGGCCGGCCGGCCACAGAAATACTCATGTCAGTGCCTTGAAAGTAGGAGTATTTCAGTGCCTTAAGATCAGCTTTCAAGGCAAATGAAAACTTATCCTCATTGCGGCATACGCCAGCGACAGAGTCAAGGGAGAATTTATGCATGAACCGAGGTGCCTATTCGAAACCCCGAAGATAGTCGACACAGAAGATTATTACATATTAGCTGAAGACCTCAACCCAGTCAATAATGTGAGAGGAGTCTCTCTGAAGAAATGGTACCTGGAAACACAAATAACATTCGGATCAATGCTATATAGGAAGGCTCAGCCGTCCTTCCGGTAAAGCAGCGCCTTTCTTGACCTTCGTCTCACTGACTACAGAATCCGCATGTTAAACCTAGGCAACCGAAACCTTCGCAAATCCTTTGACTATGACAGTGACCATAGAGCAGTTTTATTTGAAATAACTATAGACCCTGACAAACCGTTACTTCTAGGCAGACACCAACACAATGATACAACTTCAACAAAGCAGACTGGAAGACATTTAAAAACTCTCTATTCGCTTTATATTTGTTATCTCTTCTTTTTAGTTTTATTTCCACCTTCGTTATGTTTGTAATTTTTACCAACCGGTGCCATCCGTTAAATAAATAAATATTAAAAAACTACTTAACACAAAACGGTAACATTGACATACCACACAACAGATATCTAGCGAAAGACGAAATAGATGATTACATTAACAAACGAAACGAAAATATAAGAGACGTAGTCGAACACTCATTGTCAGTACCACACACAACAAAAAATTACAAATCTACGAACCGTTATGTGGGGTGTGAGAAAGTATGAGAGAGTGAGTGTGTGAGTGGCTATCTCGAGAGCTGCTATGTGTGTGTGTGTGTGTGCGTGCGGGGGAGAGAGCGAGTGTTTCGGTTATGGAGGAGTGAGTGTTTTGGTTATGGGGATGAATGCGAGCAGAGTTGTCTGACGAGTTGTGAGACGTTTAAGAGAGTAGTCGAAATAGTGAAATAGTGTAGTATTTGAGTTGCTTAGCATAGTGTTGATTGAGTCGTAGAGTAATGTAGTTAGTGTCGTAATTTAAATAGTGTAGTGGATTGTTATTACTTTATTTCCTAGTTTATCAAATATATGTGGTATCGAGAATCTTCTCGAAGCTTCCTTTGAGGGTGCCGACTGCGTCTCGGATATATTGTGCGTTGTTTTCCGAGAATAAGTGAATGAAAGTGAGTGTATGCATGTGAGCGAGAGAGGGGGTTGAGCGTGCCGACGCGGGTAGCTGCGGAGGCAGTTTCTGGCTACTGGCGAAAGTGATCGGATGTTTTATACCTTTGTAACTTATTATAGGTTATATTATAAGTTTGTGCTAATATACTTTATTTATACCACATATATGAATATAGACATTAGTTATATCAATTAACGAGTTAAAGGTTCAACCTCTCCTCTTCATCCCTTTCTAACAACATCCTACAGTTATATCATACAAAAAATAAGTAAACTAAGAAAGAAAAAACTAATCACAGCAATATACAACCTATCGAGACTAGAATTATACCCAGGCTAAGGAAACTTTAATAAATCATTTCAAAACAATACCAAAAACAGTTAGACAGGAAATCAGCTTTCCACGAATTGAACAATAAATAACACTGTCCAACACAAAAAGAATGTTGTAACAACAAATAGGCGATTCTTATAGATTTTTACGTGCTGAAAACGAATCCGCAAACCGTTTCTCTCCAGCAGCTACCGTTTTCGAAAAAATCAATTTTGAAAAAAAGGTACTTTTTTGTCTTGAACAAGATTTGTGATGTAAGTATATAAGTTAGATCATTTTTATTTGTTGCAAAAAATTCTGTGGACCATGACGAATAAAATGGTATGAATTACTTTTACAATATGAACTTGCAAATATGATTAAACATTAGTTAAAGTTGGCGGGACACGCTCTGCGCGCTCATTTTTCGAGATTCGTTTCAAATTTTCGGAAAAATTAGACCTCTGACGAGGATTCCAATTACTCTACGCGATAGAACAGACATTCCTCTTTGAAAAGCACTCCGAAAATATGCAAAGCAGACTTTGGTGTCGTAAATAAAAGCCAAAAAGTCGAGGAAGTTACGGATTGTCAGCACGGGTTCTCAGACGCGATATTTCCGACGCGCTCCACTCCGGTATATGTCCCCCAGCGCTCACGTGCGCGCATACATGTGGCGTCTGAGAACCCCTGCTGACAGTCCGTGACTTCCTCGACTTTTTGGCTTTTATTTATGACACCAAAGTCTGCTTTGCATATTTTGGGAGGAGTGCTTTTGAACTTGCACTTGAACTTTTGAACAGAAGTGCAACATGAGAAAAGAAAAACACATAAACATTATCGCACACAATATAAACATCCTAAAAACCGAAATCACCTATCCATATGTGTTTTTACCAACACCAACACAGCAGACACTCCTGACACAGTATGTATCCCACCAGACTACTTTTCCTCGTATCAAAAATTAAAAACAAAATTCCAGAAGCTAAACAACCAGAAACCCTCTGGATTCGACAATATCCCAAATATCTCTCTCAAACAACTACCCGTACTGCACATCTACTACTATTCCATAATCTGTAGTAATTGCCAATGTTACCTACTTTCTAACAGCGTGGAAGACAGCCAAATTAATAGTTTTAAAAAAGAAAGGCAAACACAGCGAAGAACCCTCAAGTTATGGACCAAGTCTGTTACCCAATAACAGCAAAATATTTGAAACCACAATTAATGACGCGCTAAACACCTTCTGCTCCACTAGTAATGTCATCACGGGATACCAGTTCGGATTTAAATTGATACTCGAGAGTTCATGTGATTACAAAGTTCACCTCAGACATCTGTTTGGCGCGAAATGCAGGCGACACGGTTTGGCTAGATGGACTTTTCTTCAAACTGTTAGAAAAGGGCTTTATCAGGCACATTGTTTACATGCTCCGAGACATGCTTGACGAAAAGCAATTTAATGTTACGGATGGGCAAGCACGGTCAACAAAAGTTTTCCAAATACGCGACGGATTAGAATAAGGAACCGTTTACTACCCCATTTTGTTTAGTATCTTTATAAGCGATCTTCTGCAGATTCTATTCTACGCACCTGAACAAAACAGACAAAATACTCCTATACAAACTACTCATCAGACCAAAACTAACACATGGTTGCCAAATCTGGTTTAATATCAGTATTAACACAATAGGAAAATTACACAGGTTCGAAAGAAAATATCTTCGTGCATGTTTCGGCAAATACAGATCACCGGAATCAAATTATACCAAATTCATTAGCAACACAAAAATCTACGAAGAAACAAAAATAGAACTAACCTCTTTATACTAAAACTAACAAGAAATCACAAGAAATCACTTTACTCGGTTGAGAAAGAGTCTACACGAATTGCATGTAAACAGCGGAAAGTGACGTTACAATCACCGTATCATCCTGAACGATCAATCATTCTTCAATTATAAGTCTCGACCCCATTAGGCATTTTTCCAACTCCTGCCCGATTGCTGGGCTAGCGAATGAAACCGACAACCAAATTATATTGTAAGTGAAAACCAAAATTATTTAAATCTTTAAACCCAACATTTCTTGTAAAGTCAAAGGGACTTAAACACAATTTATCCAACACATCTACATTTGTACTTATTCAAAATTTATCTTTTTATTAATATACTTTAATTAAACTTTACCTTGACTCAAACTGAATATCCTTTTTTTATATAGCTACGAAAACGTATCTACGAGATCCAACAATATTCCTCCGCAGTTCGGGGAATATTAATATTACACAGAGCCTTCAGTTTATATTATTGTTATGTTTAACCTTTTATAGGTTTTTAGGTTTATTGTTCCAACTGTATATGTGAATCTAGTATTTTGGCAACAATAAACGTATGTTTTTAAAAAAAGGTGGTTGACACCGGCCAACACCGGAGCCGAGGATCACGGGTTCAAATCTCAACGAAAAGGCTCTTCATTTTTCTCCTGCTGCTCTACAAAAGACTAAAGCGAAGCGTCCATCCTACAGAGTATTAATAATCCTTTAAACTGTAATTTGTTATAGTTTTAATTCTTTGAGATGAAAACTTCATCTTTTGTGTTTACATTGCTATCCACAGCGATTGTCGCGTCGTGCAATGGACGCTGGCGAAGTCTTTGGAATACGCGATTGGAGCCCGGACAGACTTCTGAATTGTAATTGAACCAATGCAATATTGTATAATTGTATAATTGGCGATAATAAATGATAACTAAATTCTACTATATGCATATCGTTCGATGATATAGTGGCAACTCAATGTTAGCCACTGTTGTGTCGTGAATTCGTTTGAACCAGAATGTGTTCCTGTAGTCGTTCTTACAAATTACTTGTATCGGTGAACTGTTATTCACTTTTTGCTTTGGACGTTAATCGTAAGGGAGACGATTTTAAATATTTGAATACAACTCCTTGCTGTCCCTGGGAGACTCTGCTTTCTACGAATAACGTGAAGTTGTAAGTTTTGCGATGTCTTGTGATTGAAAGATCGTTATGCTTAACAAACTTCAGAGTTTGTCCGTACGTCGTCATCTGTTGGTAACTTGATGATGACTGGTGGATAATTCCTTGCTAACTGGTTGATAACTGATGGGTAACTGGTTAGTACAATACTTTCTAGCTGGCGGTCTTGGTAGATACAGTAATTTGTTGTACAATAGCGTGCAGGGTGGGCGCTTGCGCCTCTCATTGGTCGGATTGTGGATTTTCTAAAGACAGTGGGGCAGACATGGTGCGAGCTTGAACCGTGGAATGCTGAGAATGAGTGTCCGAATTTCCAGGTACGGAAGGAGCAGTCGGGTAGGTCCGATGATTGAGGTGCTAACCATTGAAGTCCGTGGTTGTAAAAGACTTAAAAGGAGGACGATAATTTCGTCTTTTTCCTAATTGATTTCGTAAAACTCGCACTGTGCAAAACTGTCTATTATTGCGCCGCAACAGCCACTATATGTTCAGAATATGATAATTCGAGAGCAACTGTGTGCTAGCAACTATATATACAATATAGTTCAATGTGTACATAGTAATAGCAACTCAATGTTGTGTATAAGAAACGATATTCGCAACTGTCTCGACAAAGTCATCGCGTCAACAAAATAAAATTTGGTGAGCTGCTATCAACTGGACAAGGTGGAGTTCCCTACAACGGGTGAGAATATTGTGATGAATATATGTTTCCATTAGGCATAAGGCCCTGCAACCAAATCGAAGTGGTGTGTAACGTCCGGGACGACGTTAAACTACACCCCAAATTTTCCGAAACCTCAGACACACGAATATTATTATATTGTACACATAATTTGCAACTAACATATTTATCCGCTTCAATTATTGTTAAGTAAAACCATTATTAATAAGTAACTTTGTAAATCCTTCGCAAAGTCTCTTAGAGGAGTACGTGATCAATTAATCTACTTTCAAATTCTTTCTCACAAGATAAATTTCATTTCACGGATAAGCTTGTGTAACGTTTTAATCTCGTATAAACTTTTGGGTGGTCGAAACTTACGTTCCCACCAGACAATTCTTAATCAGTTCGTATGTAACCAATACTTCTTGTGAAACTCTGCGAAGAATAATTTCGATAAAGATGTTTATACACCCTTAACCAAAACAGCGTGACTTCACCGGTGAAGTCATTGCGCGATAGCAAACTACGCTGGGCAGTCTCAATTGAACATAAGATTTTGTTACTGTAGAGTCCCGCATACCGATCCCATACGATAACCGGGCCCCTACCCCAAAAAACCCAGTACAAGTGAGGGCTACTGAGAGAACCTCCGCAGTTACAGGTTACAGTTATAGCCTGCAGTTACAGATTACAGTTACCGTTACAAGTTACAAGTTGCAAGTTACAAGTTACAAGTTGCAAGTTGCAAGTTGCAAGTTGCAAGTTGCAAGTTGCAAGTTGCAAGTTGCAAGTTGCAAGTTGCAAGTTACCAGTTACCAGTTACCAGTTACCAGTTACCAGTTACCAGTTACCAGTTACCAGTTACCAGTTACCAGTTACCAGTTACCAGTTACCAGTTACCAGTTACCAGTTACCAGTTACCAGTTACCAGTTACCAGTTACCAGTTACCAGTTACCAGTTACCAGTTACCAGTTACCAGTTACCAGTTACCAGTTACCAGTTACCAGTTACCAGTTACCAGTTACCAGTACAGTAGTGTAGGACTTGCGAGCGTGCAACCCTTTAGTGAACCCCCTAAGAGAGGTAAGATTCTTCTGTTAATCCGTCTGTAACTCAAGGCACCGAGGTGTACTTGCAGTCGTATAGACAATCTGTAATGATTCTCTCGCAACCACTTTACTGACGTGAACCCAATCTGGTCATAATTTGAATTGTTCTAATTTGGAGGCCGAGGCAACCGAGTCGCACTTTTGTAAATTAGGGCATCCGCTTTATTCCGTCACACTGTAACTCCGTTGATGAACGTATAATCATCACACTCCGAACCTTAATTTTGAATCTACTTTTATTATAAACCAATTGAAACTACCTTTTATTTTATTCAATATACTACAAATTTTATATAATATATTTGTTGTTTGATTACCTCTGACCTTCGCTTGTATAATCTATAAAAACTCTCCTGCCAGAGTGCATTTAACATTTTTCAGTAGTAATACTCAAAGATTACGTGGCCTACCTGGCATCACGTGCCGTTGTGGCCCAAAACCGGCATCACAAACTGAATTACAATCTTGAGTAGGAACCTCAGGACTTGGTGGCCAAATTGGCATTATCAGCCCTTCGGTTTTCTAAGATTTAGGAAACGCCAATACTTGCGATTCGCCTCTCCGGCACAAATTGCAACCGCCAAACCGGCGAATTATTGGGGAGTGACGAAAACAATACTCCTCTCGAGATATATTAAATAGACAAGAGATCAAAAATGCATTCTTTCAGAGTAACAATTTATAATGCCAAAAAGGGCCAATCGCCGTCGCACTAAGCGAGGAGGCAAGAAAGTTAGAGAGCGCAAGTTGCGGGCACAAGCTGGAAAACGAGAAAGGGTCTAGCCGGTTAAGGTAGTCAAAAGTGCCCCTAAACCAAATTGGACTTGCGATGGGTCATTCGATAGCTTATGATAAAAAAACAATCTGTGCCAAGTTTCAACTTTGTATCTCGACTGGGGGGGTAGTAAAGGGCAAAAAACAAAAAATCATGTTTTTGTTGAATTTCTTCGAACTCAGTAAATGAAAAATTGTGAAAAAAATTAGTGACACGTCAATTAGCGATACACATATTATAGAATTTTTTCAGATTTTTATGTTGCAAATCCAAGCTGTGAAAAATAAAAAACGCAAAAAAATGCCGAAAAATACCGATTTGGTATTGAAGGAGTTGCAGAACTATAATTATATTATTTGGGTAAGTGGGTATATGTGATAGTATTGCTCTCAATTTTTTTTAGATTTTTTGATTAGGTGCGCCGTAGTTAAAAAAATTAAAAACCGGTTTTTTCGGCGTTTTTTGCGTGTCTAATTGACTTATAGGTCGAACTTTCGTATTATTCTCTATTAAATAAGTGTTTGTGCAGTAATCAATGTTTTTGCATGCAGCAAAGCAATATAGCAATTAAGGAAACTAAATAAATAGAGAAAATTGGAATTACTGTGCTATTAGAGCCTAGAGCGTAAAGAATATTTTCAAGTGGTGCGGTCGTCCCGTGGCAAAGCATCAAGCTGTTGAAACGCTGCGGAATTTTTTTGTAGGTTCGCATCCCACTTAGGTTAATTTTTTTTTGCATTTCATTTTCTTAACTTCTAACTACATAACAACCGAACTATATCAATATCTGTTTACAGGTAGTTTAAGCATATTTTTTTAAATATTTTAATGTAAATATGACTTAGGAGCGCATGTTTATCTTTAAATATAAGATATTTAAAAAATATGCTGAAACTATGTTTAAACTAGTTCGGTTGTTATATAGTTAACAGTTCAGAAAATGAAATGGAAAAAAAAATTAACCTAAGCGGGATGCGAACCTACAAAAAAATTCCGCAGCGTTTCAACAGCTTGACGCTTTGCCACGGGACCACCGCACCACTTGAAAATACTCGCTACGCTCTAGGCTCTAATAGCACAGTAATTCCAATTTTCTCTATTTATTTAGTTTCCTTAATTCCTATATTGCTTTGCCGGATGCAAGAACATTGATTACTGCACAAACCCTCTACCCTCCATCCCCTCTACCCCCCTCAATCGTCGAGATAGAGGACATAAACGATAGGGATTTGGCAAATTGTAGCCCTGAAATTATAATTATCGACTAAGCTTAATGAATAAATTTTAATCACGCTATACGTTTCGAAAATTCCCATTTTTCCCTTTCCTGTACAACGAGTGGTTCCCTGGCGTAAGAGTTCATGTAGACGGGCAAGCCTAAAACCACAAAACCCCTTATACGATTTACACAACGTGCGATTCGGGACCCCAAAATTCCGAGGGCATCCGAAATTCCCGGTGTAAACTCGTTTTCGGTTTTTAAGAACGAACAACCCTTCAGGTTGGACGTCACAGGTGCATGGATTCAGGCCTTGCAGGGCAGTTCCCTAAGTTATCCTGGCGCCTCCAGGGTGGTCCGAGGTCGTATCAGCCGAAAGCTTGGCTCTGTGCCTTAATTTATGGCCCGGATCAGTCGATGATCCTGCAGATACACAGGCATAAGAAAAGTTAGAGTTTAAACTGAAATAAGCCAAACTACGTTATAAACATCCATTGGGACCCTTAAAAGGATTACCCAAGCGAAAATTGTATTTTTGTAGTGTCACCCACGAAGAACGGCAATAAATCGAGTCAACAGCAACTCAACTTGCCACGCAACAATGATCGTAATATCATGCTGTATTTCATTTCAGATACCATCCATTAAAACGTTTCACGTTTCGGAAGAGGTTAACCTTTATCCCAATTTATGTCCGCCATTATCCGTGGTGCTCTGTGTCCGCGACAAAGAAGGCCAGCATTCACTCGAAGCTGAGTGTTTTTTTTCGTCGCAAATTTCAATAATTAATATCCCCTTCAGCACACATCTATAATTCCGAGTGATTTCTCAAGTTGAAAATTAACGCAATTTTCGTAAATACTCCCGGCATAAATAAAAAAGTAAGAGCGGTGATTAACAGACGGTCCCTTTAAACTTAGGAACCTGAGTGAAATTAATTGATGTCGCGCAGAGAAAAAATGGCGTTATTAATTCAAAACGATGGAAGCTCGACATATCTCATACTCTACATTGGAACATGTCGCAGAACGACAAATTAAAACGATTATTCATCTGCACAATTAATTCGGCCGCGGAGCGTTGTGAAAATGAACGAAAGGAACGATCGCAGTTTTAACAATTTTATTTTTATACATTCATATATTTCCTAATAAAGGCTTGTGTGTTGAAATATATTATGCAGAATTATCGAAATATGTAGTTATTACTAGGACTTGTGAATTATTGATTACAGAATATATTGTAGGATTTCTTTAGGAAGGGATAGAGAGGAGAGATTGAACCTTTAATTCGTCAAGTGATATGACTAATATCTATATAATATATTTAATGAACTAGGAAATAAAGTAATAACAATTCACTACACTATTTAAATTACAACACTAACTCTACGACTCAATCAACACTATGCTAAACAACTCAAAAACTGCACTCTTTCACTACTTCGACTACTCGCTTAAACGTCTCAGACAACTCTCTTCAACGTCTCCGACAACTCTGCTCGCATTCATCCCCATAACCAAAACACTCATTCCTCCATAACCGAAACACTCGCTCTCTCCCCCACACGCACACACACACACATAGCAGCTCTCGAGATAGCCACTCACACACTCACTCTCTCATACTTTTTCACACCCCACAATATAGTATAATATTATAAACAACAAGGATGGGTTAACTATTTACAATTAAGGATAAAGATACAATTATCTATTAACGATTTCGATATGTAACACATGTAAATTGTTCAACACATGAATTCTTTCTTATTGTTTAAACTAAACTCTTCGTAAGTACGAAGTTAAGATATTATAACTCGTCAGATTATTATTCCATCAACCAGATATTTTCTTGCAATTTTGAAATTACTTGGATCAGCCTGTCTTTGAAGGCATATATAATACTTCATAATTATATAACAAAAGTACGTAGTCATTCAAATTATTTTTTCACTGATATAAAAAAGTTACACATTGACTGTCGGACCGAAATTCGACTTATACGCTACTTCGTGACTCGCATTTGCAATATGTATGTATGTACAATGTACAGCCGGTCACAAAATAATTCGGACACCGAACAATTTTAATTTCTAAGTTCCATATTTTTAGTAAATGTACAAACAGCTACAAAACTGTATTATTAGGTGGTCCAATAAGTTCGTTCCGTTTTCAGCCGTTACAGTAAAACGCCGTTTTATTCAAATAGAATTTATTTTATTCACATATATAGTCACCATTCTTTTCAATTACTTCTTGCCACTTCTCAGGTAATTTCATAATTCCTTTCGCATAAAAGTCTTTCGTTTTTTTATTAAAAAACTCTGCCACGTGCTTTTGGAGGACCTCAAAGTTTTCAAATTTTTTTCCGGTAACCGAATTTTGAATGCACCGAAATAAATAATAATCTGATGGGGCTATGTCAGGAGAGTACGGAGGGTGTGGCAGGACCTCCCAGCCAAAGTCATTCAATTTTTCAATAACATTTCTTGCCACGCGTGGTCGAGCGTTGTCGTGCTGTAATATCACGCCCCTTCTGTTGGCTAATGCTGGCCTTTTTTCTGAATTTCTTCCTTTAATCGGTCCAATTGGTCGTAATATTTGTCGGCATTGGTGGTACAGTTGTGTGGCAAAAATTTATAATAAACAATTCCTTCCTAATCCCACCAAACCGATAGCAATACCTTTTTTGGGTGCAGTCCAGGTTTTGCCGTTGATTCGGGCATTTCGTTGCCTTTACACCAACTACGTTTTCTTCTAGAATTCTCATATTGTATCCACTTTTCATCCCCAGTAACAATTCTTTTTAAAATTGATTCATTTCGATGCCGATTCAACAGAGCCATGCACACTGCCAGGCGGTCTGCGCGGTTACGCTCCGTCAGTTCGTGCGGCACCCACATATTCAACTTTGAAATTAATCCCATCTTCAGTAAACAATTATGCACGGTGGATTTTTTCCTTTGAAGTTCCGATGCAATTTCACGCACTTGAATCCAACGATTTTGCACTACTAATGCACGTACAGCACTGTTGTCAGCAGTATGTCGTCCAGCGCGATGGTCATCTTCTAATGAAAAATTTCCTCCACGAAAACGATCAAACCATTTTCTGCACGTACGATCTGTTACAGAACCTTCCCCGTAAATAACACAAATATTTCTCGAAGTTTCCGAAGCGTTATACCCTTTACGAAACTCGTATAACATGATGTGTCGAAAATGAATTTTGTTGTCCGTCATGATTTTAGTTTAGATATTACAGAAAAACTTAAAAAAATACGTCTAATTCGCACGAAAGCAAAACTAGAAGTGTACTGGAATATGTACATTTTTTCCTGAGTATGTATTGTGGTTTATTACTCAGGTAAGAAGGTAATAGAGTCGCCGCGCCGAAAACGGAACGAACTTATTGGACCACCTAATACATAATGTTATACTGCACTATATAGATAATAGTAGAAACAAATTTTAAGTTATTGCCTATTATTTTTTAATATGAAAAAAACACTGAAGTGTATAACTACTAATTATACTTAAAATCATACATAACTATATGTAAAACTATAATAGTGATTATTGGCGGTAAGTTTAGTACATAGATAGGTAGATAAATTCTTTATTTCAGCCTCACAGCCATGAAATTTGGCCTTGGTTTATATTTCTACTTATATATGTATATTGCACACACACACACACACACACACACACACACACACACACACACACACACACACACACACACACACACACACACACACACACACACACACACACACACACACACACACACACACACACACACACACACACACACACACACACACACACACACACACACACACACACACACACACATTGACCTTTGTCTCATTCACTCCCTCCCCTACTTCCATTTCACTCAAACTCCGCACTTTACATCTTATTTTGTAGTTTCACTTATTCCTATTGCTCCTTGATGTTTTGTCCCTTCTTAAGCCCCCTATTGCACATTCCATCGTCTGTCGTCTGTTTTCTTTTCTCATTCAGTTTTCTGAGCCATTCGTCTATCTTCTCGTCCTTTCTCCCGCTCGCTACGTCCTCGATTCTAACCCCCCTGTCGGCTTCTCTGCAGCCCCTTACTAGGTGATCTAGAGCAAGGGTCACCAAACTTTTTAGTTCGCGGGCCGGACTGGCTGTTCGACACTAGGGTGGCCCTTATTTTTCGACATCGGAATTTTTCTGATGACGTCCGCCCAATGGTTCCATTTGATGAAAAAATGATTATGTCCAAGTTTCATCGCAATCGGATAACAGGAAAGGGTGCCACCAGGGGTTTTATTATTGGTCAAAAACGCGCGGCCGTCTAGTTCGCGGCCGCGCGCTACGCATGTACGTCGGGATTTTAACTAACATCTATTTCACTTAAGAAAAGGTTTCTTTATTTATAATTTTGTTGCAAAATTATTAAGCTCATATGTAGGTCAAGTTATATAATAAACTTACAAAACATTTATTGTACTCTGAAATTAATTTTACTGCTCTCTCTGCGGTGTCATTTACAACTTTTAATTTCGAAATTATATCAAGGGGTAGCCTGTAATTATCGTCTTGGTACCACGTCACAGGATCGTGTTGCAAAAATGTAGTATTTATATGGAATCTTTTAAAAAACAATTTGGTTTCTTTACTAACAATACTCAATGCCTTTTCCAACTAAAACCGAAATATCTTCTAATTTTGCGTTAAATCATTTTGGACTGTGATCAATGTTACTATCCTCTTCCGGAGACTCTAAAGCTTTAACCATTTTGCTTTTTATATTTGGAGAAATATTGTTATCAAAAAATGCCATTGCAATCGGCTCTGGACTTAAATACCATAAATGGTTTGTAAATTTTCTTATTGCGACCTGCGATATGGTATCATCGACATCATTATATAATACCATATTTAAAAAAAAATCTAAATCCGTTTTTGCTGCTTCAGCTGCCCAAAGGGCGCGGAACCACACTTTTACATAGACCCTAACAATGAAAATGCAAATGTCGCAAATACCGTTATCTTCCTCGGCACTTAAATTAAATTCTTCGCGAAATAAAAATATCTTTAAACAATAAATTTCCTTTGCCATGCATCGCGCGTGATGCATGGCACCCGGTCTTCAAAAAGATATTTCCCGATTCGGTACATCTCCAAGAAATAGAAGCGACAATTCTAACAATTCCTTATGATCTTCACGCGGTTGATTATTTTCTAAATTACTTGGTAAAAATACCTTAAGATTATCTAATTCATATAGGGGTAATAAAAAGGTCTATGCTGTTTTATGATTATCCTTTAACAAAATGCCTTATAGAGCGAAAAGGATTTTCGCAGGTATTGATAGCCCTTAGAGTTTGGTTCCAAGAATGAATTTCCCTTAGTCTAGAGGAATAACATCAAATTGTTTTATGATGGTAACAGAATTAAGAAGCAAACTGTAATTACATGACAGGACCATTCAATAAGGTTGAGAAGTCTTATAAGCCAAATACAAAAACTGTTTGAAAGATCTTCTAATCTATCATTTATTTCAATAGCAATGTACGGAACAGTTATTAGAGCCGTCCTATTTACTTTGAACGAATGGTAATAGTATTATCACAGTCATATAAGTATTTACCTGAAAGCACAATGCACATAAATTGTAGTTATTGAGTCGCCAATAATACACAGTGTAGCGGGAAAAGCCCAGACTCGATGTTCCTTTGCGCCTATGTGTCGGTCATTAGTGCGACAAGGATGGTTGCGAGATAATACCGATCTAACCTCTTGCATAGGCGTAGCCCGGCTGGCGGCCGCGCGCTTTAAAGAGCAGCCCGTTGCCAGAAGATGAATAATAATAAAACCCCTGGTGGCACCCTTTCCCGTTATCCGATTGCGATGAAACTTGGACATAATCATTTTTTCATCAAATGGAACCATTGGGCGGACGCCATCAGAAAAATTCCGATGCCGAAAAATAAGGGCCACCCTAATGTATACGTTACACAATCGTGTGAAGATCCGGGAATTGCGGCGTGGGTTGTAAAACATGTGAACAAATATAAAACAGGAATTCTTGAACGATTCGTGCCTTATGCTTCGGGTCCTTACCCTGGTACAACTTGAATGTCTCCGCAATGCCCATATTGGAAGCACTTTTTAAATTTGTTTTTTAAAATATGCAAATACTTATTTTTATCAAGAATTCCGACGATAAAAACTAATTCCGTAACACACCCCTAAATCATAACTGATCCGCCGCATTATTACAGTTTTAGGTATAGTTACGTATAGTTGTAAATATAATTAGTAAATTGCCCGAAACATTTTGTGACATCGAAATTCGCTTGCCCTCGATGTTTCTTTTCATATTTAGACAAAAAATTAAAAAAATGTTGTCTAATCTGTGTAAGTGCAGTGTAACATTATGTAATACAATTTTGTCGCAGCTTGTACATTTACTAAAAATATAGAGCTTAGAAATTAAAATTGTTCAGCGCTCCAACTACATATAACATTTAAATACAAAAATACTTTACCTCATTATCGTAACATTAACAATATTGAAAATTTCATAAATATCGCTAATATTTATTTGATTGGAATTGTAGTAACATTCGCATCGTCGGTCGCCAATTACCCGCCCGACTGTCAACTAATTACCCGTTCCAAAAAATGTATTGAAATAAAGGGTGATTGTATCGAAAAATAAAAATTATTATTTATGATTTATGATTCTATTTCCCCTTTAATACCTTCGGCGGGAAGCTTTTGCACATTACCACGTATAACTTATAATTCCCTCGGAGGTAAACAATTAATAATTACTATACCAACGGAAAAAGACATGCTACAAGACTGTGATCAATTTCCATATAAGATAAAACAACATTTATTTAAGGTATTAAGCCTAGTGTACACTTCCAAGAAACAAGGGGATATATAGTTGTACGATTATAATGTCATAAGAGGGGCCTAGAGTTGATGTAATTAATACGGCTCACGTTATCAAGATAGATTTGACGATATGCAACTCTGAATTTTCCAGTGTCAGCTTCTACGTGAAAGTTAGTCAGCAAGTGCCGTAGGAAATGGTGGTTTATTTTAGGGATATCTGAAAATACGCGCACACGTTCGCGTCTCGCGAAGAAACTCAGTCGCGTGTCGTTGTTCACCGATAGGATCATGGCTCTTAAAGAACTTCTAGCTGGAACAATTTTGATAACGATTTTAATTGGTACGTATCACTCGATAGTATCTCTTCTTCCATTTCGACCACACTATCGCAACGAAACAGAATGAATTCTGATCATTTCCAAACTCGATTTTTGTTGAGAGTTCTTAGTCAGATGATGCTAGTCAGATATCCGTCTTTTCAAAAAGACCACTTAATCTTGTGCATTTTATGTTTCAAAAATATATGTAGTACTTTATAATTCAGTAAGCTACATGATCATTAACACCAGATTACTTAATACGAAGAATATTGTTTGGATGCTTAAAGCAAAGAAAATGTTGCCATTGTGAAATTTATTTTTAATAAGAATATAGTTTATCATAAGTCAGTTCATAGTGAGCTCTACAATTAACCATATAGCGTTATATATTATATAATAAAATAGGGAATTATTCATAACATTTATCAACATTCGGCACGTATAAAATTGCTATTATAATACGTTTTTTTAATATAAAAAGTTCATCATAATATATCATGACGCGTAGAAAGTTATAAATATACGCTAAACGTAAAACCAGTATTTAAAAATTCTGCTATTTTCAGAGCTGAAGTTTTGGTGTAAAATGATTTATATGTCGAGCCTGATGAAAAAAGATTTATATTCCTTAACATTATATTTCGACAAACGTACAAACATAATTTGACCTCAAAATTTAACATGCATCTTTAATGACGTGGCCGCGAAGCGGATGAAAGAGAAGAGAAGATGGAATATCATAAAATGCTTGTCGTGCTGTATTACAAAACGAAGACTTGAAAGAGACACTTTTTTAACTTAATCGTAAAATATGATGTAACAAACCAAAGGAATAATAGATTTAAAAGCAAATTTTCAAAAATCGCAGCATAATTAACAACTAATGTTAAACATTTATACCGCGTATCTTCATTAGTATAATTCACATTTAATAACATGATAATTATTTAATTTATATCATCATTCGTGCAGAAAACTGAATAATTCAATATCGCAATAATTCGACCATAATTGATTAAACCGCAATTAAACTAATAGGGAGTGCATTCAGAAGTAAAAGCTCAATATTTGTAACCCTTAATACGCAAAAAGAAACAAATGAAATACAAAATCCTGTCTTTGTACTAAATAATGTTTATAAGTGCTTTTTAACCTTGAACGCGATTGAAATTAAAACCGTAATAAAAGTCGCGAGCCATTTGACATTTCACGTTGTAAATGTATGTCATTAATTATCGTAATGTTTTGCAGAGATCTTCGTAAATTATAATAGAAATCATTAAATCGAGTGTAATACTTGATAGTACGTGTATAAAATGCTTTCAAGTGCTTTTTTTAGCTCTAAAGCGATGAGAGCTTTATTCGTACGAATGAAACGACGTGAAAGCAATCGATGACTCTAAATGAAAGTTAGAGTACTTTAGTGTAATGGCTGGTAATCACGGATGAATTAATCGCATTAGTCGATGTATTCAGTGACCGTTTCACCAGAATTAGTTTAACCTTCAAGGTTTTTAATCGATGATTGTGAACTTCTGAATAACAATTGTTTTTATTCTTGGCTAGGATTATCGACGGCATTAATATGGAATCCAAACATTCACCGGTACGTAGACGAAAATAGTCTTCCTTATTTTCATAGGCTGTTAAAAATTATCCTATAACTACGGAGAACGGTTCTGTTGGAATATAATCCAAAAAGTACAGGGATTAAAATATTCTTCTATAAAAGTAATGTAAAACATTTTCACATGTCTTGATCACTTAGAAATTCCTAAATCAAAATAAGGGGCGAGTTTTCAAATTCTATAAATATAGAACAATAATATTAAATTCGTTTAAACAAAGAATAGGAGGTGCTATATGTCATTGTCTGTTTAGAATTCTTGTAAATAATCTATTATTGTTATATTATATCGTTGTTACAGAGGTAACATTCATTAACTAATATTTTCGTGTAAAAGTCACGACTTTTCCAATGAATGGATAACAAAAAGTTAGAGCGATAAATATCAAAAAAGAGTTTTTGGAAATATAATTAATGAATTCTACCTCTATACCAACAATATGATTTTAATATTATCTTCTTGAAACAATAATCGTACAGTGTTACTTTTAAGTGACATTGTACGAGATAAAGAAATCAGTATCTTAAAGAAAAGTTGATTAGTCAGAATAAATGCTTTGCTATATCTTGTGTATCAAGGTCGCATAATTTTTTATTCGATCCAAATATGAAATTGTGTGCTTTCCAAGGACAACTTTCCAAGGACATAGCAAAATCCGAAAATAATGTAGGATTTCTTTTCAAGCTACGAAAGTTACGACCTCCATAAAGGACCAGTATTTTATGAAGCATATTATCCGAATACGAAGGAAGGGGCTCCTAAAGATTACCAAGAGAAGCGTTACTTCGATCGGGAAGCTGTTCTAGAAAAAAGTTATCAAGTTCCTTCGAATCGTTTTATCTACCCTCCCAACAATCTGAGGATCGAAAACTCCGAAAATCAGGAAAGATTTACATACCCGGTAGAAGATAACGTAAAGGATGGAGGAACCTTTCCATCCGAGATGGTTTTCAATTCGCGAAAGAACTTTCTTGATCTACCTGGAAAGAACGGGATTCTCGAAAATGTCCGGAATGAATTCCTTAATACACCTGCCTCGAAGCCACTCGATGTAAGAGAAATCTCGAGTTTAGCTAGAAGAGCTATTTCACGTGATCTGGAAAATTGGAACGCGCTCGAAAGTTATTTGGATCGTGCGAATTATCCGGAAGAATATCCGACTTACCATCAAGAAATTATCGATCTAGATCCCCCGACATACGATGCACTGAAGAAGTCTGTTCGAGACTTAACGGAAGAGAAGTTGTACGAAGATTCTTTGAAGTTGAGGAGTGGACTCGAATCACTCGATGAACACAGAAATTCTGATGTATTAAGAAGACTACCATTGAGTGACCTTGCGAAGCAACATTCTTTGAAAAGGTTCGAATCAATCCCGCGACAAAACGAACAGGTTCAAAGAGTCAGGGATGTGATACGGCGCTCTGAACCTGTTGAAGGAAACACATCATATTTAAACAAACAAGATTTACGAGTTTCGCCAAAAGAATCGATTGTGGATTCTATTCCACCTGAAAACATCTTCGAACCACGACCTCAAGTGATTAATTACATTTTTTCGAAAAAACCGATTAAACCATCGGGGAGCAAAACTCAGAGCGTGTCTTCGATGAAGGAAGAATCGAACGATTCAAATCCAAGAAACTATGGAGATAATTTGATTCAAGAGGAAATAAAGAAATCCGAGAATGCTAAAGATGTAAAAGTAACTTCTATCGAAATTAGCGAGGAACCGAGGCACAAGACACGGCATCATCATGGAGAGTGGCCGAAGCGCGATTATAGTCATCATCATCACTCATAAACTACTTTCATTGAAATCCGACTACTTGGGAAACTTTTACAGATTAACCACCCCAGGTGGTTAAACAAACTTTGCTTAAGAATATTTTAATTGATCTGAGTAGTTTGTCTGGAAACAAGTTTGAATTATTTATATACCGGTGTTTTCAAATATATTATAATAAATATAATGTTATCACACACATACAGTGTATATACGCATGTACATGGGATATCCATTAGGTAGGACAATTATTAATTTACGTATTAATAAGATGATTACAACTGTAAATCTGATTCTAGTTTTATGATTAGAATAAAACATGATTCATAAATCGCAAGTTTATTGTTAAAACACACCGATACAATAGCATAATGCAGCATAATGTTTATATGTATGATAATGTTTACTTGTCAGTGTGCGTCAAAAAGAGGTTTTAACATTAAAAATAATATGATAGATTTCTTGGCACAATGAGTATACTGCTATGCCTGCAGTATAAACATTCAATATTGTGGGATTCAAAGTTAAAACAAATATCAGATGTTAAATATTTATTAAATATAATATGCTGCAATAACAGTACAATTTACTATAACAATGTGTACATACTTCACCACACCTTATCTACATGAATGTCATTTTGTCAATGTACCATTTAATTGTATAGTAACAGAGATAGAACCATGACTAAGAAAATACATATCTTTCGCAAACACGAAAGGTATAACATATATAGCATTCGATGCGAAAATATTATTCAAACTATATATATTATACAAACACCAGTAACTTTTATGTATAAACCAAAAATCGCAATACCATATACACACAATAAGAAATTAATCATTTTTACAATGTCTTGACAAAGTTAATGAGTTTCTTAAAAAAATGCGGAAGTACATTCGTCGCAAACCTGAACTTTTACTTAAATATATACATTAATCATGAAGGAATGTCTGGAATGATATTTGCAGATTTTACGTATCTCTCTCTATCTTTCTCTATCAGTTATACTGTTATACGAACAGTTTAAGTGACAGTTTGGATGAATTTTATGGGATTAATTACGGACAATGGAAGTATGATGCTTGATATAAAGACAAGTACAAGGTCAAAATCACAAGTACTTTATAAGTAACCTACGCTATTGGAACACAACTTCATTTGGTGAATAGTCTCAGTTAGCTACATCTAAGATATTAATATTTCATTCTTCCATATTTTCGACATCCCATCCAAGTTCCATCTACGCACAAAACTTTTTAATCCGTCCCTCACAGAGTTTTAATAACACATCATTTATACATACGCACTTATCGGTGTCATTGAGATTGAAACTAGTGTAAACAATGTTCAATTAGCTCAGCTCTCACACGTTTCATTAATTAAAATATAGTCGAAAATTCGTCGACGTGTATATCTTCATAACTAGCTATTGTATTTCCAATCGACTGATATAAACTGCAGTAGAAATATTATAATTTTAATATTTTATGAATTTTATGAAAATCCACGTAAAGTATGGTAATTTAATATTTTTAAACCATTGATTTGTTTGCATTCGCAACTGTTTGAAAATTCATAACTTTACAGTACGAAATACTTCGTCTAGCAAATTATGAGATTAATATCCAATATCCAATACCCAATAATATATCTTTCAAAAGACAGAAGATACTAATCCTCGCAGATATAAACTTGACAATTGGTTATTAGTAGTAATCCGAAGTATCAATTAATTGAAATGTTTATTACCACAGTTTAAATAATAAAAACGAAAAATGTATTAGAAATCTAGAAAAGCATGCGCGGGTACCTGCCTTCCCCAAGGATATCAAACAAAATATATGACTAATAAGTTAATCTTTCTATGCCTCTTTAACTGGATTGAGTGGCAGTAAAACAAATGAAATGTAGAAATTCTCTTTTAAAACAAAGAGTAGCACTTCGTGTCCTTTCAGTCATTACTCACTGTGCAGAGTATGTGTAACAGCTTTAAAATCTTTGCTTTCATATAAATATTTATATATCTAACGCTACTTTTTATATTCTTAATCTGAATATTAAATTGGCGAACAAAAGATATTTATATAAAATCTTTAGTGCTATCTAATCCTTTCTGGAAATCATAGTCATATTTTTGTCCCTCTTCGTTTAAGGATTACACAATAAAAAACTTTTTCTGATTTCCAAACAAAAATAGGTAAACTAACAAAAAACAATTTACCGTTGCTCATTACAAATTAACGGCCATATAATTCAGAAATTCGCAGAAATAAAAATTGTATTATCTTAAACAGAGAAGAGTTCATCACAAAAACTTCCAGTCGTGACAGTTTCTTACAAAATTAGTAACTTTAGTAATAGGCCAAATGTAAAAAGATATTAAACATTATGAAACCTATGATATAATCCGTAAGCGTTTATAAAACGTACAATATGTATGTTCTTCGCTCTGTTCAAGATCAGACAATATAAATATAAAAATAAACCTTCATTGCTGTTCACTTAAATCTGATAAAATGAAAGCGAGATATCATACACCACGATATGGATTGTTTTTTTAAAGCAGTATAAACTGCACGCGTATACACACAGAGTTTTACAGTCAGCAGACACTAAAGTTAGACTTTCAGATATCGGGATTTAAAAAAATTAGATGACATTAGATCTTCTTCTAAAAAGCCACCATACATAACATGGAGGATGAATACTTTTGATCACTTATTTTACTTTGCTTTGTGTGTACAACAAAAATAAAACATTCGTCTCGGGAGAAGCTGTTACTTTTGCAATTGTAACAATATTGAAGTTAAGAGAAAGTGTTTCGTATTTTTGTCAAATTCATTCGATATACAAAGATATAAATAATTTAATTAGGGTACTGAATTGATAATGATTAAGAAAAAGATCCTCAGAAACATTCAATAAATATAAAAATCGGAATAATTAGAAGTGTTAACTTGGATTCCTAGGCTATTATATGTTCTTTCGAAGAAGCACAAAGGACGAATATTTAGATTATAATATGTAATGAGTGCGATTAACATACAAATATTGCAAAATTAAATAGTTGTTTTTCAGTCTACTAAAGACAGTGAAAATGAAGCACTGTAATTAAACAGTGTTTATTTGAATATGTGTTATGTAGTAACCATATTAAAATTTGTTGATAATGAGGTATCGCTAATGTTTCTTAATCACATTTAACGTCTTTATTTTGAAATACTGGCGTATGCGACACCGAAAACTAAGTCGTTCAATCTTTGCCATAAAAACAAAATATACTCAAGACACGAGGTAACAATATGTATAGAAAGCCGGCATATGTTCATATTATCCTAAACTATTGTACTAATATTTATCTGTAATATATTCTACGATACATGACCACCTCTTCATTAGGTATATAATTCTACAAAGAGATTTATAAACTTTTTATATCTGAATGAACTTTCTAATACTATATACATCATATAGTTCTTTAATCTTTATTTAACCTACGAAATGAGGAAAAAATAGCAGTAAAAATTAAAGAGGACGAGGCATATCATTTATCAAATCTATTTTCCTTTATATTTAATTCATTAATATCAAAAATTAGCCATATATATATTATTATTATTTTCAGTTACCTCAGCTTTTA
The DNA here is from genome assembly GCA_910591585.2 of Nysson spinosus. Classification (NCBI taxonomy): domain Eukaryota; kingdom Metazoa; phylum Arthropoda; class Insecta; order Hymenoptera; family Crabronidae; genus Nysson; species Nysson spinosus. Next base: position 9,459,014 of record OU342837.1, on the reverse strand, counting down.
ATGAGTGTTCTGTGAGTGTGTGACAGTATATTATCCTCTGTTACAAACAATCGCACAATAGAATATAAAAATAATTATAATATAACATTTAACGAATATAAGTCCATTGGAAGCGCTTCTTTAACTTTCTGTGAAGCGTTAAGAAAACAAAAAGGATGTTATTTCACTATCTATAGAAAGAGTTAGTCCTACTTTTAACAGAATAGACAAATCACTATTACATTTACCGTTAAAATGAATGTAACAAAACGCAATATATAGAATATATAGAATATATAGAATATATAGAGTATATAGAGTATATAGAGTATGTATGGTCTTACAATATTTAATTAAAGATTCAGCATACCTGTTTCACGTGGTTCAAGATTAGACATGATAAACTCTTTCAAATTTCCATATGCCTTTTCTAAACTGTCATTTTCAATAACAATATCAAAATTGCCTGGTTGTTGACCTAAAAGTTAATTATCAGAGATACAACATGTATACAAATAGTTTCCTTATACTAAGCTTTTGATCATTCCTTAATATACATGAAATGAACATACCATATTCAATTTCAGTTTTAGCAATGGTTAATCTCTTCTGTAAGGATTCTTCTGTTTCAGTTTTTCTGCCCTTCAATCTTCGATCTAATTCAGCAATAGATGGTGGTTTTATGAAAACATATAATGGATTCAGTGAACTTTGTTTAATTTGCTTAACGCCTTGCATTTCAATATCCAGCACACATGTCTTTCCTGCTTCTTGTACATTTTCAACAGCACGTTTACTATAAATGTATGAAACAGATGTACCTCTTATCACTAGAACCTTAATACAATAAACTCTATGCTTTGCATATTAGATTATGGTGTAACTTATAAGGTCTATTATTGATTATTACATTATATTTTTGATATATTATCACATATTAACATCAAGAAAATGTATTCCTATATCTCAAGTTTTTACCTGGTACCGTACATATTTCCACTAAATATCGCTGTCTCTAAAAATTCTCCTTGATCTATTTGTTTCTGCATTTCCTCTTTGCTTGTGAAGTGGTAATGTTTTCCATTCTCTTCTCCTGCTCGAGGACTTCTGGTAGTATGAGACACAGAGAACCCAAATTTGTCTGGGAATTCTTCAAAAAGCCTTTTTATCAATGTACTCTTTCCACTCCCTGAAGGGCCACATAAAACTAATGGACGTGGACCTTTTTGAAGCATGTTAGAGAAGCCTGTAAATAAATATAGTGTGAAAAAGACAATCTTATTTTGAACTAAGATATAAACATTTAACACGTATACATATTGTTTTTGGCAATCCCTACCAACAACGTTTCTTAACAACTTGTATTATACATACTATTTACTTATTCACATTTATCGCAATCCTTATTTGTATCAGTTAAACAAAAATATTTCTATTTCATATCATAAAATATATATTAATTTCATTCAGTTTGTACTATCCAGTTTTAAACAATTATGATGATATTGATAAAATTCTAAATGTTAGACCGCAGCAACGAAACCTATTATAGGTTTCGGTTACTTCATCTATATCAAACCTATACCTATATATGATGTTGCAATCTATGTCAAATACTTTACCCTATTCACGTACTGTTAAATCGACTACTGATTAATACTTATTATTAGATTTATCTTAACTCAAAGGTAAAGATGTAGATAATCTATCAAATATACTCACATAAATATTTATAATATTGGATATGCATAAATTTATTCAAAACTTCTTAGAATCTTTCCATAAATGTTGTAATAATAACAATTAAGACAGTAACAATATATTTCTCTTAATATCATACCTGTCTTTAGGGTTCTAAAGATTGATAACATTATATACAATGGATGATATAATAGCTTATTCAAATGTATCCCATCGAAGTGATATAACAAAGAAACCAAACCCAATAGAACTCGTGCTTAACTACATTCATGCAACATTTTTTATTTCCGTTAAAAATCATATAACCAGGTACATTACACTTTCTTTAAGAAGTCTCTAAACGATATCATTATGAACCAATGCAATGTCAAGACAAAGAATAATATGAATGAAACAAAGTATCTCACGGTGTATAAGATCTAGTAAACAAACTGTTATTTAAAGAACGTTTGAAAATGCAAAATAGCATGAATACAAAAAACAGTTGACCGGAAGCTCCGTAATAATCAAAAATGCAAAAGCAAGCGGGTACTATTCAACAAAAAGATAATCAATAAATCTAACTATCCCCATAATACAATTGTAATAATATTGTAACCATCTTTACAAGCTATGGGACGAAATTAGAGACCAAGGTCTCCGGAATATTGATTTCCCGAGACAAAAGGGATGTCGCAACTCGAGCAGACAATGCTTTCACTGATACTAAACTACGGCGGGAAAAATATGCATTTACATTATTAGAAAAGTATTACGATGTCATTATATTGTTTGCATATTGTAAAGACTTTAATCGCAAAGAATGAACATTTACGTGAAGTTCAGAGAGTCGATAAATGATTTCGTACTCGATATGTATTCAAATTTCTCAGAATTTCTCTTGATGACAATCAACTCACTAATCTATCGAGGATGAAACGAATGCATCTTACCTTTGCAAAGAAAGCTTGTAGATAGTATTACAAAAGCCAGCGCAAAAACTAAATAACTTAAGTACTTAAGCACAAAAATCTACCGTGTTTCGCGGCGAGGACTGGCAATACGAGGGCTATATACCACGTTTTTCGTTGACGATCAACGCAAGCGCAGGCGCATTCCAATTTAAAAATTGCATCATGAAGTACTGAGCATTCAATTTTGGTTTGACCACGGCTCGCGCAGCACCCTTACCCTTCGATCCCCCCAAAACGTCTGTCATCGACGTCAAAGCAGTGATGCTAGGAGTGCCAGTACGTGGGATTTTCTCCCACGTGGGAGCCTTCGTGCGCATGCGCATGCTGACGTCACAGCTCGACGGTGGTTGTTTCCATGGACGTATCTATGTGCAACAGTAGATACGCGTAAGGGGCCCGTATTTCTACCGTATTTCAATTGTCACGGGGGTCTAGCGATACCCCATATTTGAGTGAAGTATATACGTTACTGAGAATTAGGTAGTGCGCAGGGGTGGGAAAAATCCCACGTACTGGCATCACTGCGTCACAGTGGGACTAAGCCAATGGCGTGTTCGGAAAAGGGAAGGTAGTGCGAACCTGCGTACAACGAACGAAAACTCGTCCGAGCCGTGGTCAAACTCAGAACGACTCCTCCGTAATACCAGTTACCAACTGATTTGCAACTAGAGATGGCGCAAAAATCACTAACGGTTGTGGCGTCAGTCTAGGGAGTTCCTAACCCATGGCGGCAAGCGCCCGCCGTATTGGTTCTGCGCTCGAACAATGAGAGCGATTTCCGACTTACCTTATTAATATTAATTCCTATATCCGACTTTTTTTGTCCTCACTTTCGTTTTGGTTTAGACAAGAAGCAACACGTGTATATCACATAGACCAAAAGAGAATAAAGACTGTGATAGTTTTCTGTAAAGAAATTCTGTTTCCTCGCGTACTTTATGCGACCCTCCTATTAAGACCAAGGAGACCGCCGCATAAATGGTGTCCCCGACGTGATCCATAGAGCGAACAGAAGAATAAATTCATCGCTAGGAAACGAAAATTAGCCGGCCTTTGTGCGAACACGTGGCCGAAAAAATCGTCGCTCGACTGGGTCCTTAGCGTCCAAAGAAAGAACCCCACCGAGAGTGGTCTCAGCTAAGATGTCGACTGGACGTTCTGCCGACGCCGACCAACAAAATGAGGCAGAGGAAACTCCGGCGGGAACATTTTTTGATTGTGATGCCAATTGTGACCCGCAAACGACGGAGAACCCGGGCACGCGCCCAACCCACGCGCTCGAGGTACAGGGAAACGAATTCCGGAATGTTCGATTGCCGACTTTCTGGCGCAACCGACCGAAGCCATGGTTCGCCCAATTAGCATGCGAGTTTGTCACATACCGGATTACATCCGACGATGTACGCTACAGCGCTGTAGTGAGGGCTGGAAGAAGAGGCAATGATTGTCGTCACCGACCTTCTGGAACAGCCTCCTTCTGCGGGCAAGTACGAGAAACTGAAGTCGATCCTAATTAGTCGCTTTTCAGACTCTCAAGAAAAGCAGTTGCGTAAGCTGCTAGGCGAGGTGGAATTAGGGGACAAGAAACCCTCTGCGCTGCTGAGACAAATGCGGTCACTAGCAGGTGCAAACGTCACAGACGAGATGCTCAGGACACTGTGGGTGCAACGATTACCGAGCAGGATCCAGGAGCTGCTTACAGTCCTAGAGGACGTGGAGCTGGACAAGCTGGCGGCCTGCGCCGACAAGGCTCTTGAACGAACCGCTGGCCCTAGCGTGGCCCTGGTTGCGCAGCCAACAATGGATGAGCCACTACGCAGGTTGACCGAGCAAGTCGAAAAACTGACGTTGCAGGTTGCGCAATGCAGAGCCAAAGGACGAGGCAGCAACCACAACGGTCCAGATCACGTTCAAGGAGCCGCAAAGGGGATCAACAAAAAGGACAACCAGGCTACTGTTGGTTCCACCGTAAATTTGCTGAGAAGGCTTGGAGATGCACCAAGCCATGCACTGCCTTGTATCCACTGGCACCTCAGCCGGAAAACAGCCCCGACCGTCGTTCATAGGGGCCTCGACCGACGGATCAACTCACAAGCGTAGGCTCCACATAACTGACAGGGTGAGTGGCATTCGTTTCCTCATTGACACTGGTGCGGACATCTCACTACTGCCTGGAAGTATGCGGGACCAGCTGCACAACCCACCACGCTTCAACTGTTTGCCGCAAACGACATGCGGATAAAAACATTTGGCGAGAGGTCATTTGCACTGGACTTGGGCCTGCGGAGAAAGTTCGAGTGGTCGTTCTGTGTGGCGGAGGTCACTACACCAATAATAGGCGCAGATTTCCTGTACCATTTTGATCTGGGCGTTGATTTGCGTCGAAGACGGTTGCACGACAACATAACTAACTTAGAAGTGCAAGGACGTCTAACGACCCAGCCTCACGTCTCGGTACTCACCGTCATGCCGGAGACCGAGTACCATAAGTTGCTCGCGGAGTTCGCGGGCCTAACAAAACCATCAGCACAGCCGGTGGTCAATCATCACGGAGTCTTCCACCACATCGAGACCCGGGGGACGCCAGCAGCTCAACCCGGTCGCCGATTACCGCCGGAGAAGCTGAAGATCGCAAAAGCGGAATTTTCACAGCTCATCCAAGCAGGGATTTGCCGGCCGTCAAAGAGCCCGTGGGCTGCGCTTCTACACATGGCACCGAAGAAACAGCCTGGGGTCTGGAGGCCATGCGGAGATTACCAAGGGTTAAACGCAATAACGGTTCCGGACCGGTACCCTTTACCGCACATGCAAGACTTCACGACCAACCTGCGGGGGAAAACTATATTCTCCACCCTGGACCTATTGAAGGCGTACCACCAAATTCCGGTGACGCCAGAGGACGTTCCCAAAACAGCGGTAATAACGCCATTTAGCCTTTTCGAATTTGTAGCCATGCCGTTTGGGTTGAAAAACGCCTCACAGACGTTTCAACGGTTCATGAATGCCATATTTCGTGATCTGGATTTCGTGTCCTGCTACGTGGACGATATCTTGGTTGCCTCGCACTCACCGGAGGAACACCTAAAACACCTGCGTTTGGTCTTCGGCAAACTTGGGGCTGCAGGGATTACAATCAACGCCTCCAAGTGCACCTTTGGAGTGGAGCAGGTGGAGTTCCTCGGGTTTCTAGTCACGCCAGAGGGAATAAAACCCATTCCTGAAAAGGTAAAGGTCATCATAGAGTACCCTAAACCAAAGACGATTGTGGAGTTGCGCAGGTTCCTGGGTATGATTAATTACTACCGAAGATGCATCAAGCAAGCAGCGCATAAACAGGCCACCCTGAACGACCTGCTGAAAGACAGCAAAAAGAACGACAGGAGGCCAGTTCCGTGGACCGCGGAGACGAGCGAAGCGTTTGAGGAATGCAAGAAGTCCCTCGCAGAGGCAACTCTCCTCTCACATCCACAGGACGCGGAACCGCTAATTATCACCACGGACGCATCTGGAACGGCAATAGGAGGTTCTCTCGAACAAGTGGTAGAAGGAAAGATCCAGCCCCAGGCTTTCTTTTCAAGAAAATTAAACTCGGCGGAGCGAAATTATAGCACGTACGATCGCGAGCTACTCGCCGTCTACGCAGCTATCAAACATATAAAGGACTTCGTCGAGGGAAGATCCTTAACGGTGCGAACAGACCACAAGCCCTTAATATTCGCCTTCAGCCAGAACCTCAATAAAGCGTCACCGCGGCAGGCCAGGCATCTCGACTACATTAGTCAGTTTATCACGGACATCATCCACGTCGAGGGAGCAGCAAACACTGTCGCAGATGCGTTGTCGAGAGTAGAACTCGTGCACTACCCCACAATAGTCTCGATGGAACAGCTCGCCGAAGAACAACAGGGGGACGAGGAAGTGGCCAAAATTTTGGCGGGGGAGACCAGCCTAAAGTCTGCGGTCTCTGATCCTTATCGGTTCGCAGCACCCTATACACTGCCAGTGCACGGACGAAGCCATTAAGCCATACATTCCAGCGTCGCTGCGGAAGAAGATATTCGATGCCGTCCATGGTCTGGCGCATCCCAGCGGAAAATCGACACGCCACCAAATTTGCCAGAAGTTCGTATGGCCGGGGATGAACAAACAAATTACCGATTGGGCTCGGACATGCTTACAATGTCAAAGGGCAAAGATCCATCGCCATGTAAAGAACATACCGGAGAAGATAGCCATCCCTAATGAACGATTCCAGCAGATACACCTCGACATTATTGGACCATTACCGATGTGCAATAGTTTCAGGTACTGTCTGACGATGGTGGACCGTTACACCCGCTGGCCCGAAGCAGCTCCGCTAAAAGAAATTACGGCAGAAGCGGTTCCCAGAGCATTTTACGAGTGCTGGGTGGCTAGATTCAGCGCGCCACTTACGATTACTACCGACCAGGGGACGCAGTTTGAAGCAGAATTATTTGAGATGCTCACTAATCTCCTCGGCTGCTCCAGAACGCGAACATCGCCTTACCACCCAGCGTCGAACGGCATATTAGAACGTTGGCACCACACCCTAAAAACCGCCCTCACGTGCTATCTACAAGGTGATACAAATTGGCAAATGCTGCTGCCAACGGTTCTGCAGACGACTCCGTACGACCAGTGATCAGTTATGCCAGTACGTGGGATTTTTCCCACCCCTGCGCACTACCTAATTCTCAGTAACGTATATACTTCACTCAAATATGGGGTATCGTTAGACCCCCGTGACAATTGAAATACGGACCCCTTACGCGTATCTACTGTTGCACATAGATACGTCCATGGAAACAACCACCGTCGAGCTGTGACGTCAGCATGCGCACGCGCACGAAGGCTCCCACGTGGGAGAAAATCCCACGTGCTGGCATCACTGCGTACGACGTCCTCTACAGCCACCGTACTTCGTAGGGTCCGAAGTACTGGCCAGGCCGAACGAAAGGCTGTATACAGTCCTAATTAAGGGAAAAGCGTGCAACATTTCCACGGAAAGACAGCCAGCATACATTCCAGCGGCAGAACAAGGTCAACCGGCGCCTCAGGAGAACTCCGTGCCACCGCTGCGCACTTATTCGAAGACGAGCGACCAGCCACAACGAAAGGCGCTTACGTTTGCGGAGGAGCTAAGAGGGGAGTGATGTGGCGTCAGTCTAGTCGTCTGTAGTGGAATGGCGGGGAGGCAAATTTAAAGTAGGGGGGGTGTGGGCCTCCCAGGGGGTTCACCCGGGTGGGAGGAAGTGCTTGCCACCTAAAGTATAAGGGTGGCTGCAGCGCACACACCTGCTCGTGAACAGTTTCTTTAGTTCCCTGTGGTTTAGGCAGGTGAGCTTGCGATTCCCCGCCCACGCTATGGCTACTGCCCCTCTTGCCCGATGCCTCCTGAGACAACCCGCCCCTAGCGGGCAGGAGAGTCTTAAAGACGATCGAGTTGGACGGAGGGCGAGCGTGTTTGTGGATTCGCTTTGCCGCGTCAACGTGCTACGCGAGTGAGAGAGCAGTGTTGCACCGGGGTGATCTGGCCCACCGGGAGCCGCCGATCCGACTTAAATTGTATGCGCCCAACGACTCGAGGCGATACGGTCCTCTGCCCGCGATGCTCTTTCTCTTTCACGGCGCACGCCGACTAGCGCGGCTTTGTCATGGAGCCAGGTCGTTAACCTGGAGAGTTGCGAGGCGAGCGAAAGTAGGTTCTCTGACCTTGCTTAAGTCTAGGTGTCCCCGGTAACTGGATACCCCGAATCACACCCCAAGCTCCTTTCGGAGAGACCGTACGGTGTCAGAGGTGGCTCGGTTTCCCCTGCAGCCACCTATTCCTCTCGCCAAACGTCTCCGTTTGACTGATGTCTCAAAGGACTTGTCACGCGCGAGGCGGACGGGTGGGCTGTTGGTTAAGGCCGCTCCTGCCTATTGGTTAGCGGTAATTTAACTCCCCGCTAAGGAGGTGAGGGTGGATAAAGGCTACCCCCAAGCCTATCGCACATCAGAGTACGCAGCGTCCCTCCTGTCCCCCACGTTTCGTCCGTACGGGACCCCGCGCATATGGTTCGGCCCTGTCCATACCTCGGATTCCCCTCGCAAGTCCTGGCGTCAGTCTAGGGAGTTCCTAACCCATGGCGGCAAAGGGCCCGCCGTATTGGTTCCGCGCTCGACCAATGAGAGCGATTTCCGACTTACCTTATTAATATTAGTTCCTATATCCGACTTTTTTTGTCCTCACTTCCGTTTTGGTTTAGACAAGAAGCAACACGTGTACATCACAGACCAAAAGAGAATAAAGACTGTGATAATTTTCTGTAAAGAAATTCTGTTTCCTCGCGTACTTTATGCGACCCTCCTATTAAGCCCAAGGAGACCGCCGCACGGTGATTTATCACGGTGATCGCAGCATCACGATCACGGTCGTGATTTAACATCATTCACGACCGTGATTGTGATTTTTTCGCGAGCGCCATCTTCAGTGAATTTAATCACTGGGGTCGTAATTCTTGCAATAATCTATACAATAAACATATTCAATATGATTTGAAAATGAATTGCATTACCATTTTTGTTTTTAAAAACCAGTAGAAAAAAAGTAAATTATAAAAGAATGATTTGGTATAATTATATATGTTATATAATATATAGTTTTAAATGAATGACAATAAAAAAATGTATGAATTCACGATTGTATTTCTTTATTATATCCCCAAAATGTTCCATCTTTGACGAAATTGGTGGAACGTTTGTTTTGTATAGTTTCATTCTATAGTTTGTTTCATTCTAACTGAAAAAAGAAACCGTTTGAACGCGGACAAATTGTCAATGTTGTTATTTTTAAACTGTAATATGTAGTAGTTTAGGCTATTAATAGTACAGTATATTAGGCTATTATTATTATATACATATATTTTCTCCTATTCTATCCTTGTATTGTTTTTTATATTAAATGTTATCTTAATGTATTTATATTATTTTATTAAGTTTTTATATTATTTGTACCAAGTGTTTGTGTATTTTTATTATATATTATTTTGTATAGACAGAATTATATTACTAGAGCTATATTTTATTAAATAAAAAATTAAGAATAAAACTTACGCTTGTAATTTATAATCATTCATTTATTCATTATTCTTAATTGTTCTTCATTATGCCTTTGCTTTATACGATATATGTAACTTGCATTTTTGTTTTGATGTCGTTGACATAAAACATACAGGTTATGTGACGCGTGCAAAGAACTGTTTCTCCACCAATCAGAAACGATCACGAAAAATCACAAATCACAGTGAAAAATCACGGTGATTGAGAACGAACGTGAACGATCACTCGTGATTCACAAGTAGCAATTCACGCCATCTCTATTTGCAACCTTACATCGATTCATGCAATTCTTAGATTTGAGTATAGAAAAATTTGAACATTATTTACGGAATTTAGAAACCTCAAAAAATGCTCACTATATGCTCGTATTATGAGTCATTTTTGAAGTGCAGATTATATATATAGTAAGTTACACATGACATAATTTGTGTATAATTCGATATATATCGTTATATAGAAAATAATGTCCTATTGTAGAAATGTAGAATTTATGATGAATTCATTACTTTTATTTAATCTTGTCAAAGAAACATTATTTCTATGGCCCTATTGAAAGATTTACGATATCCTGAAAGTCATTTCATAACATTGTAAAACATGCTATGGCAAAAACGTTGCTATTCGATACAGAGATAACACATAAAGGGTCTAGCCGGTTAAGGGGGGCCAAAAGTGCCCCTAAACCAAATTGGACTTGTGATGGGTCATTCGATAACTTATGAAAAAAAAAGAATCTGTGCCAAGTTTCAACTTTGTATCTCGACTGGGGGGGTAGTAAAGGGCAAAAAACGAAAAATCACGTTTTTGTTCAATTTCTTCCAACAGAGTGAATGAACAATTTTGAAAAAAATTAGTGGCACGTCAGTTAGCGATATACATATTATAGAATTTTTTCAGATTTTTATGTTGCAAATCCAAGCAGTGAAAAATAAAAAACGCAAAAAAATGCCGAAAAATGCCAATTTTGTATTGAAGGAGTTGCAGAACTATAATTATATTATTTGAGTAAGTAGGTATTAGTGATCGTATTGCTCTCAATTTTTTTTAGATTTTTTGTTTAGGTGCGCCGTAGTTAAAAAAATTAAAAACCGGTTTTTTCGGCGTTTTTTGCGTGTCAGATTGACTTATAGGTCGAACTTTCGTATTATTCTCTATTAAATAAGTGTTTGCGCAGTAATTAATGTTTTTGCATGCAGCAAAGCAATATCGCAATTAAGGAAACTTAATAAATAGAGAAAATTGGAATTACTGTGCTATTAGAGCCTAGAGCGTAAAGAATATTTTCAAGTGGTGCGGTCGTCCCGTGGCAAAGTGTCAACCTGTTGAAACGCTCCGGACTTTTTTTGTAGGTTCGCATCCCACTTAGGTTAATTTTGTTTGCATTACAATTTCTTAACTTCTAACTATATAACAACTGAACTAGTTTAAACATAGTTTAAGCATATTTTTTAAATATCTTATATTTAAAGATAAACACGCGATCCAAAGTCATATTTACGTATAGTACAGAGTAAAATATTTCAAAAATATGCTTAAACTACTTGTAAACAGATTTTGATATAGTTGGATTGAGCTCCTCATCGGCTACATGATACCAGTAAAAAAAAGCACATTGACCTATAAAAAACTCAAGGTGACCTTGAGATTTCGGAAAACATAAAATTTTCAAAAATGAAATTGCATCCATCTGTTGGGGCGCTCGAAATACAAAAAAATACGTTATAAACATTTTTGATACGATCAATAGAAAACAAGTTATTTGAGGTGATCATAGTTATTGACTCACCCTGTATATTAACAGAAATCCTATAACGTTATTAACAAAAGAATAAATGGAAGAAAGCAGAAACTCCATAGTCAAATAAGTATTATATTTGCACATCTGTATTCGCATGAATAAATCGCAAAAAAACGCTAGAAGAATGCTCGTGTTTACTCGTCGTTGAGCAACCACCGAATCCCTCCCGTCCCTCATAGGCCCAGTCCTTAGGGCATCACCCCCGCTTCGGGGGTTTAAGGCCCTTTGGGCGCCACGATGACGCGGCCATCGTCCGAAGGGGAGGCCTTATGTAGACTAATTCTAACACAACATTTTTCATATTTTGTGTGCATCCCGTTTGCATCTATGATTGCCTGTAATTGTTTTGGCATTGATTCTAACAATTTTTTTATAATATCATTTGATATGTTTTGCCATTTGACACTGAGCAATCTTTTCAACTTACTTTTACTAGAAATTTTGCATTCTCTTAATTCTAAATCCAATATGTGCCACAAATTCTCAATTGGCTTTATATCTGGCGGTTGTAGGGAGGTGATTAACCTCCTGCGACCATTGTATAACAAGAATTCCGAAGTTTTTTTTAGCGGTATGCTTAGGATCGTTATCTTGTTGGAAGGAATATGTATCACTCATGTCCAATTTTGATGCACTTTTTAATAAATTATCACATAACACGTTGATATATTCAACAGCATTCGTGGTCCCTTCAATAAATGCAAGATTCCCAACCCCGTTGGCAGCCATACACCCCCAAACCGTAACACGTCCGCCACAGCACGCGGACCCGAATTCCGTCAACGTCACGATATAAGGGTGGTCCAGTGACTATTAGCATCTTTAATATCTTCAAAATTATGGGTATCAGAAAAAAATGTGTCGAATAGAAGTTGCATTGTACAGAAGGGGTCATCAGATAGTGTTGAGGATTTTCTTGCAGGTTTTGTCAGCATTCTCAAAATTGTGCTGCGTTGATTATCTTTCTGGGGCTTGGTTCCTTCTGTGGGGACTGCTGTTACCCTTGAACCTGGCCAGATCATTAGTGGTGGTTTGTTTCGGTGGAGGGATCCGCCATGGGGATGTCCGCTGCGGGCCTCTCGGGAGGTCAAGTCCTGGTACGGGAAGGGGGGCAGTTTGCCGCCATTAAAGTGGCTCTATACGGCTTCTCGTCCAGTCTTTTAGCTCTAATCTTTAAGGCTGTCGATCACGATATAGCTACTTATATAATTGCCTGTTAGTTACTAGGGGTACATTATATAAGGGGTACCTTTCGTTTAGGTACAGTATTTTCATTTCGCTGTTTTGCCCTTACTTGGGGCTTATTCCTTCTGCCCTTTATTGGTGGGCTTAGTTCATCATTCTGCGTCGCGGTGATGACTTGGGTCTGTAAGAAGGTTAACAGTTGCTTAGCATTTATCACTTACCTCTTGTCCTGCCCCGTGGGTTTCTAGTAGTTCCAGGTACCGTCCCTTTCCTCCGGTTTGGTATATTACTCCCCTCGATGTATGTGGGTTTGTTTCTTTGTTCCTACCTGGGGATACTTCCTTTGCCCGCTGTTCTCGTGTCCTTAGTTTCGTGTTTTGTTGTGTGTGGTGGTCTTTAGGATGGGGAGTAAGTAGTGGGTGGGTGGTGAAGTGTGCACTATAACCACGCGGGGGTCGATGCAGCGCAGCCGCCCCCGTGGCTTTGCGCTTGGGCTTAATTAGTTTGTGGTGTCGCGTGGGGGTTCTGTTGGAAGCGGGCCCTTTTCCCGCTTTTCCAGCAAATAAAAATTTTGGCTCAAGCTCATTTTTTTCCAGATTTAAAGGCCATCGAAGTTTTTCTAAATTGAACAATCTCTTTCTATCATAGTGGCATGATAGCTGAGGTCAAAGTGAATCTAACGTCGTACAATAGTGTGACCTTCTTGACCGTTTCCAGGCTTTTAAAGCATCCTGTATATATCTACAGGGGTTCGATCTAAAATTCAGTAGACCATGTCTGGATGCAGAAAATTACGCGGAATAGAAATCTGTAATGAAAAAGGGGGGTAACCATTTACAAATTTTGACTTGTAGCCCAAATAGGGACCCCGGACTGAAAATGAAGGAGCTCATCTGATAGTCCGATTAAAATCTTATAACTTTTCCAATTAATGTTTGTAACAGAAATGCTTCTAGGAGATATTTGACGTTTCCAGACTTTTCAAACACCCTGGATAAAAGAGGCTTTGAAGAATATACTCAATTTTTGTTATGTAATGCCATACAGGCAGTACGAAATATTTTCTGAATTGTTTCTAAAAAATAAAAATAAATATTACTAAATATTATTGTTCATCGCGTTTGTATTTTTTATTGGAATTTTGATTTTTTATAGTAGATTAGGTAAAAAAAATTATTCTCTAGGAGACATGATTTACATACTAGTAGATGTTAAATACAGAATTAAGTATCGGCATACTGTTTTTAACACAAACAAATTTAATGCAAATGTTCCATACCTATATTGCAGATTGTAAATAATTCCTTAATAAAGAAAATTTGGTAATCTGTAACTTACAATGGATTTTCGAATTAGGATAAAAGAGGATATTTCAAATATGTGGTCATAAAGGCGTTCCTGGCAAACGAACGGATTTCATAAAACGGTATTATACTCTAATTGTAAGTTAAAACAAAGTAATAGGCAAAAACAACTATAAATATGTTTCACCTTTGCGCTTTATTAAATATATATTCTTTCACATGTATTTAATTTATTTGTAGTATTTAAAAGGTAATTTTTGCATATTTCAATTTATAATATATACTTAAAAATCCTTTACATTTGTTCAGTTTTTTAACGCTTATAAGGTTCAAGTCGAAAATATTTCGAATTTGAGTAGATCGGTTCTATTCTATAGATATTCATAAATTTTAACCAGAATAGACAAATTTGTTGATTTAAGTAGTACTAGCTGATGATAGCGTTCTTATAAAATTAGTATATACTACATCTCAACATTGCACAAATAATACTAGATTCATGTCGACAAAATATAGTCTTTATACAGATTTATATTAATTGCATTTTAGACACCTGTAACATCACTTTTCGGGGTAAAAATGTAATTAAAGAATAACTAAAAATGTACAATCTACGTACAAACTACTTAAAATTAATAATTTGGTTGCTAATCATAGGATTATAAATCTGTATGGCAATACATGCATTTGAAGATGCATGCAATATAATCAAACATAAGTGAAAAATATAAATAAATATCACATTGTGTTCACTGTCACAGACACTCATTCGTACTTGATAAATTTGATAATAACGATAATAGTAGCAGTGATAGTGGAAGTAATAATATAATAGTAGTAATAACATTCAACTTCTTTTCTCTTGTACTTTAGCATAATCTTATCATGTGCGTGATAGTTTCATGTATAATTATGTTCTTATTCAGTTCTGCCTTCTTACTATCTCCGTTTTATGGATCGTTAGATTATTGTTTATACTTCTGTTGGACCTGAAGGCTTGGCTTGGGTTCTTCGACGCGCGAGTTCAGACATAACAACAGGGCCTATATGAGGTGATCTAGGACTACTAGATATAGCCCTGTAAGTTTCGGCTACGGCCATCTAAAAATTCATATTCATAAATTCCTGTTGCAATATTCCAGTTAGAAGAGAAGTAGCTTTAAACTGCAAACTATGTAGTATTATGAAGAACTAAAAGATGTATATCGGAAGAAGCATATACTATAAATAGTATACGATCAAAAAGTCTAAAATAAGTGGATATCATACTATTAAAAAGAATGATCACTTCGTTCTAAGATCAACATCCTTTGTGTCTTACGGTTACTTAAAATTATAATCACTGTAAAGGAATACCTTTAGGCTGTGTGGATCTTTATCAGAATCTGGTAATACTTTCTGTGGAAGACGTTGACGATTGGCAATCCACGTATGTTTTAAAATGGCAGCTGCTGTAGGCCTCCGATTAGGATCTACGTGCAACATCCTTTTAACAAGGTCTTTGGCTTCAGTCGAAACATGACACCATATTCCACTTTCGACATCGATATGTCCAGTTCTAATACGGTCTAGGATATCGTTCGCACTATCTCCAGGACTATTACGAAATGGAGTGTATCTGGCAAATGAAAGAATAATAATTATTTCAATAATATTCATATTTTATATCAACAATGACTCCGTTGAACGTAGTACGTGTGCTCCTACCCTGCTAACATGATGTACAACAAAACACCAAGTGACCAAATATCACAAGCTGCATCATATCCTTGACGGTTTAAAACTTCGGGTGCTACAAAATTAGCTGTATAACAAGGGGTCATTAATAAACCATTTTCCGCACGTAACTGTTTTGCAAAACCAAGATCACATAAACAAAGAGATGTTGGATCAGCCCCTGGTTTTGCATATAATATATTGGATGGTTTCAAATCTCTGTGGACCACCTATCAAGTTTAAAATGAAGAACTTTTAATTAACAATCATACTATAGTAGTTCTGCCGTGAGTGTGTCAAATAGTAATAGCAAACTATCATAATAACGTATAAATATATTAAACCGTTGATAATTACCCCATTTTCATGAAGATAATGAACTACACTAGCGATTGTATGAATAACTTCGGCAGCTTCCCTTTCAGTTAAATTACGCCTTTGTAATAAACGATTGAGTAATTCTCCGCCACGTAATAGTTCTAGTACAAGATAAGCTCGTCTGTCATCCTCGTGAACAGCTCTCAAACTCACAATATGCGGATGTCGTCCATATCGGAGGAGAATTTCAATTTCTTCAGATGGGTCGCGTTTCGATTTTTCTACCACCTATTGGAAGAAATAAACATTTTAGACACAGAAAATGAAAAGTTTTTAAAGGTTTTATATCATGTTCACTGAGAAATCTCATATTACCTTTACAGCATATTCTGTTTTAGATGCCTTATGGATAGCCAAATATACTGTGCTATAGCTTCCCTTTCCAATTTCTTGCTTGAATTCATACTCGTCTGTTACTGACATTGGATGAATGTAAGTTGGAAAAGTTGTGCCGAGACTATCACAGTTCCTATATTCGAGAGTTTTCTCGTGTTCTTCTAATAGGCATGGAGCAACAAAACTAAACCCACGAAAGAGTTCGTGGGCGTTAGCACTTGGTGGTATTCCAGGAGAATCTGCAATTTAAGATAAATTATATTCATAATATATTCATAGATTCGTATATGATTCAACATTCAATTAAAATTACCTTTAGGCGTTTTACATGTAAATTCACTATCAAAATAAAATGCGTCATCTTCTTGACTAACAGCTGGTTTAAACGGTGGTCTGATCTCTTTTCTGTAAAGTGCATCCCAGTCGATTGTCGCAAAGAAAATGTGACCTTTAATTTCCTCTACTCCACCTAAAGTATAAAGCCAAGTTTAGTAAAACATACCAACAACTAACCAAAATTATTCTATGAACACGTATATAATGTATTACCAGATCCTAATCTATTTGCAGGGTTTCTCTTGAATAGCACTCTTAACAGTGCTTGAGCTTCGGGTGATATATTATGTGGCATACCAAGTTTGGCCTTTAAAATCTGAGTCATTGTTTCTCTTCGGTTTGCACCTTGAAATGGGAGAGCGCCAGTCAGCATTTCAAACTAAAAATGAATACAAAGTAAATTTTGTTCTATCAATATTGAAATCATAGTAAGTTTGATAATGTAATTCACCATTAGGACGCCAAAACTCCACCAATCAGCAGCAAAAGAATGGCCTTTTCTGTTCACAATTTCAGGTGCCATATACTCTACAGTACCACAGAATGAGTATGCTTTAGTGTCATCTAAAGGTTGTTTACTTAAGCCAAAGTCAGTTAGAGATATATGGCCTTCCGTATCAAGCAGAATACTATTACAAAAAATAAAAAGAATGTTTATAGCCCGTAATAATTAAGCTGATTACGTCTTATAATTCTACACAGTACAAACTTTTCCGGTTTAAGATCCCTATAAATAATTCCAAGTTTATGAATATGATCCAGAGCAAGGGCAAGTTCAGCTAAATAAAACTTCACATCATCCTCAGTGAACATTACCTAAGACATTCAGTTTAAACATTAAAAATCTCAACATAAAGAACTTATATGATGTTAAAGTAATTATAGTTATAATGCGACAAATAGTACCTCCTTAGACAATCTAGAAAAGAGATCACCACCTCTCAAAAAGTCCAAAATCAAATACAGCTTTCCTTCTGTTTGGAAAGCATAATGTAATCTAACAATAAAAGGATGCTCAACATCCACTAATATGTTTCTCTCCATCTTTGTTCTGACTCTGTCCCTAACTAAAACAATACTCTTATTATTATATCTATAATCATATTAATATTTCATTACTTTAACTACTAAAGTGTAATGAAATTTTAAATCCAATGTTTGAAGATAGGAAATACAATTGATACACAGTGGCAATATTATATAAAGTTAAATGGCAATGGGCAATACACAAAATTAATTGTTAAAAGTTGTAGTAACAAACTTTAGTTGAATATGTTATAACTCATAATATTATGGCAGATGAATTTGAAGTTGGTTTTATATCAAGATATAATAACTACCTTTGAGAGCAGCTTTTTTAAGAACCTTCATGGCATAAAGTGTGCCACTATCTTTACCCATAACTTTTCTAACTAAGAAGACCTAGGAACAGACAAGAGGAATTATTTAGTATTGAGTCAATAACAGTCAAGAGAGCAAAATTTGATATCATTATATCATTTGTATGTATGTTTTAGTTCTTCGGCTAGATATTTTGTTTTAACATAAAACAACATACATAGCTCAAAACCTACATACACGCAAATCAAATATTCAGTTAGCACATATAATTTAATATTTTATGAATGTACTTTAAACTACAGCATATTAAATGAAATAATAATTAGTTAAGTATTTTCCTCATACCTTTCCAAAAGAACCCTGGCCAAGAACTTTGAGAAGTTCAAACTGAGATCTGTCAGCTTTTTCATGACCTTCCCTAACCATCTCTTGTACTTCAATTTCATGAGACTCTGAGCACCCATTGCGCGAATCTATGAGATTCCCTTGAGTAATCATTGTTTCCTCCTGACACTCCGGTAGAATCTCTACTGCTCGCTATAGCGAAAGATTTTATTTTAAATGACTTCGATTGGATCAGAATTATCATGATTAATTCTACGTATTCGGGCACTTGTAAAATGTCATAAGAACCGCATAAGGTGTCTCAAAAGGAATTAAGTATTTCTCAGAAAAATTACGAAAGCTATACCTTCTCATTTACATGTTGCTCTGCCCAAGGAACTGTCACATTCGCCAACGGCATTATATTCGATATCGTGTTTATTGCCGTAATTGTAAATACTTTCGTAAAATATTCGCAGGTACACGATTATTATAAATCAACATTTAGCTGGGTTACGAAGATACGGCACTCGTAACGTACTGCAAATACAAATTGTCAGAACAATTCGCGGTAATTTGCTAAACGCGTGTACGGCATGTATCCTGGGACCTATCGACCACAGATAACGAGTTACCGCAAAGGCATTCAAGCCAGATTCTTTCCTCCGGCCGGAAGCAGCTGGAGTATGCCATTAAATAAACCACACGTAATGCCAGATTTTCAACGAAACATTCACTGATATTGAACGCTTTTTTCATCACTGTCCACTCAAATTTTCTACATATTTTAAAGAGGTCTAGAGTTTTATAATATATACAAATATATGTCAGTAAAATTAGACTTGATGCTTTGTAGCGTGTGACAAATATGCAAGATGTTTCATAAGTTCAAATGTAGATATTGTTTCAGATTTGCTGTATACTGTGTATGTATATGCATATTCAAGAAAATATGTGTGAAAGTCTGCAAGATACAGTGTTTAACTTATTCTTAAGTGTAACTATCTTTATATATTCCTATACCGGGTAATTACTAATATTTAAACTCTGCAATTAATAGCTACCTACGAGTTATTAGTATTTAAAGTGTGAAAAATCATTGCCTTTCCACTACGAACTTGATTCATGATTAGTGTTTTTTAATTAATAGATTATACTTTATCGCAACGTTATGAGAATTTTTAACATCATTATAAATACCTAAGATTAATCAATTTTTAAAGTAAACGCGCTAATCCTTCGCCATTTTGTGTAACTGTGGAATCCCCGGTACAGTCTGACAGATGAATCGTTCATAGACTAAATAAGCCCAACAAAGGCTTTCACACGGTTTCAACAGGTTTACATGAAAGCGGAGAACTTTTTTGGATTTGAATCCTTCTCCTCATAACAAATAATACCCGCATTTACTGAACAGCTGCAATTCGTACAATACTCTTCAAGATTTGTATATTAAACAAAAATAAAGCAAAATAACACAATTTATACTGTATAAAATAACTAGAAAATTTGGAAGAGTTAGCCATCAGCAAGGACGCCTATAATGATCTCTCTTCCGTCTCGTTTATAATTGAAATAGGAGATTAGCTCACTGACAGGATACTTGTTTCTTTATCAATTTAATTGTACATTTTTAATTTTAACCTTAAAATCATGTAGAATTGTGTTTAAAGATTTGTTAATTAAAAATGAAGACTTGGGGATGCAAAGTCGGAAGGACCAAATGGTGAAAACTCAGCTGCAGCATTGACTGTCCTCTAGTGGAATAAAGCAACTATTGTCAGTAGCATGAAACAGAATGAGGAAGACTATCTTTCAATGCATGATGCATCTTAATTTCAAGTATAATTATAAATATACACGAATAAATCTCTGACAATTTAAAAACATGGCTACCATGCAGGAAATAAATTAGTCGCATTAAGTTTTATAAATAAGTTTTGATTGAATCTACTCGAACAGTTAGTTTCGTATTACTAATACATCTCGTCAGGTAGAAACCAATTTGCTCTTGGATAAAACGTAGACGGAGAATTCGCGCCGTTTTTCAGGAAGTGGAAGAATTCCGTATTTTTAATTACGACATTGGCACTCGCATTTTTTAACGTGTAATTGATAGTATATTGAACGATCGAAGAAGAGAGAAGATATACAGTGATCGTTACATCGTTACGATTGCGAGGGAAAAACTAATGTCGATCGGTTGTTAAACAATGGTAACCTTATTCCGACCTAAGGAAAATAGAAAAAGTCGTAATGAAGAATGAGAGCCAGTGATTAATTCCTACATGGTATTATGGTTGATTAAAGTTTAAAAAGTACTTTGAATCACGGGATACATAGATCATTGCGCATGCACTTGGAAACAGTGTATACACAAATCAGACGACGTGCATTGAACGTAACCTATTTTTCAGATATGTACTAATAAACATAGCAACAAGGATATAACTGTACATTCAAGCTTCAGTACAATTTTGATTTTAATACTTACTAATGATAAAGACATAATTGCTGTCTCTTGTATGTATTGCTGTTGAAAACAAAAAATGGACTGCATACCGTACACTTTATAAAAAGTTTATGTTGGGAAAAGGTAAATAATTTATAAGCAAGGTCTAAAATGTTGCTTCAAGATATAAAATGGTGCATGTTGATGCGATCAGTACTGGAGTAGATATTGCAATTTTATGTGAAAAAACATTCAATAAAAACATACAGTGGAAGTTGAAAACGACATATATTATATATTAATTAGATTTTGAATATGGCTGTTTCTTAATTACAGATTCATTGTAGAGTACAATAAAAGATATGAGTGCTTAAATAGCAAGAATTCTATGCACAATCTGATATTGCATTTACTTAAATACAAATACCAATGTCAATGGATACCACTGATTTTGATACTATTATAAGACATCCAAGATCCATAATCCACATAGATGTTGACTGTTTTTATGCTCAAGTGGAGATGTTACAGCATCCAGAATTAGATGAGAGACCATTAGGAGTGCAACAGAAAAATATTGTGGTCACCAGTAATTATTTGGCAAGGGAATATGGTATACAAAAATGTATGTCCGTTCAAGAAGCATTGCGCTTATGTCCAGAGCTGGCTCTGGTGAATGGAGAAGATTTAACTAATTACCGTCAAGCTTCTGCAAAAATTCTGGAAATTTTACATCGGTTTACACCATTAGTGGAAAGACTGGGTTTTGATGATAATTTTATGGATGTGACTTCTGTGGTGCAAAAATATATGGATTCTGGGAATAATTCTGAATTAGACATAAATATCTCTATGGAAGATGAAAATCCAATTGGTGAAGTATTTGGCCCATCAGACGAAGAGTGTCCTTGTGGTTGCCATGCTAGATTAACAATTGCATCAAAAATCGCAGCGGAAATAAGAAAACGCATTTATGAAGAATTACATCTTACTTGTAGCGCTGGTATTGCGCACAACAAACTCTTAGCAAAATTAGCTGGTTCGCTGCATAAGCCAAATCAGCAAACCCTAGTATTCCCATGTAGTGGATCAATGCTGCTATCCACAATACGATCTGTATCAAAAATACCAGGTGTTGGACAAAAAACGTCTGAATTATTGCTATCAAATAATATAAAAACGATAGATGATATACGAAAAATTCCCTTGGAGAATTTAGAATTAAAAATCGGAGTCGACTTAGCAAGGAAATTGAAAGACAATGCAGAAGGCATCGATGAAACCGCTGTTAAACCATCTGGTAAGAAACAATCTATTGGTTTAGAGGATGGTTTTAAAAGTGTTTCTTTAGTAACTGAAGTGGAATCGCGGCTAGGCGCACTTTTAAGAAGATTGACGGAGTTAGCCATGGAAGACGGGCGAATTCCAGTTGCTATGAGACTAACTGTAAGGAAACATGATTTTAATAAACCATCTTCTGGAAAGAGAGAAACCAGACAATGTGGTTTACCAAAGCACTTATTACCATCAACTAAATCTGGTGTATATGATCATGCTAAAATGTTGGCATTGGCAATGAAGCTTTTTCATCGCACGATCGATGTTTCAAAACCATTCCACTTAACACTATTGGGAGTAGCATTTACGAAATTTGAGGAAAGATCCTCTGGAAGAAACAGTATTACTTCTTTCTTACGAAAACAAGTTGCTGTTCAATCTGTATTAGATATAAGTTCGGAGGAAGGTATTTCTGACATAAGTCTCGGATCACCGATGAGCATAAACCAAGATAGTAACGACGGCTCGGCGATGAGTACTACTTCTTCGCCGATTTCCAAATCAATAGCCGTTAATAACCAATGTGTGGATGATGATCTTCTAAACGAGATAGAACCTCTACCGAAAAAGACCAGGTTGGAAGTATGGCTAAGTGGTCGCAGGGAGTCGCCAAGTAATGAAATGGCCGATCTTAGACTCAGTCCATCCTCCCCAATGCAATTATCACCGAAAATCGATGCGGCTGTTCTTAAATCTTTACCAATCGACATACAGAGAGAAGTTACACGTTCGTGGCCAACAACCAGTAAACCGAAGCCGAATAATATACTTAAATATTTCATAGCCAATAAGTGACCGAACTCCGTGGCCTAGAGTTTAACAATGCCGTCTTTCGATTATACGCATTTCTGCAGCTACAATTTTGGATGGCAGCACCATGTGATATTATGAGATTAAGTTACCGGTTTTATAAAACTAATTTCAATCACCTTGGTACGATAATTTTCGATAAACAGTATACTATAAACGCGATAAATAAAATATTTGTGTAGAAGAAACATCGGATGAAAGCCTTGGTCATTCTATCAAAGAGTACAAAGATACTATTAATAAATTTAAAGAAATACACGAAATATGAATACGCAACTTCCGTCATTTATTTTGATTACTGTGCATGTAAAGCATAAGTCTTTAAGTAGCTGCTAGAAGTCACAATACATTTAGTAAGAATACATTTTTTTGTACGAAGAACGAAGTAGAATAAGGCACATGTAAAATTCACACTTCGATTAATCCATCTGCAAAGCAGATTAAATATGAGTGTACTCATGTTTTTCCATTGAATCATAAAGGATTCATTGATGGAGTATTAATGTTTGCATCATCACATTATTCTTGTTTGTATTTTTTAATATAATTATAACCTCGAGCGAAAAAGTTCGACATAGTTTTGTTCTCTTATCAAATCGGGTGCTGACATTTGATTTTGTACATAGATCCTAACGTCCGAATAATAATTCTATGGTTTTATGTTCAAAGAAGCGTTTGTATTTTTAGTATTATCTATATTATAATATACGTTTACGAGTATTGCGAGGAACACTGCGTAAATATATTATCGCCCCTGACTAAAGTTGAGGAGCTCTCTTTGAGATATAAGATTGTTTACATACACATATTCATATAAATATATAAATACAAAAAAATATATATATATAGTGTTTCGAAATGTACTAGACAATCATAAAGTTTTATTATCGATTTCGGTGCAAGGTGGATATTTAACAATACTTAAGCATACATCAATTAAAATAAGAAAGAGAACTGATCCACACTATTACGATAAACGACCATTTCGCATTTATTTTCCACGATTACTTAAAAAGTATACTTAGATACTGTAACGAAGACAAACCGGCAATTGATACTGAAGCGCAGTAGCTTTTATAGGGACATAACATCTAATGAAGCGAACATAATTACACGAAGTAACAATTAAGATAAATGCTCGAGGATAAGTTGGAAAAAGGATTACAAAATAGATATTACTTATTGTCGAGCTCCTTTTTTATGTTTATTTATTTACTGCACGGGACAAGCCGTAGTGTTTTCAACTATTAACTTGTGGTTGTGAGTACAGAAATATTTTATACGAACGAGTTAGGGGGAAATATGAACGGTTGAAACGTAACGGAATTTGGATTCAGAATAATTACAATTAGACGCAGTATCTCATGTTATGTTGAATCATTTATGTTAACTTGTATGCTGATAAGGTCGGAGGCAGAAGAAACGTTGGTGATGATTTTACGTTCTACTTTTACAAAGTTTGATACATCGGCGGTTCATATTGCCTCTAATTCATTTAAATAAAGAAAGTTCAAGTTACAAACAATTATGACTTTTATTCCCTCTTATTATATTTTTATATAGCTCTATTAACATTTCTTTAATGAATGACATGGCCGACTTATCATATTACTTATCTTACAGTAATTAATAACATAATTGGTTATCTCTCGTTTTGCTTTTGAATCAGTAAATAAGAAAATCCCAAATGATAAATCTTATTGCATGCAATTCAATCAGTATAATTACATCCTTGTATTATTGGCTTATTAATGCTATCGATAAAATCTATCTTTAATGATTTCGGCATTAACGACGCCGGAACAGTAGAATAAGCAATGCTAACATTATACTAACGTAATATTTGTATAAATATAAAATATGCAATGTTTATATTCCAGTAAAAGCAATATTATCTGTCGTATATTGATTAATTTTATCAAAATTGTTCAATATGGACGATATCACGATGCAGTAAAAATTGATTATACTTGCTATTTTTATTAAGCATCAGATATAAAAGTCCAATGTGCAGGTGAGTATGATTACATCAACCGTGATTTTTTATTTAAGAAACTGAAAGGAATATAAGATACCAGTTTCCTATGTAAACTCACTGAACCCGCAATGAAGCGTTTAATTTCATTATTTCTGTTGTTTGGAGTAGCTATTGGTACGTACTTTATTTTTCACAATCCCTTTGGATTCTTTACCTTATTTTATATACCTTTAACGTCTTTTATAGGAAGTTAATTTTTAGCCATCTCCGTCAATACATAAATGAACGAAAATTATATTATCAGCTATGTTTTGATAACTCTAAATTCACTGTTGCCTTGTTTATTAATGTCCTATCAGTTGTTATTAATATACAGAATTAAAATATACGATTTCAATTGCACAACAAAACTGCAGAAGATTAAAACAGAGTTAAAATCTTTCTTAAATACGATTTTAAAACTATATACAATATTTTACGAACCGATACTTTTTCAAAAATAAATGATTTTACATAATATTTAAGCTCGCGTGAATTAAATAAAGAAATAATAATTAATCTCTATGATCTTGTTATTTTCAATCACTTTTAAATACGAGTAATTGATAAAATATCTATTAGGTTTAACACTAGGTTTACGGGACCCGTCAATTTGACGGATTTCAAACTTTGAAATGAAATACCCCAAAAACCATAGCATTAATCTTAACCACTATGCATCGTAAATTCATAATTTCATTAAAAGAATTTATCCACACAATTATTATTTTCCTAAGCTTTCTAAATTTTGAAATTTGTATGTGGTATACCTATCTCTACGAAACCCGTCAAACTGACGGGTTAGCTGATTACGTAAACAAACCTTATAAATTTGCTTCGTTTGTAAAATGATTCCTCTAATAGTAAATATAAGAGTGAAAGAAAAGTCTAAGATGCCCCCAACTCATTATCTCAATAGCGTCTCGATAATGTGACATAAAGCGAATTGTATGGCCCGGGTGTCATGTTACTTCGCATTGAACGAAATCGCTTATCAGAGTGATCCTCGCGTCCTTCGAAACTCAAAGCATGCAGCAGACTAATGCTAACAGTGATAACTTAAAAAAAAAGATTTCTACTCAATAATAATTTATTTATACGTGAAGCCTTATATTCTTCAACTCAGACTTAGTTTGAATAAATTGATTTTTGAAAGTAAATACGTATTTTCATCTACCCGTCAATTTGACGGGTGCTCGTACAGATAGGTATATAAGAAACGCCCGTAAACGCCCGTAAACCTAGTGTTAAGTCAATACTCAAGTTTTTTAATAGTTTGTGATTAATGCTAAAAATTCATAACAGGAGCACCTTCGGTTATCAATCTTGGAGAAACTGGTATACAAGAAGTTGAGTACGACGTAGAGAACGTAGACGTTGTAGATGTGATAGGCACTCAAATAGTAGGTGGAGAGATAGCACCGATCGGTGCATATCCTTATCAAGTATCATTACGCCGACATGGCGGTCACCTCTGCGGTGGTTCGATCTTAAATAATTACTGGGTACTTACGGCTGCGCATTGTGTGATTAGGTAAATTTAATGCTGTTTCTTGTACTTTTCAATGATCTCAATACCAATAATCAGCAACCTGAATTTTAGTTATTAGCATGTCACCCCTTTAACACTAGAACTACCGAACGTATATTCGGTTAAGTTATACATTTATTTCGATATAAATTATAGCTATTTAACATCCGCGCTATGTACATAAAACTGCGAACATCGAACAATGCGCTTTTGTATATTCATAGAATTTGATTAAAAATCGCGGTCCATTCATTTTGACCGCTTCGGTAGTTCTAATGTTAATGAATTCTATTTTGTATATGCCGGTGATTATGAAAGTAGCATAAGTGAATTTTCATCTACGCCCCTTTTAAAAGAAATATATTTGGAATTCTGGTTAATGTGTAAAGGCATAGGCCTTCAAATTGTTTCTAAACAAGAAGATCATACCTATTTACAACCCAAAGTGCTTTGATTCGTGCTTTCTCGGAAAGATGTTTTACAAATAAAATTATTAAAATAATCGTTTTATTCAAACATTATTGTTTTATATACACGAAATATGTCAAAGCTCAAAAATGTGTATAGAAGTAATTTTCGCGCAAATATCGCGATTTTTAAAAGTTGGCTCAGATCGCATTGCGGTAAAAACGACATTGGTACCTGATTGCTCTTTCTCTATTAACCATTCTTTCCAATATTCCGCTGGATTGAAAGCTTCACGTGTGTGAAGCTATAATATATTTATTATAACTCTTAAAATTATGGTATATTCAAATTCTATTTTATTTTAGTTCTCGTGATTTAAAAACTTCAATCCATAGAGGCTAGCTTACTTTGTATTCATTAGTCATTAGCTTTCAAAGTAGAAAATAACGACTATCGAATATTAAACGTCTATCTTTCGTTATAAAGGAAATTCTACGCTCGATTCACTGATTAATACCAAACAATGCGTTATGCTATATGTTATTTGTATTGTCTTGAATCGACATAATTTTAATTACAGATATAGAGGAGATGGTGTCACTGTAGTGACCGGCACAAATAGTCTTCGTGCAGGCGGTATCTCGTACCAATCGGCACAAGTGGTCCTTCACCCAGACTATAATCGCCAAAATCTTGACAATGATATTGCACTGGTTCGTGTACAGCGAGCAATCGTGTACACTGATCTAGTTCAACCGATTGCTTTGCCGACGTACAATATTTTTGCGGCCAATCACCCAGCTACTGTAACTGGTTGGGGCGCGACAAGAGTGAGTAATCCCATAATTCGCCGAATTATACAGCTGTCAGATATAACACGATAATAAGACGGCGACGAAAGTCAAATTAAAAACATTATCATTCTCTATTTTCACGATTGTTTCAATCGTCGATACAAATGCACGTTATCCTTTCTAATTATCCTCTTTTAGGTTGCCGGTGGAAGTTCGATTGACTTGAAATACCTGGATACCCGTGTATATGATCACAAGCAATGCAAGATGCGCAATCAACGCGTAACTGACAAACATATTTGCTCTTTGCTTAGGTCGGGACATGGCAATTGTGTGGTAAGTTTCTTCCATTTTCTGTGATATTATTTATATGTTGTTCAATTAAAATTACGTACTAACCAATGCCCATTAAATGGTTGATTTTAAAGTATTGATAGCCCTAAATGCGGTTGTTACTACTTTAAAGTATCTATTATAAGTAAATCGTAATGATAAGGATAATCTGAATAATTTTGAAATAATTATTCAATTATTATTAACACTTTATCTACCGCGTGGGAATCAGCGGACTTATACGAAAGACCGACTCGTTCGAGAGCATACTCTCCGGTTATATCGCTCCGACTTTGTGCATCGCATGGAAATATGTGCTCTTAAACATAAAGCGTTAGAAAAATTAAACTTTTCGTAGTATTTCAATGATTATTTTATTAAATTATTGTAGTAATTTATTGGCATCGAAAAGTCTATTAATAGGCTTACGGTAGATAGAGTGTTAAGATTATTTATAAACTGGCAATTAACATATTGGATGGTTATTTTGATTGAATTTATAGGGCGATTCTGGTGGTCCCCTTGTTGCCAGTGGAGTTCAAGTCGGAATTGTTTCCTGGGGAACACCGTGTGCGCAAGGAAAACCCGATGTCTATACTCGAGTTTATAGCTACCTTGGATGGATCAGGGGTTATATAGTCTAATGAAGCAAATTGAAATTAGTAATCCTGAAATTGTTTCATTCCTTTCAAAGATTGTAATATAATTGCACGAATATATTCGAAAATCATATCGGCGATCCCTCCATTACAAAATTACAAAATCTACTTTTGTACCTTTGGTAGAATTACTTGTAAATGTGTTATTATCTTAGTTATTTCGGGAAAGAACTGTCCATAATAAAGCGATAGCAATTCATTTAAAAATAAGGAAGCATTGAATAACATTTCCAATCAACGCGATTGGAAATTGGGTATTATCTATTATATACCCAAATATGATCTTAATTAATTGTTTTAACGTAGACGTTAATTAATTATTCCGAAAATTCCATCGTTTATTTAATGCGGTTTTGAAGTTATGTGATAAACTAAAAAAACAAGAAAAAATAAGCAATCCAAGAAATCTAGAAAGTTTTAGCAGCTTAACGCACTTATCCATTTATTTTCATTCTTTTTATATTTTTCTGCTGGGAATTAAGCGAGTAGAGAATAATTCGCACACACATGTAACGCTTTTCTTGTTCGAATCTAAAATCAGTTCAGCATAAACTAAAGAAAACAACTGAATGTGTGTAAGTTACCTCTTCTGTGCTGTTGGTATCTCAACAAATTATCCCTAATTTTGCAAAGAAAGCTATATCTTTTTTTGTGCGTTTTTTATGCAGATTTCGGTCGAACGTATTCACCGCAAAAAAAGAAACTCGACTGTATTTACATAGGTGTACTACAAGAACATTATCACTTTTAGTGATATACGTTAGAAAATACTTCGCTATTTGTAATTACGCGATGGTTTTACTTGAACTATGCAATGGACAATATTAGAAACCACGTTACGACAAGACCCTCTTGGCTTTCATTCCTATCTGAGCGTAAAACGGTACATCTGTGCGATAGATGTAATATCTTTATATTCAAACAATGTATTATTTAGAAATCGTAGTCTATCATAGACAATGCTTTTAAACGATAACAACATCCATCCGGCCATAATTCTTCGTAGGCTTAGATATATCTCATTGTGGGCACTATCGTGCCGCACGTGAGATACATTAGGATGCACTTTTTCCTGGGTAGTATCTGACCTATATTTAAATATTCGTCGCGGGTGGTTACTTAATTACTAGCGTCATTATGTGTAAACTTGCTATATATATATTCCCTTGAATTTTTCTGGGAGCATCAAATTCGGTTTACATTCCTTTCCTATACCCATCGAAAAACGGAGCGTGTAATGATGTTTTTACTTCCTTACGCATTTCTTCTTGCTGTAGCATATCAGTCTTCAGGTAAAGCATTTAAGTAGAATTATTCTATGTTATAATATATGATATTATGTATAAACAAACTCATTAACATCGTGTTATTATTGTAATAGTAATCAATAGTTTATTTGTTGGTCCAATAATAACTTATATGTGTTTGATGGGTATCGGCTGTATATAGACCAAATGTAAAATTAAAACTTCTTTATTTTATAGTTGAAACGTTTCGGCAATGGGTTTGTGCCCTCTTCAGTCTGAATAATGATTTAAAGAAGTCCTAGGTTTCTTGTATTCTGCCCTAGGTGCTGGTGTCTTAGGTGTTAAATTAAGACTAAGGGAGTCTTTAAATCATTGTTCAGACTGAAGAGGGCACAAACCCATTGCCGAAACGTTTCAACTATAAAATAAAGAAGTTTTAATTTTACATTTGGTCTATATACAGCCGATACCCATCAAACACATAGATATTATTGTAATAGTAGAATCCTCGTGATGGTTCTAGTACCAAACCAAAATTAAATATATTTAACGTATTCAATGTTAATTTTAAAGCAGCAGCAAGTATAGAGTCACCAAAAATTGTTGGTGGCACATCCGCTGAAGATGGACAATATCCCTATCAAGCCTCGCTTCGATTCAGAAATCGTCATTTCTGCGGAGGCTCTGTTTTAAGCAAACGATGGATTCTTACCGCGGCCCATTGTTTATCTAGGTTATTTTTTAAAAAGTTCATATTTAATTATCCGGCCTTGCGGATCAGTTTGTAAACGTGCATATTATTACAGCTTTAATGATACTGCTATCAAAGTTGTATTGGGTAGCAATACTTTGGATAAGGATGGCGACATTTACCAATCCGTACAGGTCATTGGACATCCAAAATATAGCTCCGCATTAATTAGGAATGACATTGGATTAATCAAAGTGGATAAAGATATTGTTTTTGGTGACAAAGTGAAATCCGTCAATTTACCTAACGAAAACTTTGCTAAAGTTGACTACCCTGCCATGCTGTCCGGCTGGGGAACTACCGCAGTAAGTAATGTTTTTCATAATAAATTTTTAGATAAATGCGTAATTGCAAATGGTATGTTACGTGATATACCGTTTAGTTCTTAAAACTATGAAAAAGTTTAAACACTAATACCTCTATAATTTTATAAACTGATAAAGTCATATTGACTGTAATAATAACAGTTTAACTATCTAACAACAATATTCCACTATAATTAATGGTAAATAATCAAAGAGCGGTTAAAGGAGTAAATACATTTAAAGCCAACGTGTGTTAAAATGTTAGTAAAATACGAAAGAATTGCACTATTCAGGTATCTACTGAAATTAATTGTTAAATTGTTTTCCTCAAAGAAAGGATTAAATAAAATTATAGTCGATGCGTGTATAAATTTGGTATAATATTATGATACTTATTTAAATGAATTGTTATTAAACTGTTATTTAGTATCCTGGAGATACCCCGAATGAACTCCAACACATCCAGCTGAGTGTGATTGACCAAAGAAAATGTTTAAGCTCCAGCTTCCGCGTCACCAAAGACAATATCTGCACGCTTAACAAGAGGGGTGAAGGCGCTTGTCACGTAAGTGCATTCACATCTAGCTGTGTACTCGACAAGACTCGGCAAGAGGGCCCTTTTGTATTAAGGGGCCCCTCGGCCAAAGCGCCGCTTTTTTTTATTTGCTCCGCATTGCGAAAACCGTGTCGACGAGAGCGTAACTCTAAGCGTCATTCAACTCCACTTAACTACGCTCAAAGAAATACTCCGCGCACGCTTTTATTCCGCTTTTATTCCGCTTTTATTCCGCTTTTATTCCGCTTTTATTCCGCTTTTAATCCGCTTTTATTCCGCTTTTAGTCCGCCCTACTTGATTTCCTTAAATGGCAAGATCGAAAGCACTATTAATGACTGTATGAAATTAGTGAAATATTTATTTGTAAAGCAAATTATATTATAATCATTTTATATTGCGCTCATAACCTGAAATTTATTCGCATTGGCATAAAAATTAGAATATTATGTTTGAAAGTAGTGGAATTCTAATAAATGTCTGCGTGCGATTTTCGCTAATTTTTTACAGGGTGATTCCGGTGGTCCATTGGTTGCTGATAATCAACAAATAGGCGTGGTATCGTGGGGAGTACCTTGCGCAAAGGGACGACCGGATGTCTTTACACGTGTCTATAGTTACGTCGACTGGATTAATGGCCATGTCAAGGAAGACAGTGATTAAACAACTAAACAAATGTAAAAATCGAATTACGATTTATTAGGCAAATTCTAATCATTAATAAAGAAATTACTACTTTATAAGTGAAAAGAATTATCGCGTATTTCTCCTGGATTGAAAAACATCAATAAAACTAATTCTATATCGAATTCGACGAAGATCTCTTCGCGGAACGAGATTCTTAAGGGAGATGAATGTTATCAATCAACGGCGCTATTCGGTTAAAAAGGAAACACATTTTCAACGAATGCAGTTGCAATGTTTGTGTATCGAAGAATATTTTAATCACGCGTAATGACGTGCAAGAATAACGAAGCTCTAATAAGAATCATGAAATTGCAACCTACGTAACTGATTGCACTCACACAAGCAGCATCACTAAACCCTGCTTATATAAAGATTGATTAATCGTTGCACTCGTTCTACACATTTCAAAGTATGTCTGTTATTCTTCATATATTTGTCACGGTTGAGTACTGAGAAATTTCAGATTCCAAGTTTATGAGTTTCCATGCGATAAGTATGTAGAGTTTGCAATTCTTCCGAGAAAGCTCAATAATATCTTATATGTATGTATATTATTGTATATCCAAAGGTGCGTTGTGAGAAACGAGTCCTAACAATCTAATACAGTTTGATGGATCGGCGTTATCTAGCATTATCTTTTCTCTTTTTAGCTACTTATGATTGCGAATTATCAAACTCTAGTGTTAACGCGACGTCGCGAAAATCTCTGATAATACAGTAATGATTCGATCTTATTCCAAGTCACTACCAAATGTTACATAATCTTCATAACACCAACAATATAGAATAATGGAATTATGGACAATAAACATCATGATTTTGAATCAACACGTATGTGTCGTTAATGACAATTCAGTGTATCTTTTTATTATATTTATATTCAACTGCAAACACATGAGTGAAAATAAATATGTATCATGTAGTAAGAGAGGATTGAAACATAAGTGATGTGATTTAAATACGATGTGATTTAAGATAAATCAGTTTAAGTAGTAAGTTTTAAATACAGTAGAACATAGAATAATAGCTGGAATTTATGTGATTTGTGCACGTTGTGACTCAAGTGCCGCAAATTCCTGGATTAAGTACAAAACCCATACGAATCAATTTCAAAGTACTAAGGTAAACAGTGACTGATAATCGCAAGTATAAATGTAAAGGTGGAAGTCGCTTGCAACGCAGATCGACCGAGATGGCCGGCAGAATCTCCACCTTGATAGCTCTCTCGATAGCTTTTATTACTGGTAATGAGAGAACATGAATTACTATTAAATAATATAGGCAATTCTAGCGTTTAAATCTTCAGAAATTGCTGGATTATCGATTATCAATTCGATAATCATTATTGATTCATAACTACTAACTTATTAGGTGCCATATACTTTCCTTAAAAGTTATTCTTTTCAGTTTACCTATTATAGTTCAAATATAAAATATTAAACTTATCATTAATTTTTGTACAAAGTTATTTTTATTTGTTCATTAATAGAATTTTATGTATATTAATGTTCTGTTTTTTGTTAAATGCTTACATTTTTTAAGCTTCTCTCAGTTTTTAACTTCAGTTTTAATACGTCACGGCTGATAATTTTCATAAACTTTTCCAACGGTGTCATTGCGTGAGTGAAATTCCACCGGATTTTACTGTTTGATATACACGTGGTTTTATGTTATCGATAACAAAGTAAGTAGCCGATAAAATTAGTGAAGAATGCCAATTGGAAGTTCGCGGTACCGCATTGAATAAAATTAAGAGTACCGAAACTTGAAAAGATGTGAAAACGTGAAGCCTTAAGTGAAGTGATACTTACAGTTAAATAATCGGATCTTTTAAAGTGCTCAATTAAACGGTTAATTCTTTTAAAGTGCTTAACTAATTGGTGGATCTCTTTAAAGCGAATGCCAGAATTGCGCCGAGGATAATCGGCGGATCAGACGCGAGGGACGTATATCCGTATCAGGCTTCAATACGCGTGGGCGGATATCATAAATGCGGTGGATCACTCATTAATCCTCAGTGGATATTAACAGCTGCACATTGTTTAGTGAAATACAATATAAGCAAGTATGCTGTCGTATTGGGTTCTCACAACGTCTACTCAGGTATAATTAACACATTGTACTTTTAAATTGTTTCCCACCTTAAAATATCAATAACTTGTCCTTAATCAATCAATGTTCTTAATACATAAATTGGAGGAACAACTTATCGCCACAATATTAAATATATCCGTATCTTAGGAATTTCTTATAAAGCAAATTTATTCAATATTGATGTAGTTAACACCTTATCAAGTCTAAATATGAGTTCATGAGTTCATTAAAAGAAGAATTTAGTTAGAGAATTGATTAATTACACTGCCCAATACTGCCCAACATATTTAAATTTGTAACATCGGATAAATGTTTCCTACAGATCTTGACGCATTGGAAACGAATCCGCAAACCGTTTCTTTCCATACCCCTCAGTTTTTGAAAATATCAATTATGAAGACAAAAATCGATTATATACAAAAGTTAGACACTTTTTATTCATTGCAAACAATTCTGTGGAGTTTTGCGAATAAAATGGTATAGTTTACTTTTGCAATATGAATTTTCAAATATGTTTACACATTAGTTGAATTTGATGAGGCACGCTTCGCGCGCTCGTTTGTCGAGATAAGAACATCGAGTGTGCGCACTAGTCGGAAACCCATCGCAGCACAAAACGCTCTAAACGGTGCTCTTGACTTCGATGACTTTTTGGCTTTTATTTACGAATGCATAATCTGTTTTGTGTATTTTATGAGTGCTTTTTAAAGAAAAATGTCTGTTCTATCGCATAGAGTAAGTCGCATCCTCGTCGTAGGCCCAATTTTTATAGAAATTTGAAAAGAGACTCAAAATTAACGTGCGGAGTGTGTCTTGCTAACTTTCTCTAATATTTATATATATTTGCAAATTCATATTGCAAAAATAAATACCATTCTCTTCGCAAAAGTCCGTACAATTCCTTGCAATTAATGAACATTGTCTATGTAAGTTTTATATTTCCGTCGCAAATCTAGTTCGAAGATAAGAAAAGACCCTCTTCTTCAAAATTGATTTTTTCGAAAACTGAGGGCGATGGAGCAAAGCGGTTTGCGGATTCGTTTTCAGCGCGTCAAAATCTATAAAACTCACCTATTCGATGTTACAAATACGAAAAAAGTCCAAATTTGTTGAACAGTGTTATTAGCAATTAACATTTAATCATCGTTAACGTAAGACGTTACGAAGCTAATAGTATTTGATTACACTAATATGAAATTCTAAGACTCACAAAAGGAACGAATCTCGTGAATATTCATATGTAGATTATACACATTAAATATGTACGTTATTGACCAAGTTCGACTTGTTTGCAGGCGGAAATGCTTATCGGCCAGAAAAAATAATAATCCATCCCAATTATAAACGGAAGGGGGATACAGGTGGACACGATATTGGTCTGATGAAGATTCGGGGATTCGTGCATTACACGACAGTAATTGCACCGACTAAATTACCAGCTAACGACGTTAATGAAGACAACTGTACCGCGATATTTACAGGCTGGGGACGTACGGATGTAAGTAACAGTTGAACAACACTCGTTAAATGTAACCCACGAGTAGTAAGGCACGAGTAGTTTTTGTCAAAAGACTAAACAAACCTGCCACATTATGTACTCTCATAGTTATTTATTTCGATTTTTACTCATTAGTTGATGTCGAAGAAAAATTTCAGTATAAATTGCAGTTTTACACGTAGTTCACTGATATCTCTTGTAATATGTACAATGTGACAATTTAATTATGTGCATAAAGCGTGTACGAGCGCTACCGAGCTTATTAGTTGTAAGATCATTATCAAAATACTATGAAATATGTCTCGGAGATATTTTTATCGCTGACTGCATACTGTAGACGTATTTTAAGATGGCATTAATTCCATGACTGGAATTAATGTCACACGTATGTATACCGCGCTGAATGATATACCACATCTAGGCAGCGCGTAATATAAGCTGGGGTAACAGTGCGAGTAATTAGGGATACAGCTATAATCATCTACCATGTGCAAATTGTGTTATGTGTGGTGGTATCGTGGAGAATTCTAAAATAATGTAATCCTATAGCACCGATAACGATGTATTCTTAAGGAGAATTAACCTTTGACGGAGAAGTGGTGTATCCAGGTGTTATTTTGAATTGTTTCTTTAATCGGTCCCACGCTTTGTGTAACTTTCGATGCGACAGCGTTTCTTCGTAAGAGCTTTATTATTTCAAGCAGGGAATGATACGGCGTGCAATGCACTCGTTTATCGAAAGCATTGGAATTTTTTACACTGCAGTATTAAGAGTTCACGCGTATGATAACGTAACGAATGAGACGCATTATTAAGATACTAGTAAACCATTATACTATTGATTTATTTTACAGAAAGCCGGTTACACTAATCCTTTGCTCCAAGAGATTAAGTTAACAGTTTTACCACTGTCGAAGTGTCAAAACTCATATCCGTTAGTGAAATTTAGGAATTTGTGCACATATACGGCACCCGGAGAAGGACTTTGTTTCGTAAGTTTTATTATTATTTATTACTGTGTTACCTTGTAGACAGACTTTTTTATCTAATAAGTACGACACCATACTGTGCATCATAGACCATGAGGTGTGTAGGGTGAGTTAGATGCTTGCCACGACACAATTTCACTTTATACTATTTATTTAACAGCTGGTAATATGATCTACTATTCTACTAGTTTGATAATGTACTCTAGAATTATATGCAATTTACATTAGCATAATACGATTTAAGTGTCGTTACTTATTGAATTTAATCGTGAGAATGTTTTAACTAAAAAGCAAAGTGTCCAACTACCTACAAATATGTATTTTAAATCTTCGAGCGTTGTAACTATTAAATGTGTTGTCTATGCATAGAGTTTCCTAGCAAAGACGACTAATATTACATGTCTATGTTTATTATTTGCATATTTCGTAATACTTGTCATGCTGCAAAAGGAACTGACATTAGATTTTTATATTTATTACTTGCATATTTTGTAACGCTTGTAATGCCGCGAAATAAATAAAATAGT
Organism: Nysson spinosus; assembly: GCA_910591585.2. Taxonomy (NCBI): domain Eukaryota; kingdom Metazoa; phylum Arthropoda; class Insecta; order Hymenoptera; family Crabronidae; genus Nysson; species Nysson spinosus. The sequence continues at coordinate 9,421,547 of OU342837.1, read as the reverse complement.
ATCTTCAGCTTTCTGGATGTTGAATTGTCGATGATTCGTTTTCGGTACTCTAATATTAACACTTCATCTACCGCGGGCCTATAAATCGGATTTTCGTCGGCAACGCTTATTGGCCAGCAGCCTATCGTTGCACTGTTGCAACATTTGCAGAGCAAACAATAAAACATTACGATATTTTAATAAAACACTAATCATTGAAATATTATTAATGATTTAATTTAATTCAATGATCATTGAAAGCGCACATTCCTGCGCGATATGCGTAACCAAGCCGGTAGATAAAGTGTTAAATGGGTCTGTCGAATGAATAAATCTTTTGTACATGGAATAATAATATTTCTAAGGTAGAAATAGATTTTGTACGCTTTACTTTAATATATGTTACAGGGTGATTCCGGAAGTCCTTTGGTGGAAAATGGTGTACAAATCGGAATAGCATCCTGGGGTAGTCCTTGCGCAAATGGATCCCCAGATGTTTATACCAGAGTTTATAGTTACGTTTCGTGGATAACATCACATATTGATTAGCTTCCAGTAGCTGAAATCAAGGTCGTTAACATTCAACTATACCTTTATCTGACTTGACGTGCGCAATTAGAGCCTGATCGTTTTCAACAAATTGATCAAAAGCGGCAATCACATTGATTATGATAAAGACTTTCATTGTCATACACATATATATTCAAAAATGATACCGCCCTTAAAGCGATAATAGACATAAGTGCTGTTCTTACGCAATTTTGGAACAG